>CM022955.1:22618701-22788941 GCA_012931725.1 Litsea cubeba | reverse complement strand
ATAAGACCGGGTTAGGAGGCCTATGTGTACTCTCGTCTTTTAAATAAAAAAATTTAAAAAAAATAAAAATTTAAAATAAAAATAAAAAAAATTTCAAAAAAAATCTTAAAAAAAATAAAAAAAAGATTTTTTAAAAAAAATAAAAAAAAATCTTCAAAAAAAAACTTCCGTCATTTTTGGGTTTAGATTGGAGAAATTTTGGTCTCCTCCTTTCTGAGCACTGGCGCTCGTGGAAATCGCTGAGCCCGTGTTCAGATTGGAATGCCTTTTGCTCTCTTTGATGAACCCGATCTTGGCCTTTCACAAAAAAAAATTCATTTTTGGATTCAGATCCGAGAAATTATGGTTCATTTCCTTCTGAGTACTGGGGCTCGCGGAAATCGCTGAGCCCGTGTTCAGATCGGAATACCATCTGCTCTCTTTGATGAATCCAATCTTGACCTTTCAAAACAGAGAATCTCATCTCATGATGCGGTCTCAAAACATTTGTGTCTAGCGGTACTAGTACGCCCTTTCAGGGTCTACTGTATTGCGACCGGCACATCTGTAACTCCAACTTTATATTCTTCTTACCTCGAGCAAGCTCTGCTTCTCGATAAGTCGAATTTAAGTTCACAATTGCTTCTAGCAGTCACTGGGATGCCCATTCCGGGCTTACCATACCTGCGATCAGAACAATTGTACCTTCTATGGCATTTTGCCTTCCTCATATTGCTTGGGTCATCTACCTCGAGCAATTTGAAAAGACGAAACCATAGAACTTCCCATTTTGATCATTATATTCTTGTGATTACGTAATGGATGTGGTCTTGTTTCAGAAATTTTCGAAAACTAACAAACAAGGGCAGCTTCACTAACCATACTTCGACGAAAACCAGCACTCAACAGCTTCACAGAGCAACCACGCGCACCTACAAGCGCTCCCCATCAGCTGCGAAGTGTCACTCCTCGCACTACTCTCTAACTCCGGGTCGACCTCGACTCCCCGGACTATCGTCTTGCGGACGCTGGGATACCATTCCACTCCTTAGGAACAAACTGCTCCCTCCAAGAAGCAGAAACTCGCCTCTCAACGTGTCACTACCATGACACCAAAGGCGAGCACCAGAAGGCCTGAAGCCCGTGGCAGCCCCACGAAGCCTCAACCTGCAAACAACCAGGTCTACTCCAAGACTTGGTCCCCAAGACCTTCACCAAACAGAGAAGGTCCCAGACATCCACTAAGCCAGCATTCTGGCCCCACTCAAGGATAACCAGTTCTATCCTCTTGCTACATGAAAGAGGAGAGACCCATCTCCAACTGACTTCCAAGTCATCCCAGCATGAGCCGGCTTGTTCCTACAAGCCCAAATCAAGTCATGCATCACAAGGCCTCCACAAGCACCTGCTAAGGCCTACAAACCTGCAGTTCGACCCTTCATCTCTACAGGGGCCGAACTTCAAAAATTCAAAGCTTCGCTGCAACAGGCGAAGGACAGGGTTCGCATCCTGTCCTTGCCCAGCTAACAAGAAGACAGGCTCGGCTGCTGCGCCCGAGGGAGCACATCCTTCATCGTCAAAGCCCAGTCAGAGCTGACCGAAGCTCAAATTGCTCGTCGTATACGCCGCCGCGCGTCATACCGCAAAAGAGACTAGAGAAGCAAAGGACCCAGCCTCCTACACTTCAAGTCTCTCCTAAATGGGTCGAAAAAGAAAGACCCAACCAAGTTGCTGCCGTCCATATGGTTGGAAAAACCAGAAGGCGCCAAAAATCAGCAACAAAAATCCATGTCCGACGTCCGATGACCCGCAGCGTCTCCAGGACAAGAAGACATTCAGAAGAATCCCCTGCTCCTTCAAGCAAAGGACAGCAGAGTGATCCTTCCTCAAGCTCCTCTTCAAAAAGAATGAGCCCCAGCTCAGTCACCAGGACAGTTTCTTCGTTCGAATCACGAAGGATGAATGTCTTGGCTACAAATTCTGAGCCACCACCCCGCAATCCACCTCCAGAAGATGCGATCACCCGCATCCAGCAGTTGGAACAGGGCCAGCAGAGGATTGAAACTCTGATGGAAAACCTTCTCCTCGCCTTCCAAAATCAGGCGAACAATGAACCTCCTCCGAATCATCAAGACGACGAGGTAAATAGAAGAAGAAAATGAGTCACGCGCCCTTACCAAAAAGGACGTAGACGGTATCCTCGCCAAAGCAAAAGAAGAGGATATACTCAAGGAGCATGGGATCAAGCCACCATATCCCTTATGGATGGACTCGGTCCCGTTCCCCACCAAATTCAAGCATCCTACTCTCCAAACATATACGGGGAAAGGATCAGCCAGACAGCACGTCATCCACTTCAAGATCCTGACGGGAGCTATCGCGGATCAAGATGCACTCAAGATTCGCCTCTTTGCAAGTACCCTAAAAGGTACGGCCTTCGATTGGTACTCCCACTCTGCCGGAGGACTCAATCCAAAACTGGGCCATGCTAGAGACACGCTTCCTGACTCACTTCAAAGGTGAAGATCATCCCGCTACTATGGCTCAGCTGTGCAGCCTAAAACAGGGGGAGAATGAGTCAACATATGACTTCATTCACAAGTGGAAAGCAATGGCATACAAATGCTCTGATGTATTGCCACAAGCGTCGCTAGTCGACATCTGCCGAAACAACATGAGAGCCAGAATCCGCTCCATGATCATCGGCAAACAAATCAAAAAACCTGGGAGAACTCCTAGAAGCTTCCATGGAAGCTGAAACGGTGATTAAGGACCTCAACAGTCAGAAATCATCAAGAAAAGAGCCAACCGCCATTACGACCTCAAAACCAAAGAAGAAAGAGGTCCTCAATGTGCAGACCAAGTCAGCTCCTCAGCCACCAAAGAAAGCTGAAAACAAAGCTGTTGGTAAGAAACCTGAACTCTCTGATGCCTTCAAAGAACGAGTAGAGAAGAAATACCCATTTTGATGAAGATGTTGATGAAATCTTCGGGGCTCTTGTGGCAAACGGCAAGCTCACCTTGCCTGAACCAAAAAGACCGGGTGATGTTGGCAAAACCAACGATCCTCGGTACTGTCCATACCACCAGATGATCTCGCATCCTCTCAATCAATGCTTCGTTGTGAGAGAGAAAATAAAATGAGATGTGGAAAAACGGAGTCATCACCTTTGACAAAAACTATGGGTCTGCCTCCGTCAACATGGTGACATGTGGACAAACATCAAGATCACCGAAGAAGAAGATCACTACTTCCTTCAAGGTGATAAACTCAATCGAAGCGTCCGAGGAACTGGTTCCTTACCCGACACCAGACGGACAACCGATATGGGTACATCCCGATCTCCTGGAAGATGAAAATTGGGAGGTCGTGAAAACAAAGCCTACAGCTCAACAGCGAAGGCAGGCTAGGAAACATCTCCTCAAGCTCAAACGGCAAGAGAAGACCCAGCCAAAACTAGAGGTCAAAGAAAAGGCAGAGGCTTCCTCTACCGCTTCACTGGAGGTAACAAAAACATCCCTTCCAGAGACTTCAAAGGGGGTAAGGAAATTCACTCTCAGTGATTTCATGCCACCTCAATTTAAAGAAGCCATGCAGGAGGCATCATACTCTTGCAATTCAGTAGTTGGATTCTCCATTGATGGATACGAATCCAGCGACACCGATGATGGATTCGAATCCAACTACACAGATGAGTGGGAGGAGTCCCGTGAAACAGGAGAATATCTCTCCGATGAAGAATGGGTTCCTGAGTCTCATCTTATGCCAGTAATCTGGTATAACCCCCTACAGCCACAAGGATCCTGGTCTGATGATGAAGAAGACCAAGAGGCTGTACAAGAAAATGCTGCTGACCCAGCACCTCTCATTACTCCAGTGGAAATCAACAATGTTGAGCCAGAAAGAGATGATGAAGAAGAAGATCCGGCTCCCATACCTGATCTTGAAGGATATGCAAGGATCTTGCAACGACTCGCTCTAGAACAAGAGCAAGAATGCGTCAACGAGCCTCCTCGTAATCCAGAGCCTGAAGTCCCTGAAGACCACCAGGTACATCCTCCCTTAACTCCTGAAAATGGAGAAAATTGCTGGATAGACGATCCTCTCACATCCGAGGATGAGTCTGACTCCGATCAGGCAACGTCTCCCGTCAGAGCTTCCTGTAATGTTATAATTCGGGATTATAGCTCTTCCGAAGCATCGTCTGATGAGAGCACTTACACTCCGGCGACGCCTAGCAATATATCTTCTGGAGCCACCTCGTCTCACGTGACTTTCACTGAGATGACACCCTCTCAGGTTTCTTCTCCTGAGACTGTGACTTCAAAGTTCACACCCTTCCTGACTGAAGAATTCCCAACCATTGATGCTTGGGACGATGAATTAGTCAACGAAGAAGAAAGATTGCTGGATGCTGTTCAGGACTTGTTCCCGAAAAATGCTCCATGCAACACAATCACTGAGGATGGTAACTCTGCTGATGATATATACATCCTCAGCAAATGAAAAACGACAGCCTCTTGATCCTGAAGACAATCTTCCAAACGAAGACCCTTCTCAAGAAGCTCTCGAAGTTGGTAGAGGCACCCGCTCTGGCCGGGACTACCACAAAAATTACAACCAATCTTCCTTTACATATGTAAATCCTTCGGGAAAAGATGTTGTAAGCGCCCCTAGTGGCAACAATGATGAACATGCAGGCCCTAAGGAGGCTTTCAAGTATGACTTGATTGAACACTTCAAGCACATACCTGCACGTCTGCACATCCTAGATTTGTTGCGAATGTCTCCGCACACTCGTGATAATCTCATTTCGGAATTACAAAAGCTGAATGAGGATGTCGACAAACATGCCCCGCAAGTCCTCCAAATTGAAATGGATTACCGGGTCAAAAACTCAGAAGCCTCCTCAAAGGGAGAAAAGAAGAAAACTGAGGGATCATGCATTGAATGCCTCTCGGTTAAAAAAGCAGCCAGTGCAACCATCGCCTTCACAAAGGATGACCTCCTACTTGGCGAAACCAGGCATAACCGACCCCTGTACTTCACAGGGTATATCAAGGAAATGCCTATGCATAGAGTTCAGATCGACCCAGGTTCTGCACTCAACCTCATCTCCACATCGGCTCTTGAAGAGTTGGGCATCCCACCCAACAAACTGAGCCACACATCTGTATCTATCTTTGGATATGATGGGAGTACTCAAAGGCCTATCGGTAAAATCAGGTTCAAGTTGCAGATCGGTGATCTTATCTCTGAGGTCACAGTGTATGCAATAAAGACCCCTTCATGCTACAACATCCTTCTCGGACGCCCTTGGATCCATGAGAATGGTGTTGTCCCTTCAACTCTACATCAATGCATCAAGTTTGTTGGCGACGACGGCATGATACATCGAGTCTTTGTAGACAGAAAACCCTTCAAAGGTAAAGAAGTCCACTTCGCAGACTCACAGATGTATGAAGGTAAAAAAGAAGAAGAGGAGAAGCATACAGCATCCTTTGCCGAAAATCTCCAGAAAGATAAAGGCAAAGCTCCTCAACAATCACCGGAAGAAAACAAACCATCCGGTAAATCTGAAGAGAGCATGCAGACTCCCTTCATCATCTTCCTCAAATCTTCAAAGCCTTTGGTCATCACAACTAAAGTGAAGAAGGCAAAAACAAAAGCCTGGGGGCAAATTTGTTGTCTCTTTCGTGTCTATCATGCAAGACACGGACTCAGATTCAGAGCCAGAAGATGACACATCGTCAAGCCAAGCTGACACTCAGCAAGTTCAGCCTGCTCTTACTCCAATGGAGACAACTTCTGACATAGAAGATCCTACGTCAGCTTCCTTCGTTGTTCCAGCAACTTCAGCAAAGGAAAAGCCGATCTTCTTCCATAGATCGGATGCTTCTTCATCAAACTCCATACTTGAACCTTTCCAAAATAAAGGTACGCCTCAACTATCCTTATATAGTTCTGTGGCACAATCTATTATGAAGAAAATGGGCTATGACGCTCAAAACCCAGTCGGTTTGGGAGAAGGACGCGGTATTCTCATGCCATTGGGGCCCGTCTTGACCAAAAGCCAGCTGGAAGATTGGAGACTCTACGGCTATGTAGAAAAGTCTTCACACGGGTTAGGGTATGATCCTGACACTCCCTTGAGACAGTTGACACAAAGGCTTAAAAGTCAATATACTGACCAAGCCTCAACATCTCAAATCCATGAAGACATCGATCTCCCTGGATATCTCTTTGATGAGTCACCTGACAAAGATCCAGGAAGCTCATCCAATTGGCACGATTTCTCCGAAAATGAAGAGGAGTTGTCCGATGGCACAGACGTGTGGACTTCTGACCCAGAAGAACCCTCATCTCCAAAAGAAGTAGCCTACTTCGACTCGGTTTCAACAGGCGATTGGGATCATCTCATAGCAAGCCTTGGGAAAATTACCGATCAAGAAGACCCGTGGAAAGGAACAAAACCTTGGTCTGGAAATGCCCTTGAAACCCCAGAAGGTTTCGTTGAGCTGGAAGCCTTCGAAAATATTGTGGAGGAACCACCTTCGAACCTTCCAACAGAAGATCCTGTTTAAAAGATAGACTTGGGAACACCAGATAACCCACGTCCTGTATTCATAAGCAAGAATATAAAGGATGATGAGTTACCCGAGTATATCGCCTTTCTTCGTGAGTTCGTTGATTGCTTTGCATGGTCTTACGCTGAAATGCCAGGCTTAGACCCCAAAATAGCAGTTCACAAACTCAATCTTCAAGAAGACATCAAGCCTGTCAAGCAAGGCCAAAGAAGATTCCGTCCAGATGTGATGGATAAAATTGAACAAGAAGTTCAAAAACTCAAAAGCGTCGGCTTCATCCGTGAGGAACAACATCCTGAATGGTTGGCCAACATTGTCCCCGTGACAAAGAAAAATGGGCAGATCAGGGTCTGTATTGATTATAGAGACCTGAATGGCGCATGCCCAAAAGATGAATTTCCGCTCCCCATACCAAAGGTAATGATTGATAATACCTGTGGATTCGAGCGAATGACATTCATGGATGGTTTCTCTGGCTACAATCAGATAAAGATGCATCCTGAGGATGAAAAACATACATCCTTTCGAACCCCATTTGGCGTGTATTGTTACACTGTCATGCCATTTGGTCTGAAGAATGCTGGTGCCACATATCAGAGGGCTATGATGAAAATATTCCAAGATATGCAGCACAAGACGGTTGAATGTTACGTTGATGACCTCGCCGTCAAAAGCAAAAGAAAAGAAGATCATCTCGAAAACCTTCGAGAAGTCTTCCTCCGGCTTCGCAAACACAAACTGCGAATGAATCCATTGAAATGCTTCTTCGGCGTCTCGTCGGGTAAGTTCCTCGGATTCTTAGTTTGGAAAGCTGGAATAGAGCTTGACCCCATAAAAGTCAAAGCCATTCTAGAAATGCCCTCTCCAAGAACCTTGAGAGAACTCAAAGGGCTTCAAGGGAGATTGGCCTACATCAGACGGTTCATCTCCAATCTCTCGGGGAAATGCCGTCCATTCTCCCGGTTGATGAAAAAGGGTGTAAACTTTGTCTGGGATGCTGACTGTGAAGCTGCTTTCCAAGACATCAAGTCATACCTGACAAAACCTCCAGTGTTAGCTGCTCCTACCACTGGAAAACCATTCATCTTGTACACAAGAGCCCTTGATCACTCTCTGGGAGCTCTGCTTGCGCAAGAAAATGATCAAAGGAAAGAAGCTGCTCTATATTACCTCAGCCGCATGCTAGTAGGTGCAGAGCATCGCTACTCTCCAGTCGAAAAAGAATGTCTTGCAGTGATGTTCGCCGTACAAAAGCTGCGTCACTACTTGCTTTCCAATACAGTCTACCTGGTCTCGAGGGTCAACCTCTTGAAGGTCCTTGTCACAAAGGCAGGTTCTCTCAATGCTCGACTGGCAAAATGGTCCATCCTTCTGTCACAATTTGATATTAGGTATGTACCACAAAAAGCAATCAAAGGGCAAGCTCTAGTGGACTTCCTCGCAGAGCATCCATTGCCTAAAGATTCTCCACTCAGAGATGATCTCCCAGACGAACCAGTCTATAATGTGGAGACTTTCTCACAAAGTGCCTCCTGGGACATGTACTTTGACGGTGCAACCAGGACAAATGAAAAAAGACAGCTGATCTCGGGAGTTGGCATCCTCTTTGTTAGCCCCGACAAATACATGATTCCACACGCTTTCTCGCTACTGGAACCATGCACAAACAATGCAGCTGAATATCAAGCTCTGATCTTAGGATTGGAACTCGCCATCGAATCCGGTATCACCATGCTGGAAGTCTTTGGAGACTCTCAACTGATCGTCAACCAGATGAATCAGAAATTTGAAGTCAGGAAGCCAGATTTGTTGCCCTACTACAACAAGGCACAATCACTTCTGCAAAAGTTTGACATCTGTCACATCACCCACATTCGTAGAGGTGAAAACATACGTGCAGATGCCCTAGCCGGACTTGCCGCATCCATGGCAATCCAGGAAGGGGAAAACATGCAAATCACAGTATGCGAAAGGAGAATCCTTCCTCCTCTTAACACACACCAAGCAGTTGCTGAATGCCACCAAGTGGTCGGAAGTCGGATTTCAATCCTTCAAACTTCAATTGGCGACTGGAGGGATCCGTTCATTGATTGCATTATGTTCGGAATCCTACCTGAAGATCCAAAAGAAAGGGTAAGCATCCAAAGGCGAACCCCAAGCTTCCATTTGGATATTCCTTCAAAAATCCTTTACAGGAAATCCTTCAACGGAGTACTTCTACGCTGCTTGTCACAACAAGAGGCTGAAGAAACACTCAAAGAAGTTCATGCTGGTCTTTGTGGAGCTCATCAGGCTGGACCTAAGCTCTATGATCAGATAAAAAGGTTAGGATAATACTGGCCTACCATGGTAGCTGACGCAATGCAATTTGCTAAGCGCTGCCAACAATGCCAAGTTCATGGAGATTACATTCACATGCCTCCAGAATGGCTGCATCCTACAGCGATCTCATGGCCTTTCGAAGCCTGGGGTATGGACATTATAGGTCCTATTTCTCCCCCTTCAAGCAAAGGTCATCGCTTCATCTTCGCCGCTACGGATTACTTCTCCAAGTGGTCAGAAGCATTTGCGTTTAACGAAATGAAGACCTCATCAGTCCTTCAGTTCCTACGCACCAACATCATTTGTCGTTTCGGCATACCCAAAAGATTCGTCCATGATAACGGACCACAGTTCCGGGATCATCGATTTTACAGGTTCTGCGACAAATACAAAATCCAAAGCTGTCCTTCGACTCCATACAATCCGGCAGCAAACGGGTTAGCAGAAGCTTTCAACAAGACACTCTGCAAAATCCTCAAAAAAATGGTCTCTAGTCACAAAAGAGACTGGAGCGACAAAATGTCTGAAGCTTTGTGGGCCTATCGAACCACCGTTCGAGGACCAACCCATAGCACACCATTCTCCTTGGTCTATGGATGCGAAGATGTCGTGCCCTTGGAAGTACAAATTCCTTCCTTGAGGGTATCCTTGCAAAATGACATGACTCAAGAAAGCAATGTCAAATTGCGACTCCATGAGCTGGACAATCTCGATGAGAAACGGCTCGAAGCTCAACAAAGCATTGAACTTTACCAAGCACGTATGGCAGGATCTTTCGATAAAAAGGTCAGGCAACGCGCCTACAAAAAGAGTGACTTGGTTCTTGCGGTAAAAAGACCAATGGTCTTCGCTCACAAGTCCAAAGGCAAATTTGAGCCAAAATGGGAGGGACCCTACGTCATCGACAAGGTTTTCTCCAACGGTGCATATGCACTCCTAAACATGGAAGGTGACAGATGTATGCTGCCCATCAACGGCAAGTTCTTAAAGCGGTACTACCCTTGAAGACTTACCCAACTGGGTAAGAGCAATGCCTGTACGGCCAAAACCGGTTTCCAGGTACACGCTCGCTAAACCCACCATCTATTTTAGAATTTTCATATCAAATGTTGAAATTTCTAGAAATCTAAAACAATGCTTACTTTTATCGTTTCATTGTTCAAAAAATATATATATATATCCAAGTTTAGGAACCTTTCCCTAACTTGACCAAAATTTTCAACCCTTGAACCCAAAATTCATGGTTTGAAACAAAATCCGGATTCAGGGATTTCGACCCTAGTCCACCCTGCCTTTTACCGCCAAAATGGTTTTGGATCAAAACTTATGACCCTCGTGTCTTTAAACAAAAAAAATGGTTTTTCAAAAACCACGAGGAAGCGACGCTTAGTCGATACTCGCACAAATCAGAAGCAAGCGAACCACGTTCGACACTTCCAAAATCGCAGGGAAGCGACATTTCGTCGGTACTTGCAAAATCCAAAACTGTGGAGATGCAACATTTCAGTTGATATCCACAACCCAAATTTCAAAGGTTCGAAAAAACCTAAAAAACTATGGAGACGCAACATTTCAGTTGATATCCATAACCCAAAGGTTCGAAAAAACCTAAAAAAAACTGTGGAGACGCAACATTTCAGTTGATATCCATAACCCAAAGGTTCGAGAAAACCACAAATTTCAAAAATCGTGGGGAAACGACATCAAGTCAGTACCCGCAAAACCAAAATTTTTGAAAAGCAAGGATGCGACATTCCATCGATACTTGCACCCAAATCCGCGAGGATGCGACATTCCATCGATACTCGCAACCGAATGAGCAAGGATGCGACATTCCATCGATACTTGCAAGAACATTCAGCAGGGAGGCTGACTTTTAGTCGATACTTGCATTTTTTGAAAACCAAACCGGCTATAAATGCCATCAAAACAGGCTATAAATGCCACAAATCGGCTATAAATGCCATCAAAACAGGCTATAAATGCCACAAACCGGCTATCAATGCCACCAAAACAAAACCGGCTATCAATGCCACAAACAAAAAACTTGGATTTCAAAAAAAACAAAACGGCTATCAATGCCACCAAAACAAAACAGGCTATCAATGCCACCAAAAACCGGCTATAGATGCCACAAAACAAACCGGCTATCAATGCCACCAAAACAAAATTCGGCTATCAATGCCACCAAAACTGGCTATAGATGCCACGAAAAACTCGGCTATCAATGCCACAAGAAAAGCTGGCTCTCATGCCAAAATTGGCTTCCATGCCACAAACAAAAACCTGGCTTTCATGCCAAAACAATTACTTGACAAAAGATTTTCACAAAATGACAACCTTTTGATCAAATCCCATTTAGCAATTACTTTTATCACAAAAAGATTCAAGTGAGCGTAGGGATAACAAAAAAAAAAAAGAGCATCCCATTTAGCAATTACTTTTATCACAAAAAGATTCAAGTGAGCGTAGGGATAACAAAAAAAAGAGTACCAAAAAATACATGTGGTACCAAAAAAAAAGAAAGTGTTCACAAGCACTACAAAAAAAAGTACCAAAAAAATACAAGTGGTACCAAAAAAAAAAAAAGAAAGAAGGATGGTTTCTGTAAAAAAAAAAATAAATAATACAGGAGCTCAATCAAAAATGGTCTCCAGCCAAGAGTTCAGCTCCTTAAGCAAGCTTTTGGCCTCATCCGTCAAGGATTCCAAGGCACGCTTCTTCAGGAACCTGCCATGAGATGCTGGGGTGGGCTGTAACCCTTCTTCTGCACTGGGAAGCTTCCCTCGAGCGGTTTTCCATTGTTTGTCCTCATCAGACTTCCTTTTGAGAACTCGATTGGCATCCGCAACTCGGTGAATCAGAGCAGTCTCCCTTTCACGAGCCTCTGTTATTTCAGTCCACTTGGCAGCGACTCGTGCCTGCAGATGCTCAAGACGTTTCCTGGCCTCATCGACCTCCCTATCAAGGATGTTAAGGTCATGTGTCAGCCTAATGATGGTTATCTCTTCTAAGTTCCTCTCTCGGACTGCCTGCTTCTTGCTTTCTGTAGCCTCATCCAGGTCAGATTGAGCCTTATCCGCAGGGTCCAAGAACATCTCCTTGAAGAACTGATCGTCAGGAAAACCCATGGTCTCAAACCACTTGTCACCCAGCTCAATGATCCTATTAACGATCGCCCTGGCATATGTGACATCCAGACCAGCTTCTTCAGCATCACCAAGAATCTCACGCACATGCTGGATCATGCTAAATCCGGCTTCCAAGTGCCCAGAAAAGAGAGTCTCAATCCAAGAGCTCAGAACTCGCACCACCACCTTCTTCGCAAAAAGAAGAGATGGCCCAGCTGAAGATTCACCCAACTCCGTTGGTCGGCTGCTCATGTCATCATCTGTTGAAAGAGTAACAAAAGAACTCTTTCCAGTTGAAGCTGCTCCTGCTCGGGAAGGAATCTCAGCGCGAGGAATCTCCTCAACATTGTCAGAACTGGTCCCAGGAGTCTCTACCTCTAGATTAACCTCTGGCATCCCTTGCTCTGGAAACGACGGATCCTCCTCTGCCACTTCAAA
This sequence comes from Litsea cubeba, assembly GCA_012931725.1. NCBI lineage: Eukaryota > Viridiplantae > Streptophyta > Magnoliopsida > Laurales > Lauraceae > Litsea > Litsea cubeba. The sequence continues at coordinate 22,776,483 of CM022955.1, read as the reverse complement.
ACCTGCAAAGGAAACACAAAAAGGTATGAATATGACCCTGTTTGAAAATCATTATCAGAGTTATAACTACAAAATACCTTCTTCGACGACTGGCGGAACACTTTCTTCCTCCATGAACTCATCGGAAGCATCATCAACATTTGCGTCCATCGATGGTTCAAAGTCATCAGAACCCTGTGGCAAGTCAGCTGACAAAAAAAATTTGTTAGCAAACCGAGTCACAAACTCAAAAAAAAAAAAAAGAGCAAAAGAAGTCGTACCAATTGGAGATTCTGGATTTACTCCAGAGTCCCTCGGTTCTTCTTCAGGTGCCTCAACAGGATCCATCACCACCTCATCGGTTGGGACCTCAGGCATCACCAAGTCTTCCTCTGCTAAAAAAGAAGAAAAACAGAAACAAGAAGCAAATCATAACATGGAAAAAATCCCATGAAAAGAAATGGAAAGAGAAAAAGGAAGAATCATACCTTCACCGACGGTCTCTTCTTCTCGGCTTCTCTTCTCTGGAGGCTCGTCAGCATCCACTGGCACATCCTCATTGATAGTAAGAGGAACTTCCAAGTCAGGAGAGTCCTCAATGCTGCCCCTTGCTGCGATGATGACTCCTCCCCCTCTTACTCCGGCGGGTTCGCTTCTTAGAAGAACCTGCCCCGCTCTCAGAGTCAGGTTTCCCACTTGACTCCTCACTGGATGGTCTGCTCTTGCCAGTAGACTCCACGGAAGCTTGCCTCTGTGCCGCTTGCATCCAAGCGCCAAGTTCGGCTTCCTCCTGTTCTAGCTGCTCCAAAGCCTCATCAGGCATTTCTCGAACAGCTTCAGAACCAATGACGCCCTGGTCACCGAGAAAGCCTATCTTGTGCTTCTCTCCAGAAAGGAAGGCCCAAACTTCCTCTCGCCGGATGCCATCCGACTTTCCAAGGCCCTTTCCAGATGCCAGCTTCACATCAAGCTCCTTCTTGGAAAGCCCCCGATATGCCGAAAAGCTCTCCGCGAACCACTTCGCAAAGCCGGCAGTCCGGGAAGTCAGCAACACAGGATAAGAAATCATGGCTGTAGTGTCTTCAGCACTATAGAAAGCCCATGCATTTCTCCCGTCCTGCAAGCCTCCAAAGCGCTCCACCATGCTTGAAGGCGCTCCAACAACGCCTTGAGAAAAGCCCAGCTGCAAAGCAAAGCGAGAAGGTACATACGGCTGGATGTCGACGAAAAGATGTCTGCGGTACACCATTGTGCCGACACGTATGCTGAAAAGCCACTCTCTCTGCATTTGTCAAGGAATAATGCCTTCCCGACCCCGCCCTGGTAGAGTCTCGGGAGGCACCAAAATCAAAAGCCTTCTTCCGCAACTCCGGAGAAAGCTTCACTGAAGACTGCCCCATCTCGACGTCCCTGAACCGTCGGATCCTCATGCGGGCAAACAAAAGTGATTCGGAAACGGCTTTGCCCTTAGCCAGTCGAATCATCAGAGGATCATCATCCTGTGCAGCACCCAGCCGATGGAAGCCAGGACAGTGGTATACATACCACGAATAAAAGATATGGGCTGAAAATACCCTATTCATGGGAAGCCCAAGCCGAACCAAAAAAGCAGCAGCCTGCAGTTCGGTACACAAGTAGGAGTAAAGAGCTGGCACCAAAGCAAGCTGCTCTCCAAACGCCATCTGACAAGCCGAAAAAATACAATGTGGCCTGATGTGCGTTCCATCTCCTCCAGCAAAAACAGCCTCACCAAGCCAATAAGTGAGGTAAACAGCGAGATCTCTCCGCGGTGCAATGTCAGGACATATGGCGTTTGTACTTACACAAAAATCTCTCAACTCTTCTTGCATGGCCAAGATCTTCTTTGAACTTGGATCCTGAGCTCCGGCTTCCTGGGTCACGCTATCAGAAGACTCCCTACTATCAAAAAAGTTGGGGAATGAAGAGCTAAAACTCTTCCAACTACTGGATCTAACTTTCAAACCCTCCTTCTCCTTCAAAAAATCATAGAAGGCGACGAGCTGAAAGTATAGAAGCCTGAACTCCTCAGACTGCCCCTCGAGGACGCTGTCAATCGGCATAAACTCCTCATAGAGTTTGCCGAGGATGGGCAATCCAGTAATGGCGCTCAGCTCCTTCAAAGAAAAACCAATCTCACCATTCGTCACAACGAAGGTATTGGTTTGTGGGAGGAATGACTCCAGCATAGCCATGAAGGCCTCGTCGGAAAAGATCACGGTCTCCCTAAAGGCGCGGGACCGCATCAAAAATCCCAGCTTCCTTCAAAACAGCGCCACCAATCAGCAGGACGCGATCAGTCCACGACTTCCATTCGGAGTCGGCATTGAAACGGCCTCGAAGTCGAAAAGGCTTGATCCAATTGCTGCCGTCACCACTGAAAATACCAAGGCCCACCGGTCTCAAATCGACCGACGGATAATCAGAGCCCTGGTAGCCGCTGGATGGCATCAAAAGGTCCATGTCAACAGGCGACCTCTCCGTATATCCAGGAGAACCGCCAACAAAAACCCCGGTCTTGATTACATTTGTCCTTCTCACCCAGCTTGGAGGATCTTCCCTCTTAGGGCACGTGGGGGCAAAGCTCAGAATCGAGACGGTGCGATCAAACGTCGACCGGGTAGCAACAGTCTTCTTCTCACCATCTGCTGTGAAAGAAAACTGAAAACATCTCCTCTGGTATGTCATGTCATCAGGGACTGCATCACCAAAGAAGAAGGTAGGCTTGGGCAAAACGCTCTGATCTTCCATCACCCATGGATGACTGCTTACCATGATCTTATAGAATTCCTCTCCCTTGAGAGCGATCAGTCACTGCCTCATCTCATCTCTGTTGAGGGAGTCGCACTCTTCCAAATTTCTCTCAACATACTGGACCTTCTCAAAAGCCTGCTGAACGGCCGGATTAGAAGATCTAGAAGATCGACGAGGTACGCTTGTAGCAGGCTCTTTACCCTTGTTCACTCTGGAGGAACCACCTGAAAAGGATGGAAAAGAAAAAGATCAAACATCAAAATGACAGAATCTCGCTAAAAAAAATTTGGCGAAATTTTGACATGATGACGGGGCAATTCCGAAGAAAAGGAACTATCCCGAAAGAAATGGAAAGCTTGAAGATGGGCTCAACATCGCTGCGAGCTCCTAAACTCCAAACTTTCGAAACCTCAAAGTTTCCGCAAAATCAGGAAGGGCTCAACATCACTGCGAGCTCCAAATTCCCAAATTTGCGAAAACTTTCAGGTATGCTATCACATCATGCTACAAATTTAATTTACAAATTAAAGGCATGCATGAACATCTAGGTTTGCCAAAAAAAAAAAGAGAAAGAAAGCAAAAAAAAAAAAAGAAAAGAAACTTTCTCAAAAAAAAAAAAAGAGAAAGAAAACAAAAAAAAAAAAAAGAAACTTTCTCAAAAAAAAAGGGGAGGGAAAAAAAAAGAAAAAAAAAATAAAGGGGCTGGCCCACAGGCCACGTGGCCGTACGGCCAGATCCGTACGGATCTGTCCGTACGGCCCATAAAAAAAAACATGAAAAAAAAAAGAAAAGAAAAGAAAGCAAAAAAAAAAAACCCGTGTGAAAAAAAAGGGGGGCAAACACGTGGAAAAAAAAAAGAGAAGAAAAGAAAAGAAAGAAAAAAAAAAAAAAGAACTTTATTTTTCCTACAATGGAGTTTTCTTGAAAAAAAAAAGGGAGAACTTACTTGAAGCCATTGATGGAGAAGAAGAAGAAAAGTCTTGAAGATCTTGAAGAAGAAGAACTCTTGGTCTTGAAGCCCTCTTGAGATTATTGCAAAAGAAAGTAATAAGAGCAAGAGATCCAACCTTCTCCTTGCTTTTATAGAGGAGAGCAAACCAAAGAAGGAAAGAAGAAAGAGGTAAGTGTTACTAATTAGTAACCTTACCAAAAGAAAGAGATTAGAAAGATTCTTTCCCAAAAGAAAGATATCTTGAAGGATTTTCTCCCAAAAAGAAATCGATGACGGATTCTTTCCCAAAAGAAAGATATCTTAAGATATCCTATCCCAAAATAAAGGGATCATGAGAGATTCTCTCCAAGTAAAGATATTCTTAGATATTCTCTATCCAAATGAGATATTTTTGGATATTCTTTACAAAAATGACACCATATGAGATCTAAGCCATTTCAAAAGCTTAAGGTCCCATGGGTTAGCCCATATGAGCCAGGTTTGACCACCTAGGCACAAAAAAAAAAAAAAAAAAAAAAATTTTGGGCTTTTAGTCAAAGAGAAATCCCTCTTACCAAGAGCATACAAAAATGGTTCCATGCCTCTTTTGAGCTGATTCAACCATACAAAGAGAATTCCAAGCCCCATGAGCTTCCAAAAATCAAACCATCCAGCCTCATATACCAAATTGAGCCAAAATCTTGAAATTGACATTCCACAAAAATCAAACCAAATCCTGGTCCCCTAACTTGCCACATACAGCTTGTTGGGTCACAAGAACAAAACCAAAAACCAAAACCTGATCCCCTAACTTGCCACATATAGCCTGTTAGGTCACAAGATCAAAACCAAAATTGATCCCCCAACATTCCACATACAGCTTGTTGGGCCACACGATCAAAACCAAACCCGACCCCCTAACCTGCCACATATAGCCTGTTAGGTCACAAGGTCAAAACCCAAATCCACATCCCTGATGTCATCTTCAAAACTTTGCCTCGAGATGGTACGTGATCCCTTTCACTACCATAAAATTCCCCTGGAAGCTCAAAAGGCTACAAATACCAAAAAGAAAGACTGCTCAAAGACTCTTGGTCAAGTCACAGGCTCTCCTTCAAAAATCTCTTCGAGGCACATCGACTACAAAAGTTAAGCAACTCGTCGCTGTACCTCGAGGGGGCATTTGTTGACACCAAAAATGTCACTTTGCCTCTTCAAGATCTAAAGAGCTACATGAAGTCGCAACCTGCCATAAATAGGCAATGCTACTTCCAAAAATCAAATCTTGTCAGAATCAAACAAAAACTGCAAGATCCTTCAAGACAGCTAAAAGAGGAGTACACAAGAAGTTTCGGGCCATTTCAAAATCATTTGGCCTAACTTCGCTTCTCCGATAGCCGAAAAGGAGCTCTCGACGGCAAAAGCATCGGAGACACCAAATCTTCGATCAGAGCCGATGAATGGTCTCAAAATACTTCCAAAAGGCTCCACGTCAAGTTTCAAGTCAAACCGACAACGTTTGACACTACATCAACCCTCGAACAGCTAAATCTGGCCTCTCAGCGGCGAAGCTCTCCGAGACCATGGTTCCCAAGACAGAGCCTATGGATCATCTTAAAATGACTCCAATAGGTTCCCTGTCAAATTTCAAGTCAATCGGACATCGGTTGACCGCACATCAAACCGCGACATCTCCATCGCGACAAAAAGTAAGTCTACTGGTGATAGGACCCCAAACAGCTTCAAAACTCAAACAAAAGCCTATGGTTGGTCTTATTTATTGCTCAGCAGGCTTCACACCAAATTTCAGGTCATTCCGACATCGTTTGACCCAGTTTCAGCTTCTGACGGAAAATCGGCAGCTCTGCGCGACAAAGTCTTCGGCTTTCTCAGGAAATTGGAAACTTTGCAAAATAATATGCAAGGACTCTCATCAGGTTTCCTATAAAGAAATTAGGCCAATAAATGGTCAGAATGTTAAGGAAAAGTACAGGAGAAAAAAGAATCGAAAAACAGCATAAACGGACACAAAACGGGACACAAAAGGGGAAAAACCCCCCAGGGTCGCAGACCCCTGCGACCCTGGGCCAGGGTCGCCGGCGACCTTGGAACCCGGGGTCGCCGGGAAGGCCCCGGAAACCCCGATTTTCGCCGTTTTTTTCGCGATTCGAAGAGCCCAGCCTCTGGTACTTTCCAAAATTCATGCTTTCGAGACACCAAGTCCTCTGACATCCGTCCAAAACACGGGTCAATCATCAAGAGTATCGAAAACAATATTGATCGCCACCCGGTCAACCAAAAAAAAGTGTGCTTTCTACCCGACCGATCGAGAAATCGACAGGACAGATGGCACCGACCCGCTGTTGGCAACAGACACCTGAAATTATATGGTCATCTGATGTCGATCTACATGAAGATCCATCGATGATCATCGACAGAAGAATCCCAAAAGACGTGGCACGGCCCGCGACTCTTCAGCTGCTCGGCGACCACTTAATGCGATTAATTGACTAACTTTATTACAGTCATTAATCCATTTCTTTGGACGGCCCAATCAGAAGCAAGCATTCGGGAGTTACAAGTCAAGAGATTCATGGCATTTAACCCATGAAACTCCTCCCATCATGGCGATTAAAGGCGATTAAATGCCCTCAATCTCCTCCGGCCAATCAGAAGCCAAGAAAAAGGAGTTACAAAATAAACAATTCAATTTTGTAACTCCTCCCATTATGCGGCTTAATGACAATAAAAGCCCATAAACCCACCTAAAAGGCTACCTAAAAGCCTATAAATAGGAGAGCTCTCCAAGAAGAAAGGATAGTCACAGAGCATCAGAAAAAAAGCACAAACACACAGACAGAAGCACAGAAATCCAGAGAAAGGAAAAAGAGAGAAAACTCTGCGGAAGTTCTACACCGGCCACCGCAACAAGGTGACAAAAGTCCCTTGGGGGGTACCCCCCCCCCCCAAGGTCCTTGCCTTCTCCTCCTGCCTCCAATGGCTTAGATATGGCTTTTCAGCCCGTCTACTCGGCTTTTTATTGGACATAGGACCTCCTTTTGGTCTTTTTCCTCTAAAAACCCGAGGTTATAGCCAAGCCAAGCGAATCAATAGCATCCTCTGTTCTCATCTGCATGGATGATGGCGAAGCCCACATATGGCTTGCGACCGTCAATCTAAACGGGTCCCCCACAATCTCCTGAGAAGTTAGATCCTCCTTTTCTTGCTTTTCATTGTAGTTTGTATTTTTTCAAAAGAGACAAAAATCACAATTCTTGTCTTTCATTGTTGATAAGGATTGTAAATCGGCTATAAACGCCAAAAATCGGCTATAAACGCCAAAATCGGCTATAAATGCCAAAAAAATCGCCTTTCACGGCAAACCAAGAAAAATGTCTCTTTTCTTAAATATATGTGCAATGTAAAACTTGAAAGAAGTTGATTTCCTTTTTACTTGCGAAGGTTGATCTCCGGATCACCACTTGTAATTCCAAGTAAAAATAGAAAATCTGGCACACCCACACAAAAAAAAAGAAATGTTGATGCACGCCCCTGCCCCCCGGTTATGAAAGGGTCGGACCCGACGGACTCCCACGTCCGCCGACCTCGGTAGGAACTCGAGCATTGGGGCGCGGTCCATCAAAGCAAAGGTCATCACTTCATCTTCGCCGCTACGGATTATTTCTCCAAGTGGTCAGAAGCATTTACGCTCAATGAAATGAAGACCTCATTTGTCCTTCAGTTCTTGCGCACCAACATCATTTGTCATTTCGGCATACCTAAATGATTCGTCCATGATAATGAACCACAATTCCAGGATCATCGATTCTATTGGTTCTGCGACAGATATAAAATCCAAAGTTGTCCTTCTACTCCATACAATCCGGTAGTAAACGGATTAGCAGAAGCCTTCAACAAGACACTCTGCAAAATCCCCAAGAAAATGGTCTCTAGTCACAAAAGAGACTGGAGCGACAAACTATCTGAAGCTTTGTGGGCCTACATTGCAAAATGACATGACTCAAGAAAGCAATGTCAAGTTGCGACTCGAACACTACGTCAAAATCGTGAGAAAACCACATTACTGGGCGCTTAATTGCCTCGGCCACCTATGTCGTTATTTTTTTTACCACGCTTCACTTAAAAAATAAGGGATGTATCTCGTGGTTTTGAGACCTATAACCCGCCCGAATGATCAAATCCAATTCCCACTTCTTTTTTTGCTCTCCCGCCTGCTATTCTGTCTTTGTTTCCCTCTCCCTCTCCCTCTACTCTGCCCTGCTTCCCACTCTCGCCCTTGCTCCTTCGACTCCAAGCCCAGCACAAACCATATATTCTCTCTACCCTCTATCTCCAGTCGCCTGCGGTTCTCTAGTCTCATGCGGTCTCCATCAGCAAACACTCTTTTTCTCGTTGTAGTCTGTATCTATCTGGTACTCTCTATCTCTCTTTCCTTTCATTTTTTTTTCAGATCTTCATCTTTTGTTTATGGACATGGCTAGAGAATACTATTCCCTACTCGATTGGTTGATTTTGAAGCCCTTGAAATGGTGGAAGAATCTTCTAAAGACCTAAATCCTATAGACCCAAACCTTTTTTGGCCATTAAAATCCTCTGAAGAATCCAATCTCGAAAAACATCTGCATGTTTGCAGGGTTTTCTTTGCTTTTTTTTTTTGGGTGTTTGGATCTGTGGTGCCTTGATTTGTAATATAAATGATTGAATCTTTCAATTTATCTATTTTTTCTCTCGATTTAGATTTTCAAATTATAGCTGGTTGTGGTTTGTGATTTGGAGTGATGGCAAGTTGTAGTTGGGATTGAGCACTTGGCCGAACCCTTATTGAAGGGTTAAATTTTGGTTGCATGCTTTCTCTGTTTTATGATTCCATGTTATTTTCTTATGATATTGCAGAAATGGAGTTTAATCGTAAATAATGGGATACATGAATCCATGTATGATGATTGATTTTCACTTGCCTATGATATATTTTTCATGTAATCAAATTTGTGAGGACAGCCTTTGGGTTAAACTATAGTTAGAAGTGGTAGCATATGACGACATCCTGAAACTCATTCATTGTTGAAATAATTTTGTTCAACCCTTTGATGAATACATTGTTAATTGCTTTATTTGATTTATGTTTGCTAATATCAAGAAGTCATGTGACTGAATTGAATCTAGGGCACTAAGCCCATAGCTGGATTAGGAGCTGGATTTAAAACACCCATATCTAGTTGTTAGTTGGGTTCAAACCCATAACTTAATATAGACTAGGTTCAAGACTCTTAACTAGAAAGGGATTTGAGTTAAGCAACATGTAAGAAATAGAGAAATCATAGATTATCAAGCAATGTGAGTTGGATTGTTGTTGTCATGGTGATTTGTGTAAGATCGTATTGTCTAATTAAAAATCACAAAGTCACTATGTGAGAATAAAGAACACATAAAAATGTGAAACATTCATTTTTGTTTCTCTTTTTGTGACTATATGAGAATATGTTTGTTTCTCCTTTTGTACTGATTCTTGTTTGAAACATTCATGTGGTTCTCCATGTATCAGTAGAATATCGTTTAGAGGAAAAGCTTAATTCGCTGTTAATGATATTTAATTATACATTTTAGGCAAAATTCCTAGCAGTGTTTCCAATGCAACAGATTGCTATGGACAAGTCAACCCATGCAACTGTGAAGGTGAGTGCCAATACCCTACTGATCGACTGTTACTTGTGAAGAGTAGGTTGGCAGACTGTGGCGTAGTGGTTTTTTGTGCTACCAACTGATACAAATCTTGCCCTTTTGCTTCCCGCTTGCTCTCTCTATTTTGTCTCCAATATTGCTCTGATTTGGACAGACTCTTTTGGGAGACCTGAGTGCTTATGATCATCTTGGGATATAGACTTCTTGGGTTAGAGTAGAAGCCTAAAGCAGTTTGTGATTAAGGGATATAAGGAGGGCTTTTTACAGATTGGAGCGAATCTTGTTGGGTTTTTCTCATTTATAATATTTATTGGATCTCATCTCAATTCAAAGCTATAGATTTCTTATATACCTCAAACACATGGAATTGTAGGTATTTACTTTATGATATCTTTGACATGTTGTCCCGGTAACTTAATTTACTATGCTGATTACACATTTGGTGCCATTCAGGTCACTCCTCATGATATCTTACTATATTGAATTTGACTCCAGAAAAGTAAAAGTAGAGAAATCATGGATAAGAAAGCAATGAGAGCTGGATTGTTGTTATCATGGTGATTCAGTAATAAGACTTAATATTATAAGATGATATGTGGAACAGCTGAAAAAGCAGATGAGGGAAATGCAGCAAATTCTTACATCTCATGGTGGGGGACAAATGCGATTTTCGAGTAATCATGGGAGTTCATCTCAGGTACTTGATCTATTTTACATTAATAATATATTCCCTAACATAATTAAATATATTACTGATGAGTTACTCACTTTTTCTAATATATAATATACATAGGTAAGGCAAGATTCCTCATGTCAGGAGGCACAATCCGACCAGGCAACCACTGATCAATCAAGTTCACCTTTGCTAAAATTGTTGCATTTGACGAAAATACATGTGTCGCATATGGAAAAGAGTCAAATGAGTCTGTTGAAGAATCAAGTTGGAAAAGGATCCTTTTACACGAGATCATTGATGGGAATGTTGACTTGATCATAAACGGACGAGGCAAGCTGGAAGATCTCACACCAGGCGATTCCTTAGATTGGCCTGAATTTAGGATCATCTCCATTTAACATTTTCAATTGAATATTTTGAGACACGAGATTTAGTGATGGATAGTTACATTGTTAATTATGTTAATATTTTAATTGATAGATGAATGATTATTGTATGGTGGTTTGAAATAATGTTGGATGTTTTATTATTATATACATATTTGGGTTGGATGTTTTGGAAGAATCATTTAGTTTATTGTTATGGAAGAATCATTTAGTTTATTGTTAATGGTATAAAGTAGGTATATTTTTTTTATTTTTTAAAATAAATTTTTAAATAAAATTAAAAAACCTCGGCCATTGGCAGTGGTTTTTTTTTTCTTTTAAAAAAAGTCAAAACAACCACGGTCTTGTGTGTGGTTTTATTTTATTGTTATCCACAAGTAATGGCTGTGGTACTTTTTAAATTTTCCACGGGTTCAAGCTGTGGCTTTTGAAATACTACACCATCCTTCGCCACGGTAATTGCCACGGTCATATCTGTGGCAAAAAGGGAAAAACCACTGCAAGAGCTGAACTTTTGGCGACGAATTTTTTCCTGACTTGACCAAAATTTTAGGAGCCTCTCCCTGACTTGATCGAAATTTTAGGAGCCTCTCCCTGACTTGACCGAAATTTTGTTATCCAAGTTTAGGAGCCTCTCCCTGACTTGACCAAAATTTTTGATCCATGAACCCAAAATTCATTGTTTGAAACAAAATCCAAATTCAGGGATTTCCACCCTAGTCCACCCTGCCTTTCACTACCAAAATGGTTTTAGGTCAAATTTTACAACCTTCGTGCCTTTAAACAAAAAATGGTTTTTCAGAAAACTGCGGGGAAGCGACGCTTAGTCGATACTCGCACAAGCCAGAAATTGGAAGAATTTGAACCACATTCGACACTTCCAAAATAACAGGGAAGCGACATTTCGTCGATACTTGCAAAATCCAAAAATCGTGGAGGCGCAGCATTCCAGTTGATATCCACAACCTAAATTTTAAAGGTTCAAAAAAACTTCAAAATCGTGGAGTCGCAACATTCTAGTTGTATCTACATCCCAAATTTCAAAGGTTTGAAAAATCCTCAAAATTGTGGAGATGCAACATTCCAGTTGATATCAACCGCCCAAATTTCAAAGCTTCGAAAAAACATCAAATCGTGGAGACGCAACATTCCAGTTGATATACACAGCCCAAATTTCAAAGCTTCGAAAAACCTAAAATCGCGGAGATGCAAGATTCCAGTTGATATCCACAACCCAAATTTCAAAGGTAAAAAAAAAAACCTAAAATCGTGGAGACGCAACATTTCAGTTGATTCCACAACCCAAAGGTTCGAGAAAACCATAATTTCAAAAATTGGGGGGAAATGACATCAAGTCAGTACCCGCAAAACAAATTTTTTTTTAAAAGCAAGGAAGCGACGGTTAGTCGATACTTGCACCTAATCCGCGAGGATGCGACGTTCCATTGATACTCATAACCGAATGAGCAAGGATGCGACATTCCATCAATACTTGCAAGACCATTCAACAGGGAGGCAACTTTTAGTCGATCCTTGCATTTTTGAAAACCAAAAACCTGGCTCTCATGCCAAAATCGGCTATCAATGCCACAAAAACCTGGCTTTCACGCCAACAAACCAAAACTTTGCTTTCAAAAAACCGGCTATAAATGCCACAAACCGACTATCAATGCCACAAAAACCTAGCTTTCATGCCAACAAAACAAAATCGGCTATAAATGCCACAAAACCGGCTATAAATGCCACAAACTGGCTATCAATGCTACAAAATCGGGTGTTATGCCGCAAACAAACCTTGGCCTCTGTGCGAATTTTTTTTTTCGCTCTCATGCCATAAACCCAAATTTGGCTTTCATGCCACAAACAAAATCTGGCTCCCATGCCAAAACAATCATTTGACAAAGGATTTTCACAAAATGACAAACTTTTGATCAAATTTTCAAAACAAACATTCCCATTTAAACTATTGCTTTCATCACAAAAAAGATTTAAGTGAAAAGAGGGAATACAAAAAAAAGTTCTCACAAGCACTACAAAAAAAAAAGAGTGCCAAAAAAAAAACATTTTGTACAAAAAAAAAGAGTTTATGTTACAAAAAAAAGGGGAAACTAGGAGCTCAACCAAAAATGGCCTCTAGCTAAAGTTTCAGCTCCTCAAGCAAACTTTTAGCCTCGGCCATTAGGGTTTCCAAGGCACGCTTCTTCAGAAACTTGCCATGAGATGCTAGAGAATGCCGTAACCCTTCCTCTACACCGGTAAGCTTATCCCAAGCAGTTCGCCATCATTTGTTTTCTTGAGTCTTCTCTTTGAGAACAAGATTGACATTTGCAACTTGGCAAATCAGGGCCCTCTCCTTGTCATGAGGCTCAGTTATAGCAGCCCATTTTGCCGCGACTTGCTCCTTCAAATGCTCAAGACGTTGCCTAACCTCGGCGACCTTCCTATCAAGGATGTCATGTCATGCCTCAACCCAATGATTACTAATTCTTCTAAGTTCCTCTCTCAGACGAATTGCTTTCTGCTATGTGTAGTCTCGTCCATGTCAGATTGAGCCTTATTAGCAGGATCCAGGGACATCTCCTTGAAGAATTCACTATCAAGGAAAGCCATAGTCTCAAACCACTTGTCACCCAGTGCATTGATCCTATCAATGATCGCCCTAGCACCTGTGATGTCCAGACCAGCCTCTTTGGCATCACCGAGAATATCATGCACATGCTGGATCATGCCAAATCTGGCATCCAAGTGTCCAGAAAGGAGTCTCAATCCAAGGGCTTAAAACATGTGCTAGCACCTTCTTCGCAAATTGAAGAGATGAATCGGATGAAGATTCACCCTTCTCCGTCGGTCAGCTGCTCATGTCATGCCCCATTGGAAGAGTAATAAAAGAACCCTTTCCAATTGGAGCCATTGGGGAAGGAATCTCAGCACGAGGTCTTGCCTCTGCTGTGTCAGAACTGGTTGTAGAAGTCACTACCGTCGCGACCCCAGACCGGGTCATGAGCCTAATCCGGGATCCGACGAGTGATGCCGCGCCACGTGCATCTCTTTGGCTAATCCGCACACGGAATTAAGAAAAACATTTATCCGTGCACGTGATTTCCCACAGGATTCCGCGGTGAGGATTATCCATACATATCTTCTCACATATAAACATATCAAACATATATTCGAGATTGCGGAAGCGTGAAGTAAATCATATTAGTGCTATTTCATTCCATAGACAAGATATCAGAATGAGCAATGATCATTAGCATACTCCCCAAAAGTAAGGTTAAATGTATATACAAAAGATCAGTTGATTAGTTGCCCCAAAATAATGGTCAACAAAGACCAATACATAACAAAAGAATAAACCCAAAATATGTTATCACAAACTCTCAAAAAGTGTCGTTCTCAAAGCCTAAACGAATGTCTACATTACATTGTCAGCTTGCCACTCTATTACGCGCTACGGTTCACCGACCGCCTCCTCGGTCTCCTCCTTAATGGCAATAAGTTCGGGACCTGAGTACCAAAATAAATGGATCAGACACGACGGTCTGGCAGGTGGGTGAAAAGATATGACAATAAAACAAAATGATGATACCTTGCAAGAGTGTAGAAAACCTATGTATAAATAGTGAATTTCATAAAAGACAATGCATCCTTTATTAAATAACGACATGAGCGATATAAAGCAATGACGGTACCAAGATTAGAAGACTATCAAGATGGCAACCACACAAAGCTAAATCCTCTCTCACAAAAGTGATGAGAGGACATACCCTACAGGATCATTGACCTCGATCACACAAGGTGAGGAGGGATAATGATAAAATACTATAATATACATACATATACTCTGCGGGACCACGGTAGCGAACTGGGTAAATACTTTATGGATTCCAGACTGCAGCTGACTAACAGGAGGGGAGGGATCTCCAAGTCGGTGGATCAAACCGACAAGGTTATCCAAGCTTAGTGGGCCGACTCATAGTTCAAATGCGGGAAGTCAAATCATATGCATAAAAACGAAACAGGGTGCTCATAGGCACAAATACACATTCATATCGGGTCGGACATATACAGGTTAGCAAAAGCTAAAAACACTTTGCAATACTTTCGGAAAAAGTCAAAATCATAAGAAATGATGTTTGAAAGGCACAATTAAAAATCGGAACAAGATAAACCTGAATGGATTTCCGATATTCTCCTAGCTAATTGTTGAAGGTCCAAGATTTGCATCAATGTAGATAGGGTCTCGTTTGTCAATTTAATATTTATTTGGTACTCCATAGGAATTAGAGACAACCCGGGACCTTAAGCACATTGAAAAGTCTACAAGACCTTTCACAAGATTAGGGTGATGAGGATGAATCCTCAGTATAGTTCCATATATTTCTCCAAAAGAAATCGGGGAGAAAATGCCTATCAGTTAGCTCCTCGGCTGATGTCGGTCAGCCGAAAGGGCTATGTCGGTCAGCCGGCAGGGTTCTGTCGGTCAACTGATGCTACAGTATCAGAATTTGTGGAAAAATGCAGCTCTCTGGAAATGAAGCCGAGAGTCTATCGGTTCGCTGTCGGTCGACCGACATGGGGATGTCGGTCGGCCGACAGCTGACCCACATAAATTCTGGCTGATTGTAGCTTTCTGGAATTGGGACTGAACTGGTGTCGGTCACCTGTCGGTTAGCCGACACCTCTGAATCAGAAAGTTTCAGAAGTTTGCAGCTCTCTGGAAATGGGATCGAGAGCTGTCGACTCGCTGTCGGTTGGATATCGGTCAGCCGATAAGCTGATTGACAGCTGACCGACAGCTGCGATCACAGCATTTCTGAAGCAGATTTTTCAATCCTTCCTTCTTCCAACTTCCCTCATTTCTACACACCAACTCCCTATAATATTTAAGCCAAAGGAACTCCATCATTCCATCAATCAAACTTCCATTCTTCCATCAAACATCCATAAAATGGAACAAAGCCATTCATCCCAATCACATTCAACCGAAAGAAATCCATCACAAGTAATGAGTCAAAATTCATACAATTAAGATGTCATTTTCAAGAGAGTTACACACTAATGAGTGCATTTCAAAGTCTAATAAAAAGCATGACATGAAACCAAGCTTAAGTAATGAAAATCATTAATAAAAACTAAGCATTTGCATAAACACATGATTAATGAAAATAAATCATTTGATCCACTTGCCTTAGGTCCAAAGCTAGCAAATTAAGCTCTAATCACCTCTTAAGCTCAAAATCAAACACCTATACATAACCCCAAAATACAAGCCTTAAAATGTCAAAGCCAAGAAATACAAAGAGAGAGCCTCTAATAATTGAGATGAAGCTCCTCCAAGGCCTAATGAACAAGAATCTAGGAGATGGAAGAGACCTCTTACCTAGAAGGTCTTCAAATAAGCAAAGCTAGCCCAAGGACGAATTCAAGATCGATGAATCCCCTTAAAAACGGTACCAAATGAAAGCTCTTGACAAGGTGAACAAGATTAGTGAAGGTCCTCTCTTGATTTGAGCAAGGGTTCTAAGGTGTTTTGTGGGGAAGAAAACAAGAAGAAGAAGAGGGACCGGTGGCTGCTGCTGGATCTTCTCTTAGCACAGTGATTAGGTCAAGAAAATAGAATGGAGAAGATGGGTTCCCTTATATACAAAGAAGAGAGTGGGTCCCACAACTTAAAACACCTCTCGGGCTCAAAACATTGATTTCGGGACCTCTAATGACTTCGATGAAGAAGACAAAGTTGTTCGACGAAATATCTAGTTTCCAAAAAGTGTATGTTTTGCAAGTTTTGGTGATATTGAAAATCGTGTCCAGATTTTTGGGTAAAAAGACTGTTGTGCCCTCAAATTGAGAAAAGTTGAGTTTAGGAGTTTCAAACGAGGACAGGTTCAACATGAAAGTTGAAAAGCTACACAAGACAAGTTAAATGGGATTAAAAACACGATTTAAGGAAATCAAGAATAACCCCCAAGCTCACGCAAATCCGTAACAAGAACCCCCAAAAGGTCCCACAAATCAAGAAGGCTCTCAAAATTTCCCAAAGCTATTATAAAAGCTATTCCAACCCAAAACTAAATTAAAATCCACTAAACACACTTATGACTAAGACACAACTTAATTAACACTAATCGAGGTCTCTCGGGTCGGGGTCTTACACCCTCCACCCCTTAGGACATTTGGTCCTCCAAATGAAATAAAACTCACCACCGGTAGTAGGTGCGGGTACTCCTTCTGAGCTTGATCCCGTAATTCCCAAGTTGTTTCTTCTGGTCCATGATTCTCCCAAAGCACTTTGACCCACTGAATAGTGCATGTCCTCAACTCTTGTTCCTTGGTGTCAATAATCTGCTTAGGCTTCTCAACATATGTAGCATCTTCTCAGATTTCGAACGGCTCATAACGGAGTATATGCAATCTATCGGGGACGTACTTCTTCAACATAGATACATGAAAAAAATTGTGTGCGCCGGAGAGTTCGGGTGGTAAGGCTAACCTATAAGCCACATCACCAATCTTACTCACAATGTAATACGGTCCATTGTATCTCCAAGATAACTTACCTTTCTGCCGAAACCTCAGTGTTCCACGAGTAGGTGACACTTTCAAGAAAACCTTATCTCCCTCTTTGAACTGTAAGTCCCATCTGTGAGAATCTGCATAGCTCTTCTGCCTACTCTGAGCCACTTTCAGACGTTCTTGGATCAACTTGACCTTGTCACTTGTCTCACAAACAATAGTCGGTCCATGGAAACTGCTATCTCTATTGGACGTGATGGAAACTGGTTGTCCATGTCGACTGACAATCTTGTTGACAAACAACTGTGCCAAAGGTAACATATGAATTTTATTTCCAGTCTTCATCGGTAGGAAATGAGCTGACTTGGTGAGACGATCCACTATGACCCAAATAGCATCATTGCCTTTACTAGTCTTTGGTAATCCCGAGATGAAATCCATGGTAATGTGCTCCCATTTCCATTCCGGAATCTCTAATGGCCGTAGCAACCCTGGAGGCTTCTGATGTTCTGCCTTGATCAACTGACATGTCATACATCGAGAGACGAAAGCTGCTATCTCCCTTTTCATATTGTTCCACCAAAATATGTTCTTCAAGTTTTGGTACATCTTTGTACTGTCCGGATGTATGGAATACTTGGTATTGTGAGCTTCTGTCATGATATCATTTCTCAAGTCCTCCAAGTTAGGTATACATAAATGGTCTCGGTAGGACAAGACTCCATCCACAACACGAAAGTCCGGGCGATCTGCTATATGCTCTGAAATTTTGGCCAACTCTGAGTCTTGCAACTGATTCTCTTTGATCTTCTGAATGAAGGAAGGCTCTGACACTGACATATTTGCTAACATAACACCCTTCCTTAGAGGCTGAAAATCTACTCCTAACTCCTCGAACTGCTGAAAAACATAACTTCCCCGAAGACTTGCCATGCTAACTGACTTCCTGCTCAAGGCATCTGCAACTACATTCGCTTTCCCTGGGTGATACTTGATTGGAAAATCATTGTCCTTGATATATTCCATCCATCTTCTCTGCCTCATGTTCAACTCCTTCTGGGAAAGCAAGTATTGTAGACTATGGTGGTCGGAGTGAACCTCAAACTTCTCTCCATATAAGTAGTGCCTCCACATCTTCAATGCTAAAACAACTGCTGCCAACTCGAGATCATGTGTTGCATAGTTCTTCTCGTGATCTTTCAACTACCGGGATCCATAAGCAACTACTTTCCCATCCTGCATCAACACGCATCCAAGTCTAATATTGGAAGCATTGGTAAAAATGGTGAAACCGCCGCTCCCGGATGGCAAAGTAAGGACCGGAGTTGTAGTCAATCTCTTCTTCAGCTCTTGGAAACTAGCTTCACACTTGTCTGTCCATACATAAGGTGCATTCTTCCTTGTCAACTTTGTCAAAGGTGACGCAATTGACAAAAATCCTTGCACAATCCTACGGTAATATCCTGATAATCCAAGAAAACTCCTAATCTCTGATGCATTCTTCAGTCTTTCCCAATTCATAACTACTTCAATCTTGGACGGGTCCACTGATAATCATTCCTTGGAGATAATATGACCCAAAATTGTGACTTGGTCCAACCAAAATTCACACTTACTGAGTTTTGCAAACAACTGATTCTCTCTCAAAAGCTGGAGTGCTATCCTCAAATGTTCTTCGTGCCCTTCTTTGGTCTTGGAATACACCAAAATATCATCAATAAACACAACTGCGAACTGATCCAAATACTCTGAAAATATCTTATTCATCAATGCCATGAAAACTGCCGGTGCATTCGTCAAACCAAATGGCATCACTAGAAACTCATAGTGTTCATATCTTGTCCGAAAGGCTATCTTCAGTACATCTGAATCTCTAACTCTCAACTGATGGTAGCCTGATCTCAAATCAATCTTCGAAAAGTAAGCATATCCTTGTAACTGATCAAATAATTCATCTATCCTTGGCAATGGATACTTGTTCTTGATGGTCACTTGCTTCAATCTCCGGTAGTCAATGCACATTCTCATAGAACCATCTTTCTTTTTCACAAATAACATCGGTGCTCCCCACGGTGAAATACTCGGCCTCACAAAACCTTTGTCTAATAGTCCTTGCAACTAAATCTTCAATTCTCCCAATTCTGTCGGAGCCATTCTGTAGGGTGTAATAGATATCGGAGCGGTCCCCGGTAACAACTCAATAGTGAAGTTTATCTCTCTGATGGGTGGTAATCCTGGTATCTCCTCTGGAAAAACATCCGGGAACTCACAAACAATAGGGAGCTCCTCCACCCCTTGGGACCGTTTAACCTCCGTGATAAACGCCAAATATGCCTCACATCCACTTCTTAGAAGTTTATCAGCCTTCAACGCTGAAATAAACCCTGTACGAGGATTACTCCTCTCTCCCTAAAACAACACCCCTGCTTGGGTCTCCTCTAACTTAAAAGTTAGGGTCTTATGGAAACAATCCATAGTAGCATGGTATCCTGCTAACCAATCCATCCCTAGGATGACATTAAAATCAAACATCTCCAATGAAATGAGATCTACCGGTAATACTACTTCCCCTATTTTGACTGGATAACTAGAGTAAAAAGTCCTACAAATAACTTCCTTACCTAATGGGGTAGTCACAGTCAAAATGAAATCCAATTCTCTAGCATGCATATCAATCAACTTAGCAAATTTTGAAGATAGGAATGAGTGAGTAGAGCCAGGGTCAAGCAAAACCCTAGCATCAAAACCACAGACGAGAAGTGTACCTTCCACTATGTTGCCTTCTGCCTCTACATCAGCTCTATTGACGGCATAGAGTTGTGCCCTCTGGTGTGGCCTGTTCTGCCCTTGCTACTGTCTGCCCTACTGTACATTCCTATTCTGATTCTGAGGACGTTGATTCTGATTTTGATTTTACCCTTGCTGACGGGCCTGTTGTTGCTGTTGTGGCCTATACTGCTGTTGTGGTGCCTGTTGCTGTAGTGGCCTTGCCTGATTCTGGACTACTAACGCATTCTGAGGTGGTGCCTGATGTTGTGCTCCCTATTGCTGTCTATCCTGTCTTTCAAGCCTCGGGCATTCCCTCATTTGGTGGTCCATCGAACCACATCTAAAACATGCCCCCGTGATAGAATGGCATCGGGCATTCCCATGATATTTCCCAGAGTGTATGCAAACCCCTGGATTTTGTACATTCTGTTCTTGTCTTGGCCACTTATTTTGATTGTTCCTCTGCTGATTGTTCTGCTGCTGGTGGCCCTGACCCTTTCCTTGACCTCTGAGTATCTTGTTGTGGAAGTTCTCAAACTTATAGGCTCTCTTGACAGCTTCCTCAAATGTGGTGGGTGACACTACCCCGGTGGCATCTCTCTCAATGATAGGATGAAGTCCCTCAAGGAACTTTGCTATCTTTTTCTCCACTGTATCACCAACTCTGGAGCATATCGGGGCAATCTCTCAAACCTAGTGAGGTATTCGGGGACTGTCATATTTCCTTGCACGAGTTGTTGAAACTCAGCTGCCTCTTGCTTCTTCACATGTGCTGGTACATATTTGTCTCCAAACTGTTTCTTGAAGTTAGTCCATTGTTGTGCATCTGTTATTATTCTGTACCTTGCCTTAATAGTCTTCCACCATATATCAGCCAAGCCCGTGAACATGGATGCGGCAAGTTGCACTTGTTCCTTGCCTGTACATGTGAAGATTTCAAAGATGTTTTCTGTGTGTTCGAGCCAATCATGTGCAGTCATTGGATCTTCTGTCCCAACAAACTCTTTCGGGCATCTTTTCCTGAAGCGTTCATACAGTACATTGGGATCATTTGCCTATTGTTGACCACGCCCGGTTGTGCAGCTGGAATTGGTTTTGGTCTCCTCTCTAACACACCCAATAACTATGCCTGCACTCGAGCCATCTCCCTTGCATGATCTTCATCGTTCTTAGCCATTTACTCTTGCAATTTAGCTTGTGTTTCATATGCTTGTGCTTAGAGTCTAGCCTGGTTTTCATTGGCCTGACGTTGATGGTCTAACACGGCCTACATCATTTGTTGAAATTGATTCTGCATATTGATATCCTGTGTGTCCTCGGTAATAGGCTCTGTGATTTCACTGTTACTAGCAACGTGATTATTGCTTGCTGCTCATTTGCGAGGTGGCATAACACTGCAAAATAAATTGTTAGCATAGAAAATCAAATACAGGGCGGTTACACATTATTCACATGATCCTATCTAACGAGAGTCTAACGAATCCTCACCACATCCTTAAGATTTCTAGTTTCTTTTAATTGCCTGAAACATGTCCCACTCTGATACCAGTCTGTCGCTTCCTCGGACCGGGTCATGAGCCTAATCCGGGATCCGACGTGTGATGCCGTGCCACGTGCATCCCTTTAGCTAATCTGCACACGGAATTAAGAAAAGCATTTATCCGTGCACGTGATTTCCCACAGGATTCCGCGGTGAGGATTATCCATACATATCTTCTCACATATAAACATATCAAACGTATATTCGAGATTGAGGAAGCGTGTAGTAAATCATATTAGTGCTATTTCATTCCATAGACAAGATATCAAAATGAGCAATGATCATTAGCATACTCCCCAAATGTAAGGTTAAATGTATATATAAAAGATCAGTTGATTAGTTGCCCCAAAATAATGGTCAACAATGACCAATACATAACAAAAGAATAAACCCAAAAGATGTTATCACAAACTCCCAAAAAGTGTCGTTCTCAAAGCCTTAACGAATGTCTACATGACATCGTCAGCTTACCACTCTATTACGCGCTGCGGTTCACCGACAGCCTCCTCGGGCTCTTCCTCAATGGCAATAAGTTCGGGACCTGAGTACCAAAATAAATGGATCAGACACGACGGTCTGGCAGGTGGGTGAAAAGATATGACAATAAAACAAAACTATGATACCTTGCAAGAGTGTAGAAAACCTGTGTATAAATAGTGAATTTCATAAAAGACAATGCATCCTTTATTAAATAACGACATGAGCGATATAAAGCAATGACGGTACCAAGATTAGAAGACTATCAAGATGGCAACCACACAAAGCTAAATCCTCTCTCACAAAAGTGATGAGAGCACATACCCTACAGGATCATTGACCTCGATCACACAAGGTGAGGAGGGATAATGATAAAATACTATAATATACATATATATACTCTGCGGGACCACGGTAGCGAACCGGGTAAATACTTTACGGATTCCAGACTGCAGCTGACTAACAGGTGGGGAGGGATCTCCAAGTCGGTGGATCAAACCAAGAAGGTTGTCCAAGCTTAGTGGTGCCGACTCATAGTTCAAATGCGGGAAGTCAAATCATATGCATAAAAACGAAACAGGGTGCTGATAGGCACAAATAAACATTCATATCGGGTCGGACATATACAGGTTAGCAAAAGCTAAATACACTTTCCAATACTTTCGGAAAAAGTCAAAATCATAAGAAATGATGTTTGAAAGGCACAATTAAAAATCGGAACAAGATAAACCTGAATGGATTTCCGATATTCTCCTAGCTAATTGTTGAAGGTCCAAGATTTGCATCAATGTAGATAGGGTCTCGTTTGTCAATTTAATATTTATTTGGTACTCCATAGGAATTAGAGACAACCCGGGACCTTAAGCACATTGAAAAGTCTACAAGACCTTTAACAAGATTAGGGTGATGAGGATGAATCCTCAGTATAGTTCCATATATTTCTCCAAAAGAAATCGGGGAGAAAATGCCTGTCGGTTAGCTCCTCGGCTGATGTCGGTCAGCCGAAAGGGCTATGTCGGTCAGCCGGCAGGGTTCTGTCGGTCAGCCGATGCTATAGTATCAAAATTTGTGGAAACTTGCAGCTCTCTGGAAATGAAGCCGAGAGTCTGTCGGTTCGCTGTCGGTCGACTGACATGGGGATGTCGGTCGGCCGACAGCTGACCCACATAAATTCTGGCTGATTGCAGCTTTCTGGAATTGGGACCGAATTGGTGTTGGTCACCCGTCGGTTAGCCGACACCTCTGCATCAGAAAGTTTCAGAATTTTTCAGCCCTCTGGAAATGGGATCGAGAGCTGTCGGCTTCCTGTCGGTTGGATATCGGTCAGCCGACAAGCTGATCGACAGCTGCGACCGACAAGCTGATCGACAGCTGCGAACACAACATTTCTGAAGCAGATTTTTCAGTCCTTCCTTGTTCCAACTTCCCTCATTTCTACACATCAACTCCCTATAATATTTAAGCCAAAGGAACTCCTCCATTCCATCAATAAAACTTCCATTCTTCCATCAAACATCCATAAAATGGAACAAAGCCCTCCATCCCAATCACATTCAACTGAAAGAAATCCATCACAAGTAATGAGTCAAAATTCATACAATTAAGATGTCCTTTTCAAGAGAGTAACACACTAATCAGTGCATTTCAAAGTCTAATAAAAAGCATGACATGAAACCAAGCTTAAGTATTGAAAATCATTAATAAAAACTAAGCATTTGCATAAACGCATGATTAATGAAAATAAATCATTTGATCCACTTGCCTTAGGTCCAAAGCTAGCAAATTAAGCTCTAATCACCTCTTAAGCTCAAAATCAAACACCTATACAAAACCCCCAATTACAAGCCCTAAAATGTCAAAACCTAGAAATACAAAGAGAGAAGAGCTTCTAATAATTGAGATGAAGCTCCTCCAAGGCCCAATAAAAAAGAATCTAGGAGATGGAAGAGACCTCTTACCTAGAAGGTCTTCAAATAAGCAAAGCTAGCCCAAGGACGAATTCAAGATCGATGAATCCCCTTAAAAACGGTACCTAATGAAAGCTCTTGACGAGGTTAACAAGATTAGTGAAGGTCCTCTCTTGATTTGAGCAAGGGTTCTAAGGTGTTTTGTGCGGAAGAAAACAAGAAGAAGAAGAGGGACCGGTGGCTGCTGCTCGATCTTCTCTTAGCATAGTGATTAGGTCAAGAAAATGGAATGGAGAAGATGGGTTCCCTTATATACAAAGAAGAGAGTGGGTCCCACAACTTAAAACACTTCTCGGGCTCAAAACATTGATTTCGGGACCTCTAATGACTTCGACGAAGAAGACAAAGTTGTTCGACGAAATATCTAGTTTCCAAAAAGTGTATGTTTTGCAAGTTTTGGTGACATTGAAAATCGTGTCCAGATTTTTGGGTAAAAAGACTGTTGTGCCCTCAAATTGAGAAAAGTTGAGTTTAGGAGTTTCAAACGAGGACGGGTTCAACAAGAAAGTTGAAAAGCTAAACAAGACAAGTTAAATGGGATTAAAAACACGATTTAAGGAAATCAAGAATAACCCCCAAGCTCACGTAAATCCGTAACAAGAACCCCCAAAGGGTCCTATAAATCAAGAAGGCTCTCAAAATTCCCCAAAGCTATTATAAAAGCTATTCTAACCCAAAACTAAATCAAAATCCACTAAACACACTTATGACTAAGACACAACTTAATTAACACTAATCGAGGTCTCTCGGGTCGGGGTCTTACAAATACCTCCGTATCAACCTTTGGCACCCCTTGCTCTAGTTTTGAAGAAAGTGATGGGATCTCTCCTGTCACTTCACAACCTGCCAATGAAACGCAAAAAGGTATGAGTACGATCTTGTTAAAAAAAATCATTATCAGGGTTATCACTACAAAGTACCTTCTTCGACAGCTGGCAGAATACTCTCTTCCTCCATGAACGCATTGGAAGCATCGTCAACATTTGCATCCATTGATCGTTCAAAGTCATCCCTGTGGTAAGGCAGCTGACAAGAAAAATGTTAGCAAACCAAGTCACTGACAAAAAAAAAATAAACCAAAAGAAATCACACCAGTTGGAGATTCTGGAATCACTCCAGAGTCCCTCGGTTCTTCTTCAGGTGCTGCAAACAGTTCCGTCACTGCCTCATCGGCCGAAACCTCAGGCATCGCCAAGCCATCATCCTCTGCTAAAAAAAAAGAAAAAAATAGGGGGAGAAAACAAATCAGAACATGAAAAGTTCATAAAAGAAACGGATAGAGAAAGAGAAAGAACCATACCATCACTGACATTTTTCTTTTCTCGGCTCCTCCTTTTCGGAGGTTCATCAGCATTCCCTAGCGCCTCCGCATTGATAGTGAGAGGACTTCCACATCAGGAGAGTCTTCATTCCAACCCTTGTGAGGTTGACCCCTCTTCCTCTTGCTTCTACGGGTTGGTTTTCTAGAGAACCTGCCCCACTATCAGAGTTAGGTTTCCCACTTGACTCCTCACTGGATGGTCTACTCTTGCCAGTAGACTCCACGGAAGCTCGTCTCTGTGCCACTTGCATCCAAGCGTCAACCTCAGCTTCCTCCATCTCTAGCTGCTCTGAGGAATCACCAGGTACATCCTGGACAGCTTCAGAACCGATAGCACCCTGGTCACCGAGAAAGCCTCTCTAGAAAGGAAGGCCAAAACTTCCTCTCGCTGGACGCCTTCTGACTTCCCAATGCCTTTTCCGAAAGACAGCTCTCCGCGAACCACTTCGTGAAGCCAGCAGTCCAGAAAGTCGACAGCTCAGGATAAGAAATCATGGCATTTGTATCTTCACCACTATAAAAAGCCCATGCAATTTGTCGTCCTGCAAACCTCCAAAGCGCTTCACCATACTCGAAGGCACTCCAACAACGCCTTGAGAAAAGCCCAACAGCAGTGCAAAGCGAGAAGGTACATACGGTTGGATGTCAATGAAAAGATGTCTACGGTACACCATTGTGTCAACATGTATGCTGAAGAGCCATTCCTTCTCTGCATTTATCAAGGAGTAATGTCTTCCCGACCCTGCCCTGATGGAGTCATGGGAGGCACCAAAATCAAAAGCCTTCTTCTGCAATTCTGGGAAAAGCTTCACTGAAGATTGCACTATCTTGATGACCCTGAACCATCGGATCCTCATGGGGGCAAACAAAATAGATTCGAAGATGGCTTTACCCTTAGCCAACCGAATCATAAGAGAATCATCATCCTGTGCAGCACCCAGCCGGTGGAAGCCAGGACAGTGTGTTGGAATTTGAGATGACTTGAGAAGTCTTTTGATGAATTGAAGAAGTTAGCATCTCAAGTATTGTTTTGAGTTGGAATTCTTGTCAACACATTGTCACAAACATGATGTTAATAAGCTGGTATTGATAGAGCTGAAGAGAAGAATCAGAATTGAAACTGTCAGGAATTCAGATTTCCTGAAACAGAGTGACCGGTCGACCGGGCTCTTCATGCGGTCGACCGAGCAAGAAGAAACCTGCAGAAAACAGTTTCAGGCACCTCTCAGTTATTTTTGTGACACAGTGTGTCTTCGGTCGACCGGGACCCCAGGATGTCGACCGAGCTCAAAAGTTGTCTGTTTCCAGTCAGTGTCTTCGGTCGACCGAGCAGGCCAGGATGTCGACCGAGCACGGGAACCAGAGTTGCGCAGAATTAGAAGTTTTGCACGAAAATTCAGCACTCTTATCTAATTTGTTTGGGACTCTTTCTAAATGAATTGTAGCCCGTTTTGAATACAATTAAGGGTTATTAAAACCTATATAAAGGCATGTATGGGTCGTTCATAAATACACCAGAAGAGAAGAGTTTTAGAGAGAAAATAGAGAGAGTTTTGGAGAGAAGAAGAGTGCTGGTGCTGTGTTGCTGTGTTGCTGCATTATCAGACGTTTTCTACAGCAATTGTGGACGAGATTATGCTCTAGAAGATGGTGATTCATCCATGAGTTAAGTGTCTCTCTGTTTATGCTTTGATTTCAATTTGTAAGGGATTGAGAGAGAGAGAATTGTAGAGGGGAAGGGCTGTAGACAGAATTTATCTTTTATTCTGTTTTTACATCAAGTTGGTGCTTGGTGTTTAGGGTTTGGTGATCCTATCTGTTGGTGCAGATAAATTGTAAAGGGAGTCGGTGCTTCCTAGATAGTTGGTGCTATCTGAAACTAAGGGTTGGTGCTCTTTGTCGTTGGTGCGACTAAATAAGATTCAGATCTGTCCCGGATTGGTGTTCGGACAGTCTTTGAACCGTGGACGTAGCCTTTCGGTGAACCACGTTAAATCTGGTGTCATTGTGTGGTTTGACTTGTTTTGTTGTTGAATTGGACCTGTTTTTAGAAATCACTGATTCACCCCCCCCTCTCAGTGATCGCGGTATCCAACAATTGGTATCAAAGCGAGGTTCCCTTGATCAGTTTAATACGCTAAGGGTGATCTCTTGTCAAATCACATGGCAGTCAATACAGGGAATATGAAAGCACCTCTGTTTGATGGTTCTAATTACTCCTTTTGGAAGATTAGGATGCAAGCCTTCATCAAATCTCTTGGCTATGATGTTTGGGAGGCTGTCAGAGCCGGTTACAATGCTGCCACCGTACCCAATGATACAGCATCGAAGAAGTTGGCAGACAACGACTCCAAGGCGCAGAATGCACTCTTTAGTGGCCTTGTGGACAGCGAGCTTGTCAAAGTAATTGCATGCAAAACAGCCAAGGAAATTTGGGACAAGTTGCAAAGCATACATGAAGGTGATGAGAAGATTAAAGAAGCCAAATTACAAACCCATCGCTCTCAATTTGAAACTCTTCGCATGGAGGAAAGCGAGAATGTTGACTCGTATATGCAACGAGTGAATGAAGTCACGAATGACATTCGTGGACTAGGGGAGGAGATTAAAGAGCCGGTCATCGTCAAAAAGGTTCTAAGATCTCTTCTTCCCCGGTTTGATTCAAAAGTCTCAGCCATTGAAGAAGCCAAAGATCTGAATGCATTTTCCATGGATGAATTACATGGTTCTCTAACTGCCTATGAGATGCGCATAGGAAAGACATCTTCATCTGATAAAGAAGCGGCCTTCAAAGTTCAAAAAAAGGCAAAAGAGACTGCTGGTCATGATGTTGATTCTGATGATGATGAGCTTGAGGCTCAATTTGTTAGAAAGTTGAAGAAAGGAAGCAATGGCAAGTACAAAGGGAAGCTACCCTTTAAATGCTTCAATTGTGGAGGTATTGGTCACTTTGCTGCGAAGTGTCCCCTAAAAGAAGACAATGATAATGACTCTTATGCTGAAAAGAGTAAAGGAAAGAGAAATTTTAGAAAAAGGGGCAAAGCTAAAAACTTTCTATGTCAACAAGATGACAGCACGTCTGAAACTTCAGACGATGATGAATCAACCGAAGCTCTCTTCATGGTCACTGTTGAAGAAGAAGAAGAGCTAGATCCGGAAGAGGATGAGGAGGCTGAAGTCAATCTTGAAGAGGAACTCATAGCCGCACTTGAGGAGCTAAGCATGGAACGCAAATCAAGTAAGAAAAATCTGAAACTTCTCCATGAATCTGAAAGTTCTATTATTGCTTTGAAAACTCAAGTAGAAGAATATAAAAGAATGGTAGAAGTCCTTGAAAACCAAATAAGTATCAAAAAGGAAGAGGCTATGAAACTTGAAACTGAGATCGCTAGAGCAAAAGCTGAAAATTTGGAAAATAGCAAAAAACTCAAAGCGCTCCAAGCGATTGAAGGGACTATGAAACTTGATGAACTACTGAAAGTTCAAAGACCAGCCCACTTCAGATTTGGTCTAGGATTTGAGAAAGGTGAATCCTCTAAGATTGCACCTACTAAAAAGAAAGAGCTTGTGAAGCAAGTCACTGCACCTTCTAACTCTATGAAGCCCACTCAACCTAGAAAGGAGTCCATTCCTGTTAGAAAGGTAATGAAGACTAACCAGCCACAAAGAAGATACAAATTCTATGGTTATTGCTTTCATTGTAATATGTTTGGACATAAAAGAGCTGATTGCAAATTCTATGTAAGAAACAGCCCATTTGTGACTAGGAATCCTTTTTCAATCCTAAGTAGCCACAAAATTGAGTGCTATATATGTCATAATTATGGACACTTGGCTAGGGATTGTAGGTTGCCTATTGCTAACAAATTTCAGGTTGAAAAGAAACCCAAGTTAGTCAAGGCTTGGAGAGCAAAGCAAAGTGCAGAAAGTCCCAAAGAATCTCTCATTGTGCAAACGGCATTCAATGCACAAAAGAAGACAGCACCATGGGTCCTTGATAGTGGTTGTTCAAGCCATATGACTGGTGATAAAGAGAAATTCATCAAATTACAGCACTATGAAGGCGGTTCAGTGAAGTTTGGCAACAATGATGGTGCCAAAATCTGCGGAAAAGGTGTTATTCAGCTTATGGCAAACAAGATCAGATCGGAAGAAGTCTTATATGTGTCTGGACTAAGACACAACTTGCTTAGTGTGAGCCAGATCTGTGACAAGGGTCACGAAGTTATCTTCACAAAGAATGGGTTTGCCATCAAGAAGAGTAGCAACGGCAAAACAGTGGCAACTGGATCAAGAACTGCTGGAAATCTCTATACATTGTCAGATGGAGCTGAAAAGACCTGCTTGATGAGTCGGACAGAGGAAAGTTGGTTGTGGCACAAACACCTTGGGCATCTAAGCTTTGATAACATGTCAAAGATTTGCAATACAAAGGCTGTAAGAGGCATGTCTAAAGTTGAAAAGCCTTCCAATCCTATTTGCGACTCTTGCCAAAAGGGAAAGCAAACGAGGGTTATGTTCAAGTCAAAGGAGCATCATTCCAAGAAACCTCTTGAGCTAGTGCACACTGATCTCTGTGGACCGATGCGAACTCAAAGCACCAATGGAGATAAGTATTTCATGTTATGCATTGATGATTATACTCGTATGACATGGGTATTGTTTCTTAAGCATAAGCATCAAGCACTTGATCGTTTTAAAGTGTTTAAAGCACAGGTTGAAAATCAATTGGAAAAACGTATCAAGATTTTAAGGTCTGATCGTGGAGGCGAGTTCACATCTGAAGAGTTCACTAAATATTGTGAACATCATGGCATTCAAAGACAGTACTCAGCCCCTAGAACTCCACAGCAAAATGGAGTAGTGGAACGGAAGAATCGCACCGTACAAGAGATGGCTCGTACGATGCTAAGTGAAAGCAAGATGGCTGACAAGTATTGGAAAGAGGCAATTCATACGGCTGTATACATTCAAAACCGATGCTTGATCAGGCCACATGAAGACAAAACTCCCTATGAGCTATGGTTTGGAAGAAAAGCAACAGTCAAGCACTTCAGAGTCTTCGGCAGCAAGTGTTACATCAAGCGGCTCGAACAAAATCCGGGCAAATTTGAAGAAAGAGCTGACGAAGGTATATTTCTGGGTTACTCCTCTACTAGCAAGGCATATAGGTGTCTTAACAAAAGAACCAGAAAAATCATAGAAAGTGCTGATGTGAGAATAGATGAGAATATTGCACCAAAGAATGCAACTCATAATGACAGTCCAGTTTATGAGGACTCGAGTGAGATTGATGATGAGGATGGCTGAATCTAATGATTCTGAGAAATCAAAGGATGACTCAGAAGATACCACACCTAAGAAGCACAGCACTTGGGTAGAGCAACACCCTAAGGATCAAATCATTGGAGATCCTAAGGCAGGCGTTCAAACTAGACAAAGTGTAGTTAGCAATTACTCACTTGTGTCCACCATTGAACCCAAGACTGTGGCTGAAGCCAGTCTCGATGATAGTTGGTTGAAAGCTATGCATGAGGAGTTGGAGCAAATTGAGAAGAACTCCACATGGGAACTTGTTCCTAGACCTACTGATAAGAATGTTATTGGTACTAAATGGGTCTTTCGGAATAAGCTGAATGAAGATGGTCAAGTCATTAGAAACAAAGCAAGGTTGGTTTGTAAAGGCTATGCTCAAGTTGAAGGCATAGATTTTGAAGAGACCTTTGCACCGGTAGCTCGTCTGGAAGCTATTCGTATGTTTCTTGCATTGGCAGCATACAAAACCTTCAAGGTATTTCAGATGGACGTAAAGTCAGCTTTCTTGAATGGTTTACTTGAAGAAGAAGTCTACATTGAGCAACCTGATGGTTTTCTCATCAGCAAAAATTCAGATCTAGTGTGCAAGTTGAAAAAGGCTCTTTATGGACTGAAACAAGCGCCAAGGGCATGGTATGCAAGGCTGGATCTCTATCTCCGCAAGATCGGTTTTGGAAAAGGAATGGTTGATAGCAATCTGTATGTCAAAACTGAGTTAAGCAAACAGCTGGTTGTCATTGTTTATGTTGATGACATAATCTTTGGTGGCAATGATGAGGAGATGTGCAGGAATTTCGCTGAAGAGATGAAGAAAGAATTTGAGATGTCAATGCTTGGAGAACTAAAGTTCTTTCTTGGTTTACAAGTTCAGCAGCTGAAACATGGCATCTTCATATCACAAATGAAGTACATTAAGGAAATGCTGAAACGGTTCAATATGGAAGACAGCAAGCCAGTGAGCACACCAATGTCAACGAACACGAAGCTTAGCAAAGATGATAAGGCCTCATCCGTTGATCATACCACCTATCGCTCTATGATAGGAAGCTTGCTCTACTTGACTGCTACAAGACCAGATCTTCTACAAGCAGTATGTATGGTTGCACGTTTTCAAGCAGCACCAACTGAAACGCACCTTACAGCAGTGAAACGAATCTTTCGATATCTGAAAGGTACTATGGAGCTTGGTATCTGGTATCCCAAAGGCAAATCCTTCACTCTAGTTGCATATTCTGATGCCGATTGGGCTGGATGCGTAGATGATCGCAAGAGTACTAGCGGCGGCGCATTTTATCTTGGAGAAAGATTAGTTGCTTGGCATAGTAAGAAGCAAGACTCAGTATCCCTTTCGACAGCGGAAGCGGAATATATTGCAGCGGCAACTTGTTGTACGCAAGTGTTATGGATGCGGCAAATGCTCTCTGATCTAGGAGTTCCTACAACGGATCCTACGCCGATCCTATGTGACAACACGAGTGCAATTCATATATCTAAGAATCCTGTTCAGCACTCTCGAACAAAGCATGTAGCAATTCGTTATCATTTTCTTAAAGATAAAGTTGCTGATGGAGAGGTCAAGTTGGAGTATGTTCCGACAACTGAGCAAGTGGCTGATATTTTCACGAAACCTCTGCCAAAGGAAGTCTTCGAGTATCTCCGGAAAAAGTTAGGAGTTACTCACTCTCCTAAACCGTAGGAGTTGGGCTTGAAAGGGGGAGCAATGCATTCATTGAATATCCTATTCGCTCCTCGGTTTGGTCCCTTTGGACTTGTTGTCAAAGGGGGAGAGATATTATGCTATGAAAGCTAGGGAGAGATGTTATGCTATGATAGCAAGGAGAGATGTTATGCTATGAAAGCTAGGGGGAGATTGTTGACAATGCACGGTTGTTATTTCAGAATTTCAGAATTGGTTCCAAGTGAGTGTTGAAAAGAACTTGGAAGAGCTACAAGCTGGAGTTGAAAGTGTTGAAGTTCCAATAGTGTTGCCAACAATTCCAAAGGGAGAGATTGTTGGAATTTGAGATGACTTGAGAAGTCTTTTGATGAATTGAAGAAGTTAGCATCTCAAGTATTGTTTTGAGTTGGAATTCTTGTCAACGCATTGTCACAAACATGATGTTAATAAGCTGGTATTGATAGAGCTGAAGAGAAGAATCAGAATTGAAACTGTCAGGAATTCAGATTTCCTGAAACAGAGTGACCGGTCGACCGGGCTCTTCATGCGGTCGACCGAGCAAGAAGAAACCTGCAGAAAACAGTTTCAGGCACCTCTCAGTTACTTTTCGTGACACAGTGTGTCTTCGGTCGACCGGGACCCCAGGATGTCGACCGAGCTCAAAAGTTGTCTGTTTCCAGTCAGTGTCTTCGGTCGACCGAGCAGGCCAGGATGTCGACCGAGCACGGGAACCAGAGTTGCGCAGAATTAGAAGTTTTGCACGAAAATTCAGCACTCTTATCTAATTTGTTTGGGACTCTTTCTAAACGAATTGTAGCCCGTTTTGAATACAATTAAGGGTTATTAAAACCTATATAAAGGCATGTATGGGTCGTTCATAAATACACCAGAAGAGAAGAGTTTTAGAGAGAAAATAGAGAGAGTTTTGGAGAGAAGAAGAGTGCTGGTGCTGTGTTGCTGTGTTGCTGCATTATCAGACGTTTTCTACAGCAATTGTGGACGAGATTATGCTCTAGAAGATGGTGATTCAGTCCATGAGTTAAGTGTCTCTCTGTTTATGCTTTGATTTCAATTTGTAAGGGATTGAGAGAGAGAGAATTGTAGAGGGGAAGGGCTGTAGACAGAATTTATCTTTTATTCTGTTTTTACATCAAGTTGGTGCTTGGTGTTTAGGGTTTGGTGATCTATCTGTTGGTGCAGATAAATTGTAAAGGGAGTCGGTGCTTCCTAGATAGTTGGTGCTATCTGAAACTAAGGGTTGGTGCTCTTTGTCGTTGGTGCGACTAAATAAGATTCAGATCTGTCCCGGATTGGTGTTCGGACAGTCTTTGAACCGTGGACATAGCCTTTCGGTGAACCACGTTAAATCTGGTGTCATTGTGTGGTTTGACTTGTTTTGTTGTTGAATTGGACCTGTTTTTAGAAATCACTGATTCACCCCCCCCCCTCCTAGTGATCGCGGTATCCAACACAGTGGTATACATACCACGAATAAAAGATGTGGGCTGAAAATACCCTATTCATAGGGAGCCCAAGCCGAACCAAGAAAGCAGCAGCCTGTAGTTCGGTACACAGATAGGAGTAAAGAGCTGGCATCAAAGCAATCGGCTCTCCAAACGCCATCTGACAAGCCGAAAAAATGAAATGCGGCCTGATGTGCGTTCCATCTGCTCTAGCAAAGATAGCCTCACCTAGCCAGTAAGTGATGTAAATAGCAAGATCTCTCTGCAGTGCA
The DNA here is from genome assembly GCA_012931725.1 of Litsea cubeba. NCBI lineage: Eukaryota > Viridiplantae > Streptophyta > Magnoliopsida > Laurales > Lauraceae > Litsea > Litsea cubeba. The sequence continues at coordinate 22,742,720 of CM022955.1, read as the reverse complement.
ATGTCAGAGCAAATGGCGTCTGTACTCGCGAAGAAGTTCCTCAACTCTTCCCGCATGGCCGAAGTCTTGTTCAAACCCGGATCCTAGCCCTGTCTTCCTAGGTTATGCTATCAGAAGATTCCCTGCTGGCAAAGAAATTGGGGAACGAAGAGCCAAAACTCTTCCAAATGCTGAACTTGACTTTCGAACCCTCATTCTCCTTAAAAAAATCATAGAAGGCGACAAGATGAAAGTACAGAAGCCTAAACTCCTCAGACTTCTCCTCAAGGACGCTGTCAATGGGCATGAACTCCTCATAGAGCTTACCAAGGATAGGCAACCCAATAATGACGCTCAGATCCTTCAAAGAAAAACCAATCTCACCATTCGTGATGATGAAGGTGTTGGTTTGTGGAAGGAATGACTCCAACATAGCCATAAAGGCCTCGTCGGAAAAGATCACGGTCTCCCTAAAAGCATGGACCGCATAAAAAATCTCGGCTTCCTTCAAATCGGCGCCACCAATCAGCAGGATGCGATCAGTCCACGACCCCCAATCGGAGTCAGCACTGAAACGGCCACGAAGTCGAAAAGGCTTCACCCAATTGCTGCCATCACCGCTGAAAATACCAAGGCCCACTTGTTTAAATCGACCGACGGATAATCAGAGCCAGGTAGCCGTTGGCTGGCATCAACATGTCCAAAAGGGCAGGCGACTTCTCCGTATATCCGGAAGGACTGCCAATAAAAACCCCGATCTTAATCACATTGATCCTTTTCACCCAGCTTGGAGGATCTTCCCTCTTAGAGCACGTGGGAGAAAGGCTCATGATCGAGATAGTATGATCAAATGTCGATCGGGTAACAACAGTCCTCTCCTCACCCTCAGCTATGTAAGAGAACTGAAAATATCTTCTCTGGTATGTCATGTCGTTAGGGACTGCATCACCAAATAAAAAGGTAGGCTTGGGCAACACCCTCTAATCTTTCATGACCTAAGGACGGTTGCTTACCATGATCATATAGAACTCCTCACCTTTAAGAGCGATTATTCGATGTTTCATCTCAACTTTGTTGGGGGAGTCGCACTCTTCCAGTTTCTCTCAACATACCGGACCTTCTCCCTGGCCTGCGGAACGACCGCATTAAAAGATCCAGATGATCGATGAGGTATGCTTGTAACAGGCTCCTTACCCTTGTTCATTCTGGAGGAACCACCTGCAAAGGGTGGAAAAAAATATATCATCATCAAAATGACAGAATTTCACTAAAAGAAAATCTGGCGAGATTTTGGCATGATTCCGGGGTAATTCTGAAGAAAATGGAAACGCCCCAAAAGAAATAGAAAGCTTGAAGATGGGCTCAACATCGCTGCGAGCTCCAAAACTCCAAACTTTCGAAACCTCTCAAATCTCCACAAATCAGGAAGGGCTCAACGTCGCTACAAGCTCCAATTTCCAAAAATCTATAAAGATTTTCAGGTATGCTATCACATCATGCTCCCAATTCAATTTACAAAAAATCATGCATAGAAAGTAAATTGTCATGCATTAGATGCTAGAAAACTCTTGACAAAAGTTTGACCAATTCCAACCCAACTTGGTCAAAACCAATTAAACTTTGTCCAAGCCAAAACTCATGTTGGCTTGACCTAGAAATCCTAGTCTTTTATTTGATGCATAAAAAAAATGCATGAACATCTTGATTTGCATAAAAAATGCATTATCATGGTGAGCAAGAAAAAAGAAGAAGAAAGAAACTTTCTCAAAAGAAAAAAAGAGGGAAAGCAAAAAAAAAAAAGGGGGACTGGCCCACAGGCCACATGGCCGTACGGTCCACACAAAAAATAAGTGTAAAAAAAAAACAAGAAAGAAACACGTAAAAAAAAAACTTATGAAAAAAAACACTTGAAAAGAAAAGAAAGAAGAAAAAAAAAGAGAAAAAAAAGAAGAACTCTTTTTTTCAACCATCCTATTCCTACAATGGAGTTTTTTTAAAGACTCACTTGAAGTCATTGATAGAGAAGAAGAAGAAAAACTTGAAGATCCTTGAAGAAGAAAAACTCTTGGTCTTGATGCCCTCTTGAGATTTTTACAAAAGAAAGCAATAAGAGCAAGAAATCCAATCTCCCCTTGCTTTTATAGAAGAGAGCAAACCAAAGAAGAAAACATAGAGAAAAGAAAGGAAGTAAGTGCTACAAATTAGCAACCTTACTAAAAGAAAGAAATTAGAAAGATTCTTTCCCAAAAGAAAGATACTTTGAGGGATTCTCTCCCAAAAGAAAGCAATTAGAGAGATTTTCTCCCTAAAGAGATGAGACTTGAGATATTTTCTCCCAAAGAAAGATATCTTGAGATATGCTCTTCCAAAATAAAAGGAACATGAGCGATTCTCTCCAATTAAGGATATTTTTAGACATTCTTTATCCAAAGGAGATATTTTTAGATATTCTTTAAAAAAATGACACCACATAAGATCTAGCCCATCCTAAAAGCTTAGAGTCCCATGGGTTAGCCTATATGAGCCAAGTTTGACCCCCTAGGCACTACAAGAGGCTTTTAGTCAAAGAAAAATCCCTCTTACCAAGAGCGTACAAAATTGGTTCCATGCCTCTTTTGAGTTGATTGGACCATACAAAAAAAAAAACTAAGCCTCATGAGTTTCCAAAATCCAAACCATCCAACCTCATGAACCAAATTAAGCCAAAATCTTGAAATTGACACTTCACAAAAACTAAATCCCGGTCCCTTAACCTGCCACATATAGGTTGTTAGGTCACAATGCCAAAAATCAAAAATCAAATCCTGATCCCCTAACTTGCCACATACAGTTTGTTAGGTCACAAGATTAAAACCAAAATCGACCCCCCAACTTGCCACTTACAGCTTGTTGGGTCACAAGGTCGAAACCAAAACCGACCCCCTAACCTGCCACATACAGCTTGTTAGGTCACAAGGTCAAAAATAAAAACACAAATCCAAATCCCTCATGTCATTTTCAAAACTTTACCTTGAGATGGTACATGATCCCTTTCATAACCATAAAAGTCCCCTGGAAACTCAAAAGGCTACTCTAGTAGAAGAAAAATGCTCAAGACTCTTGGTCAAGTCAGAAGCTCTCATTCAAAGTTCTCTTCGAGGCACATTGACTACAAAAGTTAAGCAACTCATCGCTGTACCTCGAGGGGGCATTTGTTGACACCAAAAATGTCACTTTGCCTCTTCACCTCAAGAAAGCTACGTGAAGCCGCAACCTACCATAAATAGGCAATGCTACTTCTAAAAAATCAAATTTTGTCATAATCAAACAAAAACTGCAAGATCCTTCAAGACAGCCAAAAGAGGAGTACACATGAAGTTTTGGGTCATTTCAAAATTATTTGGCCTAACTTCACTCCTCCAGCAGCTGAACAAGAGCTCCCGGCGGCGACAGCGTTGAAGACACCAAATCTTCGATTAGAGTCTGTGGATGGTCTCAAAATACCTCCAAAAGGCTCCACATCAAGTTCCAAGTCAAACCGATAAAATTTTAACCCTCAATAAAACCTCAAACAGCAAAATCAAGTCTCTCAGCAGTGAGAACCACCGAGGCCATTACTCATCAAATAGAGCACATGGCTGGCTTGATCAAAATGCTTACAAAGGGCTACATGTCAAGTTTCAGGTCATTTTAACAACATTTGACCAGACTTTGACTCTCGAAAGCCAAATCAAGCCACCCAGCGGTGAAGCTCCTCGGGACCATGCTTTCCAAATTAGAGCTAATGGATCCTCTCAAATGACTCAAATAGGCTCCCTGTAAAATTTCAGCTCAATCGGACATTGGTAGACACATCAAAGCGCGACATCTTATTCACGACAAAATCAAGTCTACTGGCGACAGGACCCCCCATGACTTTAAAACTCAAACACAAGCCTATGGTTGGTTTTATTCATTGCTCAGAAGGCTTCACCTCAAATTTCAGGTCATTCGGACATCGTTTGACCCAGTTTCGGCTTCTGATAGCAAATCGGTAGCTCTGCTCGACAAAGTCTTCTGCTTTCCCGAAAAATCAAAAACTTTTCACCCTAATATGCAAGGATTCTCGTCAAGTTTTCCATAGGGAAATCAGGCCAATAAATATGCAAGAATTTCAGGAAAAATACTGAAGAAAAAGGAGTCAGAAAAGATGGAATGAAACGGCCGAAAATTGGCGACCAAAAGGGTCCAAACCCCATAGTCGCGGCGACCTTGGAAGTCTGGGTGCATGGTCGCCAGCGACCTTGGAAATCTGGGTCGCTGGATTTTCGCCGTAAGGGCCTTTTTTTCTTCCTTTTCGAGTTTCGAGACTTCCAGCCCCTGTGGTTTTCCAAAACTCTGACTTTCTGTCCGATCGATCGAGAAATCGACAAAACAGGCGGCATTGGCCCGCTATTAGCAATCAATGTCTGAACTTGCATGGTCATCCGATGTCATCAGCATGAAGATCCATCGATGATCATCGCCAGAAGAATTCCAAACAACGCGGCACGGCCCGCGACTCTTCGAGCGACTTGGCGACCACTTAATGCTGTTAATTGACCCGTTTATGACAACTTATTGCGGTCATTAACTCGTTATTTTGGATGGCCCAATCAGAAGCATGGTAAAAGGAGTTACAAGTCGAAGCAATCATGGCATTAAAACCATGAGACTCCTCCCATCATAGTGATTACAAGTAATTAAAAGCCTTAATTCTCCACTGGCCAATCAGAAGCCAAGGAAAATGAGTTACAAAATAAATGAATTAAAACTTGTAAGTCCTCCCATTATGTGGCTTTAATTCATTAAAATCCCATAAATTCTCCTAAATGGCTACCAAAGGCCTATAAATAGGAGAGCATTCCAAAAAGCACCGATCCAGAAAAATCCAAGCATCATCGCCAGAAAAAGCACAAAAAATCACGAAATCAAGTCAGACGGAATCCAAAAAAAAAAAGAGGGAAAACTCTGCTGAAGTTTTGCACCGACCACCGCTATAAGGTGACAAAAGTCCCTTGGGGGGGCACCGCCCCCCAAGATCCTTGTCTTCTCCTTCTACTTCCAATGGCTTAGACGTGGCTTTTCAGCCCTTCTACTTAGTTTTTTTATTTTACAAAGGACCTCCTCTTGGTATTTTTCCTCTAAAAATCTGAGGTTATAGCCGAGCCAAGTGAACCAAGAGCATCATTTGCTCTCATTTGTATGGATGATGGCGAAGTCCACATACGACTTGCGACCGTCAATCTGAACAAGTTCCCCACAATCTCCTGAGGAGTTAAATCCTCTTTTTTTTGCTTTTCATTGTAGTTTGTATTTTTCTAAAGAGACAAAAAAATCATAACTCTTATCTTTCACTGTTAACAATAATTGTAAATCGGTTTTGCCGAAAAATCGCCTTTTACAGCAAACATCGCCTTTAACGGCAAAACAAATGAAATTGCCTCTTACGGCATTTCATAACCATGTCTCTTTTCTTAAATATATGTGCAATGAAAACTTGAAAGAAGTTGATTTCCTTTTCTACTTGTGAAGGTTGATCTCTGGATCACCATTTGCAATTCCAAGTAGAGTAGAAAATCTGGTACACCCACCCAAAAAGAAAAATATTGATGCTCGCTTTGCCTTTTCGGGCACGAAAGGGTCGTACCCCACGGACTCTCACATCCACCGACCTCAGTAAGCGCCGAGTGGCAGAAGCGCGGTCCATCACTTCTGATTCTTCAGCACGTGTTTTGATGGCATAGCAGCACGCACGAGAGACTTGGTGAGACCGCGGTGTTTCTCGGTTTTCGGCCACCATGTGGTGATTGATTCTGGCGTTGGCTATTTCTGAGATAAGATAGACGACATTCATTGCATGTGGCAATCCTTCTTTTTTGAATGTGAAAACTCGGTTATCAGCCAGATCTTGAATGGCATTTCTCTGGGTGCCGCAGGTGTTGGTGGGGTGGCCCACAATTTGATGGTATCTATAATATTTAGGGTCATGGACTCGTCCCACCTCCTCTGGTCTTTTGGGTGCGAGAGGCTGGATTTTTTCATTCTTCAGAAGCTCTTCATAGATTCCTTCCATCTCTGGATCCTCAAAGTCATATTTTCACGACCGGCTAGTGCCTGGCCCCTTTCTTCCGCCGGTTGTTCTCTCATTTTCGAAGTTGTCTTTCTTTCTTTTTCTCGTGATGGGTGGACGCCACCGCGAGGGAGTCCTTCCTTTTGTTCGGAGGAGTCATCAGGGGGGTCCATAATGAAATCTTCTTAGGTTCAACTTCCTGTTTCTCCATTTTGATCATCGCCTCTGCATTTACGACTACTTCAGATATCTGCGCGAATGAGATGGGCTTCACAGTTACGAAGTATTTTTGTAACTCGATTCTCAGATTCCGTACACAGATATCAAATACAGTCTTCTGGTTAATTTATCGGCACTGGATGGAAACGTTCATCCATCGGTTGAGATATGCCTCCACCGATTCGACTTTCTCCTATTGCGTTTCTAGCAGCACCTTGGATGTTACAGGTGGGGTTTCAGCTTGAAATTGGATTATGAAGATCGTCTGGAGGTCTTGGAATGACTGGATTGATCCTTCGGAGAGGCTTTCGAACCATCTGAACACATTACCCACCAGCGTGCTGGCGAAAAGCGTTATCCACTGGGCATCATTTTCGAGCAATCCCCTGGTTCTCATAAAGAAATGCCAGAGATGTTGCAATGCTGGTCTGGAACCATCAAAGGTCGGTATGTCAGGCCTCCTATACTTCTTGGGGAACTGTACATTCTCCATCCATTCTGGATAAGGTTTTCCCCTTACGGGGTGGTACCCACCTACTTTTCTCATAATCCTGTGTACCTCCGCCTGAACTTCTGCTTTTGATGCCACTGCTTTTGCCTTCACATTTTGTGATCCCTCGGCACGTTCGTCAGACTATCGGGCAAAGAAGGGTTCTACTTTCTACTCCAGAACCCATTCCTTGGCAGGGCCTCCGTCTGATCCAGCAGACTCCTTTTCCATATTCTTTTTCTACACAGCATTTTCTAATTTCTTTTTTAGCTCTATTAGCATCGCCATTAGGTCACCTATTTGATTATCTTGCCTTTGTAGATGGTAGTGGAGGGGCTCCTCCTACTGGTACCTCCCTGGGATGCTTTCAAGACTGTCTTCCCCATCTACGTCGGCCTTGCAGACACTAAAGGACTGCATCTTATCTGGGATGCCAAGGATTTTATCCAGGCTTCCTGCACGCAATTTCGGATCTGACATTCTTTTCTTTTCTACTTTGTTTCGGTAACGTGGTTCTCCCGAAACTCTTTCTTCTACATATCAATCGGGCTTCGCCATTTGTTCCATCAGTGTTGGTGCTTTCGTTTATGGGACGGTGTTAGTCCAACAGTCTTAGTACTTCGGACGAAACCATCATTCTTGGCAATTCTTCCTTTTTCTCTACCAGTTATCCCTCTGGACCCTCTCGCGTTAAGGGGTCCGCCTGAATCCCGCCTATCCAGTTGGTGTGGGGTGAGCCGATTGATCCTGTGTCGGGCAGGGGTCCTTTCAGGTTGAATCCTAGGAACCCTTTTCCAATCCCGACCTAGGCTGTTAGGTTCTTTGTCAATGCTTTCCCGTCCGTCCGAGTCAGATTCCTGTGACTCGCGACCACGTTCATGCATTTGCTCGCCTACATCCGTATGTACCATGGCTTGTGTTGTGGTGAATGGGTCTTGCGCCGGTGCTAGCGTTTTTATAGCCAACGTTAACGGATCTTTCGTTGCCTCCGAGTACCCTTGCCTGCTTGGCAGTCCCTTCTCGCGTGATACTTCGGCCGAGGTCTCCCCCCCGGTCAAGGCTCTTGCCCTGGGGGAGCCGCTTGGACGAAGTATCATTTGATAACGGGAATGACTAGGATCAGTTTTCTAGAAGACGGTTAGCCCCTTTTCTTGCGATACCTCGACTGACGTCCCTTTAGCGGTTGGCGTGACTGCTTCGGTGCTAGAGGGTGTCGGTCGAGCCATCGCTCGGTACTGGGAGCCGTAAAAGGTATGAGACTTTCTGTCATGGAGAGGGTGACTCATCGCACTCATCCTCTATGAGTTCTCTGTGGTGTTAGAGCTAGCTAACAATTGTAGCCCCGGATCCCTAGTGGAGTCGCCAAAATATGTAAACATGAAAGATAAAACGGTGGGGATGTAGCGTAAACGTGAGAAAAAAAAGTGCATGCGTATGGCAATTCTATTTCAACAACAAAAGATCATGGGCTTTACACTAAGCTTCTGGTCTGTCCAGTATTCGGAATGCCAGTAGTCTTGTTCACAGAGAAATCATAGAGCATGGTCTTTCTTTCTGGAGGGGAAGAAGGCCAATAGGAACATCTTTTGCCCCTCTAGAAAAGTTTCCAGTGCATGACATTTCAGCCGCCTTTTACCTCTTCCTTCCTCTCCTCGGGATCGGTGCCTCCCTCCTTTTATAGTTTCTTCCGCACGTGCCGTCCTCCCTTTCACCTGCCTTTGTCTATAGACGAAGGCAGGGTTCCCAGAGTCAGCTGTGTCCCCTGACTTCTTCTCCTTATCTTTGGCAATATTCCGGAAGTGGGACGCACTTGACGAAGGACCCTTCTCACTGTTCCTTTGCCTTTCATGATAGGGGACTGCAGAGTTCTAAACCTGCCTTTGCCAATCCTAACGGAAGCGAGACCCTCCCCCCTTTCTGCGGAGAGTTTCCTTCCTCGCTTTTCCGATCCATCGAAGGTAGTGGGCCCGGGTGACAGTTTCGGCTTGTGGTTTTCGCTATGCCTACAGAAGTATTAGGGGAAGGACTCCTCAGCCGTGGGAGATTCTACCCAACGAAAGGAACTGTGGCTCGGGAAGACAAGGGGACCCCACCTGAAACAGGGGTAGTAGAGGACATCGCAGAAACACACCTCAGGACACCGTGCCAAAACCCCAACCAGTCATGAAATTCTTCGCCCAAAGATTGAAAACCTTCCCTGACTGATTGAGGGGAGGCAATATGTAAGCACATCGAAAACCACAAACCAAAATAAACTGCCACCAGGCCCACTATCTTTTGATGGACTGGAAAGAAAAGCGGAGGGAGAAGATTAATAGTGGAAGGACACTCTCCGCCAGAGGGGGGGATGGTCTCACTTCCGCCAGGTTAGCAAAGGCAAGTTGAGAATCCTGCCTTCCCCTATCAACAAAGGCAATGGAGCAGAGAGAAGGAAGTTAAGAAGGGGCCCTCGTCAAGTGTTTCCCGCTTCTGGAGTATTGCCAAATGCAAGGAGAAAGAAGCCAGATGACGCAGCCGACTTTGGGAACCCTGCCTTCGTCTATATGCAAAGGCAAGTGAAGAGGGAGGACGGCACATGAAGAATAATCTATAAAAGGAGGGGGCACCGATCCCGAAAAGGGTAAAGAAGGAAAAAAAGAAAAGAAAGACAAATGTCATGCATGGAAAACCTTATCTAGAGGGGAAAAAGATGTTCCTAATGGCCTTCTTCCCATCCAGAAAGAAAGACATGTTCTGTGATTTCCCTGTAGATAGGAGTACTAACAGTCTGAATATCGAACCGACCAGAAGCTTAGTATAAAGCCCTGGATATCTAGTTGTTGAAATAGAATTGTTATACGCACGCACTTTTCTTCTCACTTCAACACTTCATAGCATTCATTTCTATTTACAATTGGTATGCATAGAACTCAAACTTCTCTATTTCAACCGGTTCGATCTAAGCCTCATGTCTTCTTCTCCAGCAACAGTGACTGAAACCTCTCCTCAAACGAGACCGAATATGCAACCGATCAAACTAATGCTTGAACAGTGACTCACTAATCCCTCTCCTCATATAAGACCTGTAATAGACCACCTTGTGTCTTCGATTTGCGACTGCGGTCGACAACAACGTCTCTCTCTTCTTAAGTCTCAATACCCGACCAAAATGAGGTACTCTCCTCAAGTTTCCTACAACAGAGATCCCCTTCTCTATTTCATCTTGTAAGCGGGCAAGAGTTTGGATACTTCTTATTTGTAGTGAATCAGTGGCCCACTTCTAAACGAGATCCTAACAGAAACCAACTCTCTATGTTCGAGACCACCACATCCCGAACTCCAATCCTCTTCCTTCTTCTCCCTAGCAAACTGAACCCAATCCTCAATCTGAATCTATTATGTGGCCCCTTTCGCGATTTGCAATACAGAACTAAAGCTGAATGTTTTAGCCAAAATGAGTAAAATCCGATGATAATTAGCCCAAATGGGCAAAACTGACGAACCATAAATCCAACGGGCTTAAAAATGAATTTTTCAGACAAACACAACTGAAATATGCAAATAAAAACCTTGTTTCCGGGCGAATCCAAGCTCAACGGTCAATTTCTACATATGCACATCCCATAGACAAGTTGAGACCGCATCACTTGGTATAACGTGCACATAGACCCTTGAATGTTGGGTTTTATATTATTTGGTGCTCCTGAGGTTTGGCGGCATTCTGAGTTTCTAGTGCATGGTATCCAATTTAACAGAGTCTTAACATGTTTCCGGGTTGGATTCCCGCATGGGTGCATCCTTTCTCCCGTTTCTTCATCCATACAATCATACATGGTCCCAATATCAGGTTAGGATCCAAAACAATCCACCTCCCCATGAATAAAACAAATTCCAAGCACTACAGCGGACCTAGGCCAAAAAAAAGTGGGTTGGCTCAAGCGAACACATGGTTGGCTCGAGCCAACAAGCTGGAATAGTTCGCTCGAGTGAACTCTGCTAGGGCCCTATTATTCCAGTGCTGGGGGGGGGGAATTTGTGGTCAATGATGTTGATAATGAGGTGGATTTTTATGTGATGATGTGAAGTGATTGAAGGAGGAGAAAGTGTGGTTTTAGGAAGGCAAGGAGGCCCACTCTATGTAGAAAAAATTATGGCTCAAAGGGGCTTGAAAGAGAGGAAGAAAAGAAGCCCCCCCCCCCAGCACTGGAATAATAGGGTCCTAGCAGAGTTCACTCGAGCGAACTATTCCATCTTGTTGGCTCGAGCCAACCATGTGTTCGCTTGAGCCAACCCACTTTTTTTTGGCCTAGGTCCGCTGTAGTGCTTGGAATTTGTTTTAATCATGGGGAGGTGGATTGTTTTGGATCCTGACCTGATATTGGGACCATGTATGATTGTATGGATGAAGAAACGGGAGAAAGGATGCACCCATGCGGGAATCCAACCCGGAAACATGTTAAGACTCTGTTAAATTGGATAACATGCACTAGAAACTCAGAATGCCGCCAAACCTCAGGAGCACCAAATAATATAAAACCCAGCATTCAAGGGTCTATGTGCACGTTATACCAAGTGATGCGGTCTCAACTTGTCAATGGGATGTGCGTATGTAGAAATTGACCGTTGAGCTTGGATTCGCCCGGAAACAAGGTTTTTATTTGCATATTTCAGTTGTGTTTGTCTGAAAACTTCATTTTTAAGCCCGTTGGATTTATGGTTCGTCAGTTTTTCCCATTTGGGCTAATTATCATCGGATTTTACTCATTTTGGCTAAAACATTCAGCTTTAGTTCTGTATTGCAAATCGCGAAAGGGGCCACATAATAGATTCAGATTGAGGATTGGGTTCAGTTTGCTAGGGAGAAGAAGGAAGAGGATTGGAGTTCGGGATGTGGTGGTCTCGAACATAGAGAGTTGGTTTCAGTTAGGATCTCGTTTAGAAGTGGGCCACTGATTCGCTGCAAATAAGAAGTATCCAAACTCTTGCCCGCTTACAAGATGAAATAGAGAAGGGGATCTCTGTTGTAGGAAACTTGAGGAGAGTACCTCAGTTTGGTTGGGTATTGAGACTTAAGAAGAGAGAGGCGTTGTTGTCGACCGCAGTCGCAAATCGAAGACACAAGGTGGTCTATTGCAGGTCTTATATGAGGAGAGGGATTAGTGGGTCACTGATCAAGCATCAGTTTGATCGGTTGCATATTCGGTCTTGTTTGAGGAGAGGTTTCAGTCACTGTTGCTGGAGAAGAAGACATGAGGCTTAGATCGAACCGGTTGAAATAGAGAAGTTTGAGTTCTATGCATACCAATTGTAAACAGAAATGAATGCTATGAAGTGTTGAAGTGAGAAGAAAAGTGCGTGCGTATAACAATTCTATTTCAACAACTAGATATCCAGGGCTTTATACTAAGCTTCTGGTCGGTTCGATATTCAGACTGCTAGTACTCCTATCTACAGAGAAATCACAGAACATGTCTTTCTTTCTGGATGGGAAGAAGGCCATTAGGAACATCTTTTTCCCCCCATAGATAAGGTTTTCCCTGCATGACATTTGTCTTTCTTTTCTTTTTTTCCTTCTTTACCCTTTTTGGGATCGGTGCCCCTCCTTTTATAGATTCTTCTTCATGTGCCGTCCTCCCTCTTCACTTGCCTTTGCATATAGACGAAGGCAGGGTTCCCAAAGTCGGCTGCGTCGTCTGGCTTCTTTCTCCTTGCATTTGGCAATACTCCAGAAGCGGGACACACTTGACGAGGGCCCCTTCTTAACTTCCTTCTCTCTGCTCCATTGCCTTTGTTGATAGGGGAAGGCAGGATTCTCAACTTGCCTTTGCTAACCTGGCGGAAGTGAGACCATCCCCACCTCTGGCGGAGAGTGTCCTTCCACTATTAATCTTCTCCCTCCGTTTTTCTTTCCAGTCCATCAAAAGATAGTGGGCCTGGTGGCAGTTTATTTTGGTTTGTGGTTTTCGATGTGCTTACATATTGCCTCCCCTCAATCAGTCAGGGAAGGTTTTCAATCTTTGGGCGAAGAATTTCGTGACTGGTTGGGGTTTTGGCACGGTGTCCTGAGGTGTGTTTCTGCGATGTCCTCTACTACCCTTGTTTCAGGTGGGGTCCCCCTGTCTTCCCGGGCCACAGTTCCTTTCGTTGGGTAGAATCTCCCAGGGCTGAGGAGTCCTTCCCTAATACTTCTGTAGGCATAGCGAAAACCACAAGCCTAAACTGTCACCCAGGCCCACTACCTTCGATGGATAGGAAAAGCGAGGAAGGAAACTCTCCGCAGAAAGGGGAGAGGGTCTCGCTTCCGCTAGGATTGGCAAAGGCAGGTTTAGAACTCTGCAGTCCCCTATCATCAAAGGCAAAGGAACAGTGAGAAGGGTCCCTCATCAAGTGCGTCCCACTTCCGGAATATTGCCAAAGATAAGGAGAAGAAGTCAGGGGACACAGCTAACTCTGGGAACCCTGCCTTCGTCTATAGACAAAGGCAGGTGAAAGGGAGGACGGCACGTGCAGAAGAAACTATAAAAGGAGGGAGGCACCGATCCCGAGGATAGGAAGGAAGAGGTAAAAGGCGGTTGAAATGTCATGCACTGGAAACCTTTTTAGAGGGCAAAAGATGTTCCTAATGGCCTTCTTCCCCTCCAGAAAGAAAGACAATGCTCTATGATTTCTCTGTGAACAGGACTACGGGCATTCCGAATACTAGACAGACCAGAAGCTTAGTGTAAAGCCCAGGATCTTTTGTTGTTGAAATAGAATTGCCATACGCATGCACTTTTTTTTCTCACGTTTACGCTACATCCCCACCATTTTATCTTTCATGTTTACATATTTTGGCGACTCCACTAGGGATCCGGGGCTACAATTGTTAGCTAGCTCTAACACCACAGAGAACTCATAGAGGATGAGTGCGATGAGTCACCCTCTCCATGACAGAAAGTCTCATACCTTTTACGGCTCCCAGTACCGAGCGATGGCTCGACCGATACCCTTTGGCACCCAAGCAGTCACGCCAACCGCTAAAGGGACGTCACAGTCGAGGTATCGTAAGAGAAGGGGCTAATCGTCTTCAGGAAAACTGATCCTAGTCATTCCCGTTATCAAATGATACTTCGTCCAAGCGGCTCCCCCAGGGCAAGAGCCTTGACCGGGGGGGAGACCTCGGCCGAAGTATCACGCGAGAAGGGACTGCCAAGCAGGCAAGGGTACTCGGAGGCAACGGAAGATCCGTTAACCTTGGCTATAAAAACGCTAGCACCGGCGCAAGACCCATTCACCACAACACAAGTCATGGTACATACGGATATAGGCGAGCAAATGCATGAACGTGGCCGCGAGTCACAGGAATCTGACTCGGACGGACGGGAAAGCATTGACAAAGAACCTAACAGCCTAGGTCGGGATTGGAAAAGGGTTCCTAGGATTCAACCTGAAAGGACCCCTGCCCGACACAGGATCAATCAGCTCACACCACACCAACTGGATAGGTGGCATTCAGGCGGACCCCTTAACGCGAGAGGGTCCAGAGGGATAATTGGTAGAGAAAAAGGAAGAATTGCCAAGAATGATGGTTTCGTCCGAAGTACCAAGACTGTTGGACTAACACCGTCCCATAAACGAAACCACCGACGCTGATGGAACAAATGGCGAAGCCCGATTGATATGTAGAAGAAAGAGTTCCGGGAGAACCACGTTACCGAAACAAAGTAGAAAAGAAAAGAATGTCAGATCCGGAATTGCGTGCAGGAAGCCTGGATAAAATCCCTGGCATCCCAGATAAGATGCAGTCCTTTAGTGTCTGCATGGCCGACGTAGATGGGGAAGACAGTCTTGAAAGCATCCCAGGGAGGTACCAGCAGGAGGAGCCCCTCCACTACCATCTACAAAGGCAAGATAATCAAATAGGTGACCTAATGGCGATGCTAATAGAGCTAAAAAAGAAATTGGAAAATGCTGTGGAGAAAAAGAAAATGGAAAAGGAGTCTGCTGGATCAGACGGAGGCCCTGCCAAGGAATGGGTTCTGGAGTAGAAAGTAGAACCCTTCTTTGCCCGATAGTCTGAGGAACGTGCCGAGGGATCACAAAATGTGAAGACAAAAGCAGTGGCATCAAAAGCAGAAGTTCAGGCGGAGGTACACAGGATTATGAAAAAAGTAGGTGGGTACCACCCCGTAAGGGGAAAACCTTATCCAGAATGGATGGAGAATGTACAGTTCCCCAAGAAGTATAGGAGGCCTGACATACCGACCTTTGATGGTTCCAGACCAGCATTGCAACATCTCTGGCATTTCTTTATGAGAACCAGGGGATTGCTCGAAAATGATGCCCAGTGGATAACGCTTTTCGCCAGCACGCTGGTGGGTAATGTGTTCAGATGGTTCGAAAGCCTCTCCGAAGGATCAATCCAGTCATTCCAAGACCTCCAGACGATCTTCATAATCCAATTTCAAGCTGAAACCCCACCTGTAACATCCAAGGTGCTGCTAGAAACGCAATAGGAGAAAGTCGAATCGGTGGAGGCATATCTCAACCGATGGATGAACGTTTCCATCCAGTGCCGATAAATTAACCAGAAGACTGTATTTGATATCTGTGTACGGAATCTGAGAATCGAGTTACAAAAATACTTCGTAACTGTGAAGCCCTTCTCATTCGCGCAGATATCTGAAGTAGTCGTAAATGCAGAGGCGATGATCAAAATGGAGAAACAGGAAGTTGAACCTAAGAAGATTTCATTATGGACCCCCCTGATGACTCCTCCTAACAAAAGGAAGGACTCCCTCGCGGTGGCGTCCACCCATCACGAGAAAAAGAAAGAAAGACAACTTCGAAAATGAGAGAACAACCGGCGGAAGAAAGGGGCCAGGCACTAGCCGGTCGTGAAAATATGACTTTGAGGATCCAGAGATGGAAGGAATCTATGAAGAGCTTCTGAAGAATGGAAAAATCCAGCCTCTCGCACCCAAAAGACTAGAGGAGGTGGGACGAGTCCATGACCCTAAATATTATAGATACCATCAGATTGTGGGCCACCCCACCAACGCCTGCGGCACCCTGAGAAATGCCATTCAAGATCTGGCTGATAACCGAGTTCTCACATTCAAAAAAGAAGGATTGCCACATGCAATGAATGTCGTCTATCTTATCTCAGAAATAGCCAACGCCAGAATCAATCACCACATGGTGGCCGAAAACCGAGAAACACCGCGGTCTCACCAAGTCTCTCGTGCGTGCTGCTATGCCATCAAAACACGTGCTGAAGAATCAGAAGTGATGGACCGCGCTTCTGCCACTCGGCGCTTACTGAGGTCGGTGGATGTGAGAGTCCTTGGGGTACAACCCTTTCACGCCCGAAAAGGCAAAGCGAGCATCAATATTTTTCTTTTTGGGTGGGTGTACCAGATTTTCTACTCTACTTGGAATTGTAAATGGTGATCCGGAGATCGACCTTCACAAGTAGAAAAGGAAATCAACTTCTTTCAAGTTTTCATTGCCATATATTTAAGAAAAGAGACATGGTTATGAAATGCCGTAAGAGGCAATTTCATTTGTTTTGCCGTTAAAGGCGATATTTGTTGTAAAAGGCGATTTTTTGGCAAAACCGATTTACAATTATTGTCAACAGTGAAAGACAAGAGTTATGATTTTTTTGTTTCTTTAGAAAAATACAAACTACAATGAAAAGCAAAAAAAAGAGGATTTAACTCCTCAGGAGATTGTGGGGAACTTGTTCAGATTGACGGTCGCAAGTCGTATGTGGACTTCGCCATCATCCATACAAATGAGAGCAAATGATGCTCTTGGTTCACTTGGCTCGGCTATAACCTCAGATTTTTAGAGGAAAAATACCAAGAGGAGGTCCTTTGTAAAATAAAAAAAACTAAGTAGAAGGGCTGAAAAGCTACGTCTAAGCCATTGGAAGTAGAAGGAGAAGACAAGGACCTTGGGGGGCGGTGCCCCCCCAAGGGACTTTTGTCACCTTATAGCGGTGGTCGGTGCAAAACTTCAGCAGAGTTTTCTCTCTTTTTTTTTTTTTGGATTCTGTCTGACTTGATTTCGGGATTTTTTGTGCTTTTTCTAGCGATGATGTTTGGATTTTTCTGGATCGGTGCTTCTTGGAATGCTCTCCTATTTATAGGCCTTTGGTAGCCATTTAGGAGAATTTATGGGATTTTAATGAATTAAAGCCACATAATGGGAGGACTTACAAGTTTTAATTCATTTATTTTGTAACTCATTTTCCTTGGCTTCTGATTGGCCAGTGGAGAATTAAGACTTTTAATTACCTGTAATCACCATGATGGGAGGAGTCTCATGGTTTTAATGCCATGATTGCTTCGACTTGTAACTCCTTTTACCATGCTTCTGATTGGGCCATCCAAAATAACGAGTTAATGACCACAATAAGTTGTCATAAACGGGTTAATTAATAGCATTAAGTGGTCGCCAAGTCGCTCGAAGAGTCGCGGGCCATGCCGCGTCGTTTGGAATTCTTCTGGCGATGATCATCGATGGATCTTCATGCTGATGACATCGGATGACCATGCAAGTTCAGACATTGATTGCTAATAGCGGGCCAATGCCACCTGTTTTGTCGATTTCTCGATCGATCGGACAGAAAGTCAGAGTTTTGGAAAACCACAGGGGCTGGAAGTCTCGAAACTCGAAAAGGAACAAAAAAAGGCCCTTACGGCGGAAATCCAGCGACCCAGATTTCCAAGGTCGCCGGCGACCATGCACCCAGACTTCCAAGGTCGCCGTGACTATGGGGTTTGGACCCTTTTGGTCGCTGATTTTCGGCCGTTTCATTCCATCTTTTCTGACTCCTTTTTCTTCAGTATTTTTCCTGAGATTCTTGCATATTTATTGGCCTGATTTCCCTATGGAAAACTTGACGAGAATCCTTGCATATTAGGGTGAAAAGTTTTCGATTTTTCGGGAAAGCAGAAGACTTTGTCGAGCAGAGCTGCCGATTTGCTGTCAGAAGCCGAAACTGGGTCAAACGATGTCCGAATGACCTGAAATTTGAGGTGAAGCCTTCTGAGCAATAAATAAAACCAACCATAGGCTTATGTTTGAGTTTTGAAGTCATGGGGGGTCCTGTCGCCAGTAGACTTCATTTTGTCGTGAATAAGATGTCGCGCTTTGATGTGTCTACCAATGTCCGATTGAGCTGAAATTTTACAGGGAGCCTATTTGAGTCATTTGACAGGATCCATTAGCTCTGATTTGGAAACTATGGTCCCGAGGAGCTTCGCCGCTGGGTGGCTTGATTTGGCTTTCGAGAGTCAAAGTCTGGTCAAATGTTGTTAAAATGACCTGAAACTTGATATGTAGCCCTTTGTAAGCATTTTGATCAAGCCAGCCATGTGCTCTGTTTGATGAGTAATGGCCTCGGTGGTTCTCGCTGCTGAGAGACTAGATTTTGCTGTTTGAGGTTTTATTGAGGGTTAAAATGTTGTCGGTTTGACTTGGAACTTGATGTGGAGCCTTTTGGAGGTATTTTGAGACCATCCACAGACTCTAATCGAAGATTTGGTGTCTTCGACGCTGTTGTCGCCGGGAGCTCTTGTTCAGCTGCTGGAGGAGTGAAGTTAGGCCAAATAATTTTGAAATGGCCCAAAACTTCATGTGTACTCCTCTTTTGGCTGTCTTGAAGGATCTTGCAGTTTTTGTTTGATTATGACAAGATTTGATTTTTTGGAAGTAGCATTGCCTATTTATGGTAGGTTGCGGCTTCACGTAGCTTTCTTGAGGTGAAGAGGCAAAGTGACATTTTTGGTGTCAACAAATGCCCCCTCGAGGTACAACGATGAGTTGCTTAACTTTTGTAGTCAATGTGCCCCGAAGAGAACTTTGAATGAGAGCTTCTGACTTGACCAAGAGTCTTGAGCATTTTTCTTCTACTAGAGTAGCCTTTTGAGTTTCCAGGGGATTTTTATGGTTGTGAAAGGGATCACGTACCATCTCAAGGTAAAGTTTTAAAAATGACATGAGGGATTTGGATTTGGGTTTTTTTTTTTTTTGACCTTGTGACCTAACAAGCTATATGTGGCAGGTTAGGGGGTCGGTTTTGGTTTCGACCTTGTGACCCAACAAGCTGCAAGTGGCAAGTTGGGGGGTCGATTTTGGTTTTAATCTTGTGACCTAACAAACTGTATGTGGCAAGTTAGGGGATCAGGATTTGATTTTTGATTTTTGGCCTTGTGACCTAACAACCTATATGTGGCAGGTTAGGGGACCGGGATTTTGTTTTTGTGAAGTGTCAATTTCAAGATTTTGGCTTAATTTGGTTCATGAGGTTGGATGGTTTGGATTTTGGAAACTCATGAGGCTTAGATTTTTTTTTGTATGGTCCAATCAACTCAAAAGAGGCATGGAACCAATTTTGTACGCTCTTGGTAAGAGGGATTTTTCTTTGACTAAAAGCCTCTTGTAGTGCCTAGGTGGTCAAACTTGGCTCATATAGGCTAACCCATGGGACTCTAAGCTTTTAGGATGGGCTAGATCTTATGTGGTGTCATTTTTTTAAAGAATATCTAAAAATATCTCCTTTGGATAAAGAATGTCTAAAAATATCCTTAATTGGAGAGAATCGCTCATGTTCCTTTTATTTTGGAAGAGCATATCTCAAGATATCTTTCTTTGGGAGAAAATATCTCAAGTCTCATCTCTTTTGGGAGAAAATCTCTCTAATTGCTTTCTTTTGGGAGAGAATCCCTCAAAGTATCTTTCTTTTGGGAAAGAATCTTTCTAATTTCTTTCTTTTGGTAAGGTTGCTAATTTGTAGCACTTACCTCCTTTCTTTTCTCTATGTTTTCTTCTTTGGTTTGCTCTCTTCTATAAAAGCAAGGGGAGATTGGATTTCTTGCTCTTATTGCTTTCTTTTGTAAAAATCTCAAGAGGGCTTGAAGACCAAGAGTTTTTCTTCTTCAAG
Source organism: Litsea cubeba (assembly GCA_012931725.1). Classification (NCBI taxonomy): domain Eukaryota; kingdom Viridiplantae; phylum Streptophyta; class Magnoliopsida; order Laurales; family Lauraceae; genus Litsea; species Litsea cubeba. The sequence goes on along the minus strand of CM022955.1, from coordinate 22,723,049 downwards.
GATCTTCAAGTTTTTCTTCTTCTTCTCCATCAATGACTTCAAGTGTGTCTTCTTTTCCAAGAAACTCCATTGTAGGAATAGGATGGTTAAAAAAAAGAGTTCTTCTTTTCTTTCTCTTTTTTTTTCTTCTTTCCTTTTCTTTTCAAGTGTTTTTTTTTCATACGTTTTTTTTTACGTGTTTCTTTCTTGTTTTTTTTTTACACTTTTTTTTTGTGTGGACCGTACGGCCATGTGGCCTGTGGGCCAGTCCCCCTTTTTTTTTGCTTTCCCTCTTTTTTTCTTTTGAGAAAGTTTCTTTCTTCTTCTTTTTTCTTGCTCACCATGATAATGCATTTTTTATGCAAATCAAGATGTTCATGCATTTTTTTTATGCATCAAATAAAAGACTAGGATTTCTTTGGCTTGGACAAAGTTTAATTGGTTTTGACCAAGTTGGGTTGGAATTGGTCAAACTTTTGTCAAGAGTTTTCTAGCATCAATGCATGACAATTTACTTTCTATGCATGATTTTTTGTAAATTGAATTGGGAGCATGATGTGATAGCATACCTGAAAATCTTTATAGATTTTTGGAAATTGGAGCCCGTAGCGACGTTGAGCCCTTCCTGATTTGTGGAGATTTGAGAGGTTTCGAAAGTTTGGAGTTTTGGAGCTCGCAGCGATGTTGAGCCCATCTTCAAGCTTTCTATTTCTTTCGGGGCATTTCCATTTTCTTCAGAATTGCCCCAGAATCATGCCAAAATTTCGCCAGATTTTCTTTTAGTGAAATTCTGTCATTTTGATGATGATATATTTTTTCCACCCTTTGCAGGTGGTTCCTCCAGAATGAACAAGGGTAAGGAGCCTGTTACAAGCATACCTCGTCGATCATCTGGATCTTTTAATGCGGTCGTTCCGCAGGCCTGGGAGAAGGTCCGGTATGTTGAGAGAAACTGGAAGAGTGCGACTCCCCCAACAAAGTTGAGATGAAACATCAAATAATCGCTCTTAAAGGTGAGGAGTTCTATATGATCATGGTAAGCAACCGTCCTTAGGTCATGAAAGATTAGAGGGTGTTGCCCAAGCCTACCTTTTTATTTGGTGATGCAGTCCCTAACGACATGACATACCAGAGAAGATGTTTTCAGTTCTCTTACATAGCTGAGGGTGAGGAGAGGACTGTTGTTACCCGATCGACGTTTGATCGTACTATCTCGATCATGAGCCTTTCTCCCACGTGCTCTAAGAGGGAAGATCCTCCAAGCTGGGTGAAAAGGATCAATGTGATTAAGATCGGGGCTTTTATTGGCAGTCCTTCCGGATATATGGAGAAGTCGCCTGCCCTTTTGGACATGTTGATGCCAGCCAATGGCTACCTGGCTCTGATTATCCGTCGGTCGATTTAAACAAGTGGGCCTTGGTATTTTCAGCGGTGATGGCAGCAATTGGGTGAAGCCTTTTCGACTTCGTGGCCGTTTCAGTGCTGACTCCGATTGGGGGTCATGGACTGATCGCGTCCTGCTGATTGGTGGCGCCGTTTTGAAGGAAGCTGAGATTTTTTATGCGGTCCATGCTTTTAGGGAGACCGTGATCTTTTCCGACGAGGCCTTTATGGCTATGTTGGAGTCGTTCCTTCATCATCACGAATGGTGAGATTGGTTTTTCTTTGAAGGAGTTGAGCATCATTATTGGGTTGCCTATCGTTGGTAAGCTCTATGAGGAGTTCATGCCCATTGACAGCGTCCTTGAGGAGAAGTCTGAGGAGTTTAGGCTTTTGTACTTTCATCTTGTCGCCTTCTATGATTTTTTTAAGGAGAATGAGGGCTCGAAAGTCAATTTCAGCATTTGGAAGAGTTTTGGCTCTTCGTTCCCCAATTTCTTTGCCAGCAGGGAATCTTCTGATAGCATGACCTAGGAAGATAGGGCTAAGGATCCGGGTTTGAATAAGACTTCGGCCATGCGGGAAGAGTTGAGAAACTTCTTCACGAGTACAGACGCCATTTGCTCTGACATTGCACTGCAGAGAGATCTTGCTATTTACCTCACTTACTGGCTAGGTGAGGCTATCTTTGCTAGAGCAGATGGAACGCACATCAGGCCGCATTACATTTTTTCGGCTTGTCAGATGGCGTTTGGAGAGCCGCTTGCTTTGATGCCAGCTCTTTACTCCTATCTGTGTACCGAACTACAGGCTGCTGCTTTCTTGGTTCGGCTTGGGCTCCCTATGAATAGGGTATTTTCAGCCCACATCTTTTATTCGTGGTATGTATACCACTGTCCTGGCTTTCACCGGCTGGGTGCTGCACAGGATGATGATTCTCTTATGATTCGGTTGGCTAAGGGTAAAGCCATCTTCGAATCTATTTTGTTTGCCCCCATGAGGATCCGATGGTTCAGGGTCATCAAGATAGTGCAATCTTCAGTGAAGCATTCCCCAGAATTGCAGAAGAAGGCTTTTGATTTTGGTGCCTCCCATGACTCCATCAGGGCAGGGTCGGGAAGACATTACTCCTTGACAAATGCAGAGAAGGAATGGCTCTTCAGCATACGTGTTGACACAATGGTGTACCGTAGACATCTTTTCATTGACATCCAACCATATGTACCTTCTCGCTTTGCACTGCTGTTGGGCTTTTCTCAAGGCGTTGTTGGAGTGCCTTCGAGTATGGTGAAGCGCTTTGGAGGTTTGCAGGACGACAAATTGCATGGGCCTTTTATAGTGGTGAAGATACTACTGCCATGATTTCTTATCCTGAGCTGTCGACTTTCTGGACTGCTGGCTTCACGAAGTGGTTCGCGGAGAGCTGTCTTTCGAAAAGGCATTGGGAAGTCAGAAGGCGTCCAGCGAGAGGAAGTTCTGGCCTTCCTTTCTGGAGAGGCTTTCTCGGTGACCAGGGTGCTATCGGTTCTGAAGCTGTCCAGGATGTACCTGGTGATTCCTTAGAGCAGCTAGAGATGGAGGAAGCTGAGGTTAACGCTTGGATGCAAGTGGCACAGAGACGAGCTTCCGTGGAGTCTACTGGCAAGAGTAGACCATCTGGTGAGGAGTCAAGTGGGAAACCTGACTCTGATAGTGGGGCATGGTTCTCTAGAAAACCAACCCATAGAAGCAAGAGGAAGAGGGGTCAACGTCACAAGGGATGGAATGAAGACTCTCCTGATGTGGAAGTCCTCTCACTATCAATACGGAGGCGCTGGGGAATGCTGATGAACCTCCGAAAAAGAGGAGCCGAGAAAAGAAAAATGTCAGTGATGGTATGATTCTTTCTCTTTCTCTTTCTGTTTCTTTTATGGAACTTTTCATGTTCTGATTTGTTTTCTCCCCCTATTTTTTTCTTTTTTTTTAGCAGAGGATGATGGCTTGGCGATGCCTGAGGTTTCGGCCGATGAGGCAGTGACGGATCTGGTTGCAGCACCTGAAGAAGAACCGAGGGACTCTGGAGTGATTCCAGAATCTCCAACTGGTGTGATTTCTTTTGGTTGACTTGGTTTGCTAACATTTTTCTTGTCAGCCGACTTGCCACAGGGTTCCGATGACTTTGAACGATTAATGGATGCAAATGTTGACGATGCTTCCAATGCGTTCATGGAGGAAGAGAGTATTCTGGCAGCTGTCGAAGAAGGTACTTTGTAGTGATAACCCTGATAATGATTTTTTTTAACAAGATCGTACTCATACCTTTTTGCGTTTCATTGGCAGGTTGTGAAGTGACAGGAGAGATCCCATCACTTTCTTCAGAACTAGAGCAAGGGGTGCCAAAGGTTGATACGGAGGTATTTGTAAGACCCCGAACCGAGAGACCTCGATTAGTGTTAATTAAGTTGTGTCTTAGTCATAAGTGTGTTTAGTGGATTTTGATTTAGTTTTGGGTTAGAATAGCTTTTATAATAGCTTTGGGGAATTTTGAGAGCCTTCTTGATTTATAGGACCCTTTGGGGGTTCTTGTTACGGATTTGCGTGAGCTTGGGGGTTATTCTTGATTTCCTTAAATCGTGTTTTTAATCCCATTTAACTTGTCTTGTTTAGCTTTTCAACTTTCTTGTTGAACCCGTCCTCGTTTGAAACTCCTAAACTCAACTTTTCTCAATTTGAGGGCACAACAGTCTTTTTACCCAAAAATCTGGACACGATTTTCAATGTCACCAAAACTTGCAAAACATACACTTTTTGGAAACTAGATATTTCGTCGAACAACTTTGTCTTCTTCGTCGAAGTCATTAGAGGTCCGGAAATCAATGTTTTGAGCCCGAGAAGTGTTTTAAGTTGTGGGACCCACTCTCTTCTTTGTATATAAGGGAACCCATCTTCTACATTCCATTTTCTTGACCTAATCAATGTGCTAAGAGAAGATCCAGCAGCAGCCACCGGTCCCTCTTCTTCTTCTTGTTTTCTTCCGCACAAAACACCTTAGAACCCTTGCTCAAATCAAGAGAGGACCTTCACTAATCTTGTTCACCTCGTCAAGAGCTTTCATTAGGTACTGTTTTTAAGGGGATTCATCAATCTTGAATTCGTCCTTGGGCTAGCTTTGCTTATTTGAAGACCTTCTAGGTAAGAGGTCTCTTCCATCTCCTAGATTCTTTTTTATTGGGCCTTGGAGGAGCTTCATCTCAATTATTAGAGGCTCTCTCTTTGTATTTCTAGGTTTTGACATTTTTGGGCTCGTAATTGGAGGTTTTGTATAGGTGTTTGATTTTGAGCTTAAGAGGTGATTAGAGCTTAATTTGCTAGCTTTGGACCTAAGGCAAGTGGATCAAATGATTTATTTTCATTAATCATGCGTTTATGCAAATGCTTAGTTTTTATTAATGATTTTCATTACTTAAGCTTGGTTTCATGTCATGCTTTTTATTAGACTTTGAAATGCACTCATTAGTGTGTTACTCTCTTGAAAATGACATCTTAATTGTATGAATTTTGACTCATTACTTGTGATGGATTTCTTTCAGTTGAATGTGATTGGGATGGAGGGCTTTGTTCCATTTTATGGATGTTTGATGGAAGAATGGAAGTTTTATTGATGGAATGGAGGAGTTCCTTTGGCTTAAATATTATAGGGAGTTGATGTGTAGAAATGAGGGAAGTTGGAAGAAGGAAGGACTGAAAAATCTACTTCAGAAATATTGTGTTCGCAGCTGTCGGTCAGCTTGTCGGCTGACCGATATCCAACCGACAGGAAGCCGACAGCTCTCGATCCCATTTCCAGAGGGCTGCAAACTTCTGAAACTTTCTGATGCAGAGGTGTCGGCTAACCGACAGGTGACCGACACCAATTCGGTCCCAATTCCAGAGAGCTGCAATCAGCCAGAATTTATGTGGGTCAAATGTCGGTCGACCGACAGCGAACCAACAGACTCTCGGCTTCATTTCCAGAGAGCTGCATTTTTCCACAAATTTTGATACTATAGCATCGGCTGACCGACAGAACCCTACCGGCTGACCGACATAGCCCTTTCGGCTGACCGACATCAGCCGAGGAGCTAACCGACGGGCATTTTCTCCCCGATTTCTTTTGGAGAAATATATGGAACTATACTGAGGATTCATCCTCATCACCCTAATCTTGTTAAAGGTCTTGTAGACTTGTCAATGTGCTTAAGGTCCCAGGTTGTCTCTAATTCCTATGGATCAAATAAATATTAAATTGACAAACGAGACCCTATCTACATTGATGCAAATCTTGGACCTTCAACAATTAGCTAGGAGAATATCGGAAATCCATTCAGGTTTATCTTGATCCGATTTTTAATTATGCCTTTCAAACATCATTTCTTATGATTTTGGCTTGTTCCGAAAGTATTGGAAAGTGTATTTAGCTTTTGCTAACCTGTATATGTCCGACCCGATATGAATGTGTATTTGTGCCTATGAGCACCCTGTTTCGTTTTTATGCATATGATTTGACTTCCCGCATTTGAACTATGAGTTGGCACCACTAAGCTTGGACAACCTTGTCGGTTTGATCCACCGACTTCCGGTTAGTCAGCTACAGTCTGGAATCCGTAAAGTATTTACCCGGTTCACTACCGTGGTCCCGCAGAGTATATATATGTATATTATAGTATTTTATCATTATCCCTCCTCACCTTGTGTGATCGAGGTCAATGATCCTGTAGGGTATGTGCTCTCATCACTTTTGTGAGAGAGGATTTAGCTTTGTGTGGTTGCCATCTTGATAGTCTTCTAATCTTGGTACCGTCATTGCTTTATATCGCTCATGTCGTTATTTAATAAAGGATGCATTGACTTTTATGAAATTCACTATTTATACACAGGTTTTCTACACTCTTGCAAGGTATCATTGTTTTGTTTTATTGTCATATCTTTTCACCCACCTGCCAGACCGTCATGTCTGATCCATTTATTTTGGTACTCAGGTCCCGAACTTATTTCCATTGAGGAAGAGCCCGAGGAGGCTGTCGGTGAACCGCAACGCGTAATAGAGTGGCAAGCTGACGTTGTCATGTAGACATTCGTTAAGGCTTTGAGAACGACACTTTTTGGGAGTTTGTGATAACATCTTTTGGGTTTATTCTTTTGTTATGTATTGGTCATTGTTGACCATTATTTTGGGGCAACTAATCAACTAATCTTTTATATATACATTTAACCTTACCTTTGGGGAGTATGCTAATGATCATTGCTCATTCTGATATCTTGTCTATGGAATGAAATAGCACTAATATGATTTACTACACGCTTCCTCAATCTCGAATATACGTTTGATATGTTTATATGTGAGAAGATATGTATGGATAATCCTCACCGCGGAATCCTATGGGAAATCACGTGCACGGATAAATGTTTTTCTTAATTCCGTGTGCAGATTAGCTAAAGGGATGCACGTGGCACGGCATCACATGTCGGATCCCAGATTAGGCTCATGACCCGATCCGAGGTACCGACAGACTGGTATCAGAGTGGGACATGTTTCAGGCAATTAAAAGAAACTAGAAATCTTAAGGACGTGGTGAGGATTCGTTAGACTCTCGTTAGATAGGATCATCTGAATAATGTGTAACCGCCCTCTATTTGACTTTCTATGCTAACAACTTGTTTTGCAGCATTATGCCACCTCGCAAACGAGCAGCAGGATATCAATATGCAGAATCAATTTCAACAAATGATGCAGGCCGTGTTAGACCATCAACGTCAGGCCAATGAAAACCAGGCTAGACCCCAAGCACAAGCACATGAAACACAAGCTAAATTGCAAGAGTAAATGGCTAGGAACGATGAAGATCATGCAAGGGAGATGGCTCGAGTGCAGGCATAGTTATTGGGTGTGTTAGAGAGGAGACCAAAACCAATTCCAGCTGCACAACCGGGCGTGGTCAACAATAGGGCAAATGATCCCAATGTACTGTATGAACGCTTCAGGAAAAGATGCCCGAAAGAGTTTGTTGGGACAGAAGATCCAATGACTGCACATGATTGGCTCGAACACACAGAAAACATCTTTGAAATCTTCACATGTACAGGCAAGGAACAAGTGCAACTTGCCGCATCCATGTTCACGGGCTTGGCTGATATATGGTGGAAGACTATTAAGGCAAGGTACAGAACAATAACAGATGCACAACAATGGACTAACTTCAAGAAATAGTTTGGAGACAAATATGTACCAGCACATGTGAAGAAGCAAGAGGCAGCTGAGTTTCAACAACTCGTGCAAGGAAATATGACAGTCCTCGAATACCTCACTAGGTTTGAGAGATTGCCCCGATATGCTCCAGAGTTGGTGATACAGTGGAGAAAAAGATAGCAAAGTTCCATGAGGGACTTCATCCTATCATTGAGAGAGATGCCACCGGGGTAGTGTCACCCACCACATTTGAGGAAGCTGTCAAGAGAGCCTACAAGTTTGAGAACTTCCACAACAAGATACTCAGAGGTCAAGGAAAGGGTCAGGGCCACCAGCAGCAGAACAATCAGCAGAGGAACAATCAAAATAAGAGGCCAAGACAAGAACAGAATGTACAAAATCCAGGGGTTTGCATATACTCTGGGAAATATCATGGGAATGCCCAATGCCGTTCTATCACGGGGGCATGTTTTAGATGTGGTTCGATGGACCACCAAATGAGGGAATGCCCGAGGCCTGAAAGACAGGATAGACAGCAATAGGGAGCACAACATCAGGCACCACCTCATAATGCGTTAGTAGTCCATAATCAGGCAAGGCCACTACAGCAACAGGCACCACAACAGCAGTATAGGCCACAACAGCAACAACAGGCCCGTCAGCAAGGGTAAAATTAGAATCAGAATCAACCTCCTCAGAATCAGAATAGGAATGTACAGTAGGGCAGACAACAGCAAGGGCAGAACAAGCCACACCAGAGGGCACAACTCTATGCCGTCAATAGATCTGATGTAGAGGCAGAAGGCAACGTAGTTGAAGGTACACTTCTCGTTTGTGGTTTTGATGCTAGGGTTTTGTTTGACCCTGGCTCTACTCACTCATTCCTATCTTTAAAATTTGTTAAGTTGATTGATATGCATGCTAGAGAATTGAATTTCATTTTGACTGTGACTACCCCATTAGGTAAGGAAGTTATTTGTAGGACTTTTTACTCTAGTTGTCCAGTCAAAATAGGGGAAGTAGTATTACCGGCAGATCTCATTTCATTGGAGATGTTTGATTTTAATGTCATCCTAGGGATGGATTGGTTAGCAGGATACCATGCTACTATGGATTGTTTCCATAAGACCCTAACTTTTAAGTTAGAGGAGACCCAAGCAGGGGTGTTGTTTTAGGGAGAGAGGAGTAATCCTCGTACGGGGTTTATTTCAGCGTTGAAGGCTGATAAACTTCTAAGAAGTGGATGTGAGGCATATTTGGCGTTTATCACGGAGGTTAAACGGTCCCAAGGGGTGGAGGAGCTCCCTATTGTTTGCGAGTTCCCGGATGTTTTTCCAGAGGAGATACCAGGATTACCACCCATCTGAGAGATAAACTTCACTATTGAGTTGTTACCGGGGACCGCTCCGATATCTATTACACCCTACAGAATGGCTCCGACAGAATTGGGAGAATTGAAGATTTAGTTGCAAGGACTATTGGACAATGGTTTTGTGAGGCCGAGTATTTCACCGTGGGGAGCACCGGTGTTATTTGTGAAAAAGAAAGATGGTTATATGAGAATGTGCATTGACTACCGGAGATTGAACCAAGTGACCATCAAGAACAAGTATCCATTGCCAAGGATAGATGAATTATTTGATCAGTTGCAAGGATATGCTTACTTTTCGAAAATTGATTTGAGATCAGGCTACCATCAGTTGAGAGTTAGAGATTCAGATGTACTGAAGATAGCCTTTCGGACAAGATATGAACACTATGAGTTTCTAGTGATGCCATTTGGTTTGACGAATGCACCGGCAGTTTTCATGGCATTGATGAACAAGATATTTTCAGAGTATTTGGATCAGTACGCAATTGTGTTTATTGATGATATTTTGGTGTATTCCAAGACCAAAGAAGGGCACGAAGAACATTTGAGGATAGCACTCCAGCTTTTGAGAGAGAATCAGTTGTATGCAAAACTCAGTAAGTGTGAATTTTGGTTGGACCAAGTCACATTTTTGGGTCATATTATCTCCAAGGAAGGATTATCAGTGGACCCTTCCAAGATTGAAGCAGTTATGAATTGGGAAAGACTGAAGAATGCATCAGAGATTAGGAGTTTTCTTGGATTAGCAGGATATTACCATAGGTTTGTGCAAGGATTTTCGTCAATTGCGTCACCTTTGACGAAGTTGACAAGGAAGAATGCACCTTATGTATGGATAGACAAGTGTGAAGCTAGTTTCCAAGAGCTGAAGAAGAGATTGACTACAGCTCCGGTCCTTATTTTGCCATCTGGGAGCGGCGGTTTCACCATTTTTACCAATGCTTCCAATATTAGACTTGGATGCGTGTTGATGCAGGATGGGAAAGTAGTTGCTAATGGATCCCGGTAGTTGAAAGACCATGAGAAGAACTATGCAGCACATGATCTCGAGTTGGCAGCAGTTGTTTTAGCATTGAAGATGTGGAGGCACTACTTATATGGAGAGAAGTTTGAGGTTCACTCCGACCACCATAGTTTACAATACTTGTTTTCCAAGAAGGAGTTGAACATGAGGCAGAGAAGATGGATGTTGTAGGTGCAGAAAATAATGACCCACAATAACTGGGGAGCCTTAGAGGACTTATCCGATGATGATGATGACTGGATGCCGTCCGAAAGCCTGAAAGGGAAGAACACACGGTCAGAGGACCCTGGCCTGGGCGGCGCAAGGCTCTCCGATGCCAAAGTCAGTGTAGGAACTGGAACAATGGAAGGAGAGGAAGAAGAGAGGCAGAGTAACAGCTCTATGAGTTGTGTTGTGCGTACCTTGCATGTGGTATGGGATTCTACTTATAGAAGCTTTGGCTTGTATTTTTGGAGGACACCTTGGTGTGGGTCCCATGATGTGACTGGGAGTCATGATAAGCCCGCAAAGTAATGAATGCGGTCCAATCCAGCCCACCCTGCATTTAATGTCAGTCGGATCAGCCCACAATGCATTAAATGCGCGTCTTGTTGGGCCAGATCGTGTTGGGTGTTCTTGGCGGTAGGAGCATCATCGGATCTATCCTCGGGCCTTGCCCTGATGTGGACTCAGCCGCTGGATGCCGCCCTGTCAGGATCTGGATGTCGCGTCTGTCCCTCTAGCTCGTCCCCCTATCCCTCCACGTGCCTGGTGACGTGGGGGATGAGGGGCGTGAGTGGAGACTGTTTCTGGCTTCGGCTTCCATCCCGGCTTCTTCAGCCGAGATGGGGCTCCCTGCCGAGATGGCACTCGGGGGTGGGTCAGTTCGGCGCTAGTGGCCCGGAGCTGCCTGACTTCGGCCGGACCCTCTGTCCTGGTAGCCGGGGTGAGCTTGGCGCCACGTGGATGGCACGCGGACGGCACGTGAGAGTGCTTAGCCTATTTGATGGCTGTGATTAGCGTAATCCTATGGTTCTGGAAATCTCCCCACACAATTGCCCCCTAGCTTCTGACCTTGCGGAGATCGTCAGTGCCGTGAGGTCGGGAGCTATGTGACGGTGCTTTACGCGGTGAAGGGAGTCCCTCTCGACCCTGATTCGCGGTCGCTTTGGATAATCGAGGCAATAATTGGCGTCCCTCATTCAATGCTGGAGACAGGTCGACGGCTCTGCGTGTCGTCCTCTGGTTAGTCGTCTGTCTTCTCGAGATCGTGCGCGCCGTTCTGTCAGGGATGCAATCAATGTTTGAAATGATTCGCGCGGAGCTCTAGGAGATGCTCCTTTGGTGCGCCCAACTAGGTCCCCTGAAAAAGGGGGGGAGCCTTTTGGTGATATATATAGGGCAATCGAGGTTCGTCTTCTTCTCTGTCGCCATTCTGAATCAAAGGAGAATAAGTTGCTGCTAGGGAACCTCGTCTGAGAAGTGGTGTGCTGCTGAGGCCATGTCTCTTTGCCGCTCATTGTCATCGTCTTGCTCCCGTAAGTTCCTTCTGCCCTGCCTCTTCTCTTGTGGGTTTCTCTGTCTTTGGATTGGGGTAGAAATGGGAATTTATAGCCACTGGTTAGAGGGCGAGGCTGCGATCGAGGGCTTCAGGTCGGCCTTCAGGGTCCCTGCTGACGTCCAAGTCAGGGGCGAAGATCCCAACGGCATCAACCTTCGCGACTTCTCGGGGGGTTGGATGCCGTTTCCTCTAGTGGCTGTGATAGAAGGTGGGGTCCATTTTCCCCTTCACCCCCTTCTCAGGAGGTGTCTCAGTCAATGGCGCCTCTGCCCCTGCCAGCTGCTACCCAATGCCTTCAAGATTGTGATGGGCACGGCTAGGTTAAATGAGGTTCTGGGCATTAACCTCGGCGTCTTCGATATTGAGGACGTATACGATATATGCAAGTCCGGGGATGCTTATTACCTCCGGGCAAAGCCAGGCCTGGACGGCTTTGTCCGATACTTGGAGGACTCAAGCAAGTATGCCGGAGACGATCTTCCGTATGTCTCGGGAAACTGGGAGTTCGGGGTGGCCGACATTGATAGAGGCTACCAAGTCCCTCGCCATTTCGGGACCATTCCAAGTAAATATCTTCCGTCTCTTTTTTATGTAGTTTCTTTTTATTCTGCCGCGCTAATGCTTCTGATCGTTACAGCTTTGAAGGAGAGAAAACGGGCCGCCCGACACATCTGGAAGAGGAACGAGGCCTGGCTCCGCCTAGTAAAGCGGTACAGCGGCCATGACGGCAGGGCGGCCTGGTCGCTGCTAGGGTACCAGCAGAGATACCGCGGGTATCTAAAGGGCACCGTAGAGCCGATCCAGGGCGAGGGTGCCGGTCCTGAAGTCGGGCAGGAACAGGCTAGTCAAGAGGCCGCAGAGGAGCTTTCGCCGGCGTCGTCTGACGTTAGGGCCACGTCTGGCGTTCTTGCTTCCACGTCGGGATCGAGACCTCTCCAGGCCCCGGGAAGGGAGTCGAGTCGGGCTGCCCGATCTCCTTCGCCGAGTTCCGAGATGAGGCGCGCCAGGCGCTTGTCTTTCGAGGACCTAGAGGCCTTGGCGCTCGGAGTGGAGGATGCCCGAGCCCCCCATGGGTCTGTGAATCTGAATTCCCCTGAGCCTCCTCCGAGTGCTCGAATGAATTCCCCCGCGGCTGCTGCGGAGGTTCCCGCACCTCCTAGCCCCATTGGTCTAGAAGTGCGTTCGCCTCCGGCCGAAGTTGAGCAGGAGGGGGCTCGGCCGCTGAAGATGCCGAGGACTGATGCAGGTCCCAGCTCGGTCGCTGCCTCGCTGCCTCAGGGGCCGCCGTTATGGGAGCCGAGCTTTATGCTTGGGCCGGGGAGGCCGATGACGATGGAGGATCGCGTTCTTCACAGGATTGATCCACAGGTCCTCGAGGCCCTGGGGCGAGCCTGCGCCCTACCTCGGGACATGGAGCAGCTGGACAAATACAGCGATCAGAAGCTGATTCTGTCAATGCTGCAGTCTAACTTCACGGTAAGTCTTTTCTGCATTTCTTTTCGCCAATCCGGCGGTCTGGCATCTCCGACCTCCGGAGCTAACGCGTATACCCCGTTTCTTTCACAGGCGGCACAGAAGACCATGGCTGTAGCTGACAGGATCTGCAGATACGGTATGGATGCTGCCGAGGTGACCGTGGAGAAGAACGGCTTGCAAGAGTCTCTGGACGTCGTCACCCAGAAACTAGCCAGGGTGGAGGGAGAATACGCGGCGAAGCTTGAGCAGGCGAGGGGGGAAGCCGAGGTGGAGAGAGCTAGGGTGGCCGAGCTCGAGGTTTCCATATCGAAGATGGGAGACGACTATGCGGCCTTGCTTCAGGCCGAATCCAAGAGGGCGGATGAAGCCGAGGCGAAGCTCGAGTCGGAGTGCGATGCTGCGTTCGAGGATGCCAGAGCGCAGGTTAACGCCCATTACAAGGAAAGGGTCCTCGTCGTGAGGGACAAGGCCTGGGTGAAAGGATGGCGTGCCGGCCTGAAGGAGGCCGGGGCTTCTGAGGACCACCCTTCCTTTCGGGAGCCTCCCCTGTACCCACTCCCGATGCCGGCTTCTGCTCCTCCAGAAGTTTCTGACGCTGCAGCCCGTGGGTCCGGCCGGGCATGACCTCGGGACACTTGCTTCTCTGCTTTATGCTTTTTGTAATTTCCTTCAATTGTATTTGCTGCATGATGTAATGACGGGGATTTTTAATGCAATTGAAGGCTCCTTTGACCACTCGTCCCTCTACTTCTGTCTCTCTGTACTTCTGTGCTTGAGTTCGGTATAGTGCTTTCCGCGATGGGACGTTAGAATTGAGTGCCGAGCTATCTTCTTAGGGGTTTGCGACGATACTCCGTATCTGGGGCGATCTTGAACAGCAGTAAGCATGGTGATGTGACCGTTGAGGGGAACGAGGGGATGGCTCCACGTGGTATCATCGGAGCCGCTGGTCAGTATGGGGGAAGTCTAGCACGCCACGCAAGACGTGGGAGACCTCACCTCATAATGACCCTTGAAGATCGGGCCTCCCGCTCTTCCTATAAATAGGAGTATTAGGCTTACCATGGGAGGGACGAGAGAACCAGGATATTCAAACAACCTGGCAGCCATGTTTAATAGATCTTTATGGGCTTTTGATCCAGATGGAACTCCTGTGCCAGGTGACGGCTTCCTCCGAGGGGGGAAGGCCTGTCGTAGTCTGCGCGCTCTCTGAAGATGGTCCCCGTAGGCTACGCGCTCTCTGAACGCGGATCTACGGCCAGCCTTCCCTGGTGCGGTTGCATGGGAATCTTTGCAGCTGTGGGTTGGTGGCGCCCCCTGCGCTCGGCGGCCTTGTCGTCATTCCGCAAGGTTCTGGGCGGAGGGTAGGACTAGAAACGCCCCAGGAGGGGGCTCTTGTTTGCAAACTTTGGCCTGACCAGCCAAAGCGTGTTGCAGAGCTCTCGGCACCGGGCGCCTGGGGGTCCCGCTTCGTCCCAAAGGGCGGTTCTGAATCATGCCGCAGATCCTTCTTCTTGGGGGATATCAAGACCTCGGGGTAGGATGCAACAAGCCTTTCCGCCGGAGGTTTCCGGTCGGCGGGCGGTGTCGGCGAAGAGTAGTCTCAAAGCCTGCTTTCTTTTGGGTCTTCCTTCAGAGGGCCACGAGCCTTTCTTCTGTGTATTTTGTTTCATGTTTGTAATCCATGTAATGAAGCAATTACAATGAATAAGGACGAGTTTGGTGTTTGCCCAATCCGTGTATATTTGCATTTTTGTATTTCCATGCTTGCACTGTCCTTCTTTCGAAAGCTATCCTTGGCCGAAATGGGTGGCTTTGGCCGAGACGAGCTGCCTTGTGCCGAAGTGGAGTCATCATTCCGTTGGTCTCGGTTGTGGAAGCGTGAGCTCGGCAATGATCTTTGAGGGGTGTAAAAACCCTGATTTTAGGAATCCGGCCGAGTGTCCGAACTCGAGGCCTTCTCCAGGGTCCAGGACCCGGAGCTTTAGGAAACGACCGAGTCTGGACTCGAGGCCTTTTCCAGGGCGTTAGACCCGTGGGTTCAAAACCCGAGGACTTTAGGAGTTCGGCCGAGTGTAAGAACTCCAGGCTGTATCCAGGGCGTAGACCCATGTGGATGGGTGAAGACCCTGAGTTTAGGAATTGGCCGAGTGTCCGAACTCGAGGCCTTTTCCAGGGCTGTTAACCCTTGTAGATGGGTGAAGACCCTGAGTTTAGGAATTGGCCGAGTGTCCGAACTCGAGGCCTTTTCCAGGGCTGTTAACCCTTGTAGATGGGTGAAGACCCTGAGTTTAGGAATTGGTCGAGTGTCCGAACTCGAGGCCTTTTCCAGGGCTGTTAACCCTTGTAGATGGGTGAAGACCCTGAGTTTAGGAATTGGCCGAGTGTCCGAACTCGAGGCCTTTTCCAGGGCTGTTAACCCTTGTAGATGGGTGAAGACCCTGAATTTAGGAATTGGCCGAGTGTCCGAACTCGAGGCCTTTTCCAGGGCTATTAACCTTTGTAGATGGGTGAAGACCCTGAGTTTAGGAATTGGCCGAGTGTCCGAACTCGAGGCCTTTTCCAGGGCTGTTAACCCTTGTAGATGGGTGAAGACCCTGAGTTTAGGAATTGGCCGAGTGTCCGAACTCGAGGCCTTTTCCAGGGCTGTTAACCCTTGTAGATGGGTGAAGACCCTGAGTTTAGGAATTGGCCGATTGTCCGAACTCGAGGACTTTTCCAGGGCTGTTAACCCTTGTAGATGGGTGAAGACCCTGAGTTTAGGAATTGGCCGAGTGTCCGAACTCGAGGCCTTTTCCAGGGCTGTTAACCCTTGTAGATGGGTGAAGACCCTGAGTTTAGGAATTGGCCGAGTGTCCGAACTCGAGGCCTTTTCCAGGGCTGTTAACCCTTGTAGATGGGTGAAGACCCTGAGTTTAGGAATTGGCCGAGTGTCCGAACTCGAGGCCTTTTCCAGGGCTGTTAACCCTTGTAGATGGGTGAAGACCCTGAGTTTAGGAATTGGCCGAGTGTCCGAACTCGAGGCCTTTTCTAGGGCTGTTAACCCTTGTAGATGGGTGAAGACCCTGAGTTTAGGAATTGGCCGAGTGTCCGAACTCGAGGCCTTTTCCAGGGCTGTTAACCCTTGTAGCCGAAGTCGATCAAAGAGAGATGACAGATTGATGACGGGGCGAAAGCTATTTCCATTGATTCAGAGATTCATTACATCTTTTTGAAGATTGATGACGGGGCGAAAGCTATGTCCGAATTCCACGGTCTCGGCAGCGGCTTGCCCTCCAAGTCTTCAAGCTTGTAGGCTGGATTTTCCTGCCAGTGAGACTGCTCTGAACGGGCCATGCCAGTTCGGGGCCAACTTTCCCTCGTTTGGCTGTCAGCGGGCTTTCTCGGACGCTAGCGCGAGTTTGGCCTTCACCACCTCCTTCCCGCGTGATGCCCGCCTGGCATCGGCGCGGGCCTGGGAGCTGCCCCGGGACGAGGAAGCGGGAGCTGAGGGGGAGCTGCCCCGGGACGAGGAAGCAGGAGCTGAGGACGCCAGCTGGATCACGTAATGATCTTCTCCGAATCCTCACTATCTGGAACCTGGGCTGCGCTTTGGTGAACTCGGCCCTCGCTGCCGCCAGCATCTCCTGCCTCAACGAACTCTGGAATGTGGCCTTCTTCGGCCAACTTCTCCAGATACCACTGCAAAGAGTTGCAGTCCTCGGTCTTGTGCCCGCTACCTTTGTGGTAAGAGCAGTAGAGCTTGATCCGGCTGCTGGAGGTGGGCTCATTCCTCAAGGGCGGAGGCCACTTGAAGAATGGCTTGGTCTTTATCTTGGTCAGGATACGGTAGATCGGCTCCTTGAAGACGACGTTGACAGTCTGACTGGCGCTGGTGGGAGGCCTGGGCTGCCAAGTGCCCCCAGATCTGGACGACGCAGGCTTCGCCGAACTGGAGACCCAGGCCTGCTTGGGCTCCTGTTTCTGGAAGGGCCTCATGTCTCCCTGCCGAGGCTGGCTACTCTTCTGCTCGGGCTCCGGATGCCCGTCCTGATCCCGGGCTCGGATCTCATCTTCCTCCTGGGCGATGTAGCGCTTTACCCGGGACATCAACTCTGGCATGCATTCTGGGGGGTTCCCGGCTAAGTCCTTCCGCAGGTCGTGGCCGGGGATCAGGGCATGCTGGAAGGCGTAGATTGCTATCTCTTCCCTGGTGCCCTCAATCTGGCTGTAGACCGCCCAGAATCGTTGGGCGAAGTTGGCGAGGGTCTCACCCTGCTTCATTCTCAGGGCGAGAAGGTCCCCTTCCTTCTTGGGGACGACGCTGTAGGCCTGGAACTTCTTCAGGAAGGAGAGCTGGAGCTCCTTCCAACTCGAGATGGACTTCACTGGGAGAGAACAGAACCACTTCAGGGGGAGGTCACCCAGACTGGAGGAGAAGATTTTGCAGTTCAGGTGACCCTCGTTCCCCCAGATGGACATCTTCTGGGAGAAGTGTCGGAGGTGAGCGGATGGGTCCGACAGTCCGTTGTAGGGGACGAACCGCGGGACAGAGAATTTCCTGGGCAAGGGGGTGCGCTCGATGTCTTTTATGAAGGGTGAGCCCCCAAGATCGGTGTGACCACAGATCTGCTTCTGGTCCCGCGCGTCCAGGTTATGCTGAAGAGCAAGCCTGACGCGCTTGTCGAACCACTTTTGCTCATCGTCCTTCTCTGGGGTCTGGGCTCTGGGCTTTCACTTGGAGTGGTTCGGGGTTCGATGGCTATGAGCTCGGCCATCGCGGCTATGATGACTTCGGCTGTTTCTCGTGCCTTCATCATGAATCTGGCTCCGTTTATGGTCCAGATGATTTCCGAGGTCCTCGCGGGGAGGTTGGGCTGCCCTGCTGGGGGCGTCCCTCTTTTTCCCTTGAGCCTCGGAGACCTGCCTCAAGGAGGCAGTTTGCGCTGCCCTCAGCTGCTGCTGGAGCTCGCGAATCAGCTGCTCCTGCCTCTGGAGGAGAGCAGTTTGGGCTTCAAGAACCCCTCCAGTGGCAGGGGGTTGAACGTGGCACGTCTCTCCTATGGCCACGGCTTTGTCCTTCCGAGGACGCTCATGTCGACGCTCATCGCGTCTGGGTGGCATGACTTCTTCTGCTGAGATCGAGGCCTCGAGTCCCTCTTGGAGTGGGAACTCGACAAAGAGCTGAGAGCCTAAGCGGCCCTCGCCTGCGGACGTGCCATGCGCCGTGCGGGAGCGCCCTTAAGGAGGGACGACCATCGACGGTGGTGGCAGCTCGAGCGCTGCTCTCGAGGACTCTACGCCCTTCCTAGCTTTTGGAGGCATGGCTTCTGAGAGATTGGGGTTAAGAAGGTTGGGAAGGTTGGGATATTACTTTCCCACAGACGGCGCCAATTGTAGGTGCAGAAAATAATGACCCACAATAACTGGGGAGCCTTAGATGACTTATCCGATGATGATGATGACTGGATGCCGTCCGAAAGCCTGAAAGGGAAGAACACACGGTCAGAGGACCCTGGCCTGGGCGGCGCAAGGCTCTCCGATGCCAAAGTCAGTGTAGGAACTGGAACAATGGAAGTAGAGGAAGAAGAGAGGCAGAGTAACAGCTCTATGAGTTGTGTTGTGCGTACCTTGCATGTGGTATGGGATTCTACTTATAGAAGCTTTGGCTTGTATTTTTGGAGGACACCTTGGTGTGGGTCCCATGATGTGACTGGGAGTCATGATAAGCCCGCAAAGTAATGAATGCGGTCCAATCCAGCCCACCCTGCATTTAATGTCAGTCGGATCAGCCCACAATGCATTAAATGCGCGTCTTGTTGGGCCAGATCGTGTTGGGTGTTCTTGGCGGTAGGAGCATCATCGGATCTGTCCTCGGGCCTTGCCCTGATGTGGACTCAGCCGCTGGATGCCGCCCTGTCAGGATCTGGATGTCGCGTCTGTCCCTCTAGCTCGTCCCCCTATCCCTCCACATGCCTGGTGACGTGGGGGATGAGGGGCGTGAGTGGAGACTCTTTCTGGCTTCGGCTTCCATCCCGGCTTCTTCAGCCGAGATGGGGCTCCCTGCCGAGATGGCACTCGGGGGTGGGTCAGTTCGGCGCTAGTGGCCCGGAGCTACCTGACTTCGGCCGGACCCTCTGTCCTAGTAGCCGGGGTGAGCTTGGCGCCACGTGGATGGCACGCGGACGGCACGTGAGAGTGCTTAGCCCATCTGATGGCTGTGATTAGCGTAATCCTATGGTTCTGGAAATCTCCCCACACAGATGTAATATATCAAGGACTATGATTTTCCAAATATGTCAGTGTCAGAGCCTTCCTTCATTCAGAAGATCAAAAAGAATCAGTTGCAAGACTCAGAGTTGGCCAAAATTTCAGAGCATATAGCAGATCGCCCGGACTTTCGTGTTGTGGTTGGAGTCTTGTACTACCGAGACCATTTATGTGTACCTAACTTGGAGGACTTGAGAAATGATATCATGACAGAAGCTCACAATACCAAGTATTCCATACATCCGGGCAGTACAAAGATGTACCAGAACTTGAAGAACAGATTTTGGTGGAACAACATGAAAAGGGAGATAGCAGCTTTCGTCTCTCGATGTATGACATGTCAGTTGATCAAGGCAGAACATCAGAAGCCTCCAGGGTTGCTACGGCCATTAGAGATTCCAGAATGGAAATGGGAGCACATTACCATGGATTTCATCTCGGGATTACCAAAGACTAGTAAAGGCAATGATGTTATTTGGGTCATAGTGGATCATCTCACCAAGTCAGCTCATTTCCTACCGATGAAGACTGGAAATAAAACTCATATGTTACCTTTGGCACAGTTGTTTGTCAACGAGATTGTCAGTCGACATGGACAACCAGTTTCCATCACGTCCAATAGAGATAGCAGTTTCCATGGACCGACTATTGTTTATGAGACAAGTGACAAGGTCAAGTTGATCCAAGAACATCTGAAAGTGGCTCAGAGTAGGCAGAAGAGCTATGCAGATTCTCACAGACGGGACTTACAGTTCAAAGAGGGAGATAAGGTTTTCTTGAAAGTGTCACCTACTCGTGGAACACTGAGGTTTGGGCAGAAAGGTAAGTTATCTCGGAGATACATTGGACCGTATGACATTGTGAGTAAGATTGGTGACGTGGCTTATAGGTTAGCCTTACCACCCGAACTCTCCGGCGCACACAATTTTTTTCATGTATCTATGTTGAAGAAGTACGTCCCCGATAGATTGCATATACTCCGTTATGAGCCGTTGGAAATCTGAGAAGATGCTACATATGTTGAGAAGCCTAAGCAGATTATTGACACCAAGGAACGAGAGTTGAGGACACGCACTATTCAGTGGGTCAAAGTGCTTTGGGAGAATCATGGACCAGAAGAAACAACTTGGGAATTACGGGATCAAGCTCAGAAGGAGTACCCGCACCTACTACCGGAGGTGAGTTTTATTTCATTTGGAGGACCAAATGTCCTAAGGGGTGGAGGATGTAAGACCCCTGCCCGAGAGACCTCGATTAGTGTTAATTAAGTTGTGTCTTAGTCATAAGTGTGTTTAGTGGATTTTAATTTAGTTTTGGGTTAGAATAGCTTTTATAATAGCTTTGGGGAATTTTGAGAGCCTTCTTGATTTGTGGGACCCTTTGGGGGTTCTTGTTACGGATTTGCGTGAGCTTGGGGGTTATTCTTGATTTCCTTAAATCGTGTTTTTAATCCCATTTAACTTGTCTTGTTTAGCTTTTCAACTTTCATGTTGAACCCGTCCTCGTTTGAAACTCCTAAACTCAACTTTTCTCAATTTGAGGGCACAACAGTCTTTTTACCCAAAAATCTGGACACGATTTTCAATGTCACCAAAACTTGCAAAACATACACTTTTTGGAAACTAGATATTTCGTCGAACAACTTTGTCTTCTTCGTCGAAGTCATTAGAGGTCCCGAAATCAATGTTTTGAGCCCGAGAAATGTTTTAAGTTGTGGGACCCACTCTCTTCTTTGTATATAAGGGAACCCATCTTCTCCATTCCATTTTCTTGACCTAATCACTGTGCTAAGAGAAGATCCAGCAGCAGTCACCGGTCCCTCTTCTTCTTCTTGTTTTCTTCCCCACAAAATACCTTAGAACCCTTGCTCAAACCAAGAGAGGACCTTCACTAATCTTGTTCACCTCATCAAGAGCTTTCATCTGGAACCGTTTTTAAGGGAATTCATCGATCTTGAATTCGTCCTTGGGCTAGCTTTGCTTATTTGAAGACCTTCTAGGTAAGAGGTCTCTTCCATCTCCTAGATTCTTGTTCATTAGGCCTTGGAGGAGCTTCATCTCAATTATTAGAGGCTCTCTCTTTGTATTTCTTGGTTTTGACATTTTAAGGCTTGTATTTTGGGGTTATGTATAGGTGTTTGATTTTGAGCTTAAGAGGTGATTAGAGCTTAATTTGCTAGCTTTGGACCTAAGGCAAGTGGATCAAATGATTTATTTTCATTAATCATGTGTTTATGCAAATGCTTAGTTTTTATTAATGATTTTCATTACTTAAGCTTGGTTTCATGTCATGCTTTTTATTAGACTTTGAAATGCACTCATTAGTGTGTAACTCTCTTCAAAATGACATCTTAATTGTATGAATTTTGACTCATTACTTGTGATGGATTTCTTTCGGTTGAATGTGATTGGGATGAATGGCTTTGTTCCATTTTATGGATATTTGATGGAAGAATGGAAGTTTGATTGATGGAATGAAGGAGTTCCTTTGGCTTAAATATTATAGGGAGTTGGTGTGTAGAAATGAGGGAAGTTGGAAGAAGGAAGGATTGAAAAATCTGCTTCAGAAATGTTGTGATCGCAGCTGTCGATCAGCTGTCAATCAGCTTATCGGCTGACCGATATCCAACCGACAGCGAGTCGACAGCTCTCGGTCCCATTTCCAGAGAGCTGCAAACTTCTGAAACTTTCTGATTCAGAGGTGTCGGCTAACCGACAGGTGACCGACACCAGTTCAGTCCCAATTCCAGAAAGCTGCAATCAGCCAGAATTTATGTGGGTCAGCTGTCGGCCGACCGACATCCCCATGTCGGTCGACCGACAGCGAACCGATAGACTCTCGGCTTCATTTCCAGAGAGCTGCATTTTTCCACAAATTCTGATACTGTAGCATCGGTTGACCGACAGAACCCTGCCGGCTGACCGACATAGCCCTTTCGGCTGACCGACATCAGCCGAGGAGCTAACTGACAGGCATTTTCTCCCCGATTTCTTTTGGAGAAATATATGGAACTATACTGAGGATTCATCCTCATCACCCTAATCTTGTTAAAGGTCTTGTAGACTTTTCAATGTGCTTAAGGTCCCGGGTTGTCTCTAATTCCTATGGAGTACCAAATAAATATTAAATTGACAAACGAGACCCTATCTACATTGATGCAAATCTTGGACCTTCAACACTTAGCTAGGAGAATATTGGAAATCCATTCATGTTTATCTTGACCCGATTTTTAATTGTGCCTTACAAACATCATATCTTATGATTTTGACTTGTTCCGAAAGTATTGCAAAGTGTTTTTAGCTTTTGCTAACCTGTATATGTCCGACCCGATATGAATGTGTATTTGTGCCTATGAGCACCCTGTTTCGTTTTTATGCATATGATTTGACTTCCCGCACTTGAACTATGAGTCGGCCCACTAAGCTTGAATAACCTTGTCGGTTTGATCCACCGACTTGGAGATCCCTCCCCTCCTGTTAGTCAGCTGCAGTCTGGAATCCATAAAGTATTTACCCGGTTCGCTACCGTGGTCCCGTAGAGTATATGTATGTATATTATAGTATTTTATCATTATCCCTCCTCACCTTGTGTGATCGAGGTCAATGATCCTGTAGGGTATGTGCTCTCATCACTTTTGTGAGAGAGGATTTAGCTTTGTGTGGTTGCCATCTTGATAGTCTTCTAATCTTGGTACCGTCACTGCTTTATATCGCTCATGTCGTTATTTAATAAAGGATGCATTGTCTTTTATTAAATTCACTATTAATACACAGGTTTTCTACACTCTTGCAAGGTATCATCGTTTTGTTTTATTGTCATATCTTTTCACCCACCTGCCAGACCGTCGTGTCTGATCCATTTATTTTGGTACTCAGGTCCCGAACTTATTGCCATTAAGGAGGAGACCGAGGAGGCGGTCGGTGAACCGCAGCGCGTAATAGAGTGGCAAGCTGACGATGTCATGTAGACATTCGTTTAGGCTTTGAGAACGACACTTTTTGAGAGTTTGTGATAAAATCTTTTGGGTTTATTCTTTTGTTATGTATTGGTCTTTTTTGACCATTATTTTGGGGCAACTAATCAACTGATGTTTTGTATATACATTTAACCTACTTTTGGGGAGTATGCTAATGATCATTGCTCATTCTGATATCTTGTGTATGGAATGAAATAGCACTAATATGATTTACTTCACGCTTCCGCAATCTCGAATATATGTTTGATATGTTTATATGTGAGAAGATATGTATGGATAATCCTCACCGCGGAATCCTGTGGGAAATCACGTGCACGGATAAATGTTTTTCTTAATTCCGTGTGCGGATTAGCCAAAGAGATGCACGTGGTGCGGCATCACTCGTCGGATCCCGGATTAGGCTCATGACCCGGTCCGGGGTCGCGACGGTAGTGACTTCTACAACCAGTTCTGACACAGCAGAGGCAAGACCTCATGCTGAGATTCCTTCCCCAATGGCTCCAATTGGAAAGAGTTCTTTTATTACTCTTCCAATGGGGCATGACATGAGCAGCTGACCGACGGAGAAGGGTGAATCTTCATCCGGTTCATCTCTTCAATTTGCGAAGAAGGTGCTGGCACATGTTTTAAGCTCATGGATTGAGACTCCTTTCTGGACACTTGGATGCCAGATTTGGCATGATCCTGCATGTGCATGATATTCTCGGCGATGCCAAAGAGGCTGGTCTGGACGTCACTGGTGCTAGGGCGATCATTGATAGGGCCATTGCACTGGGTGACAAGTGGTTTGAGACTATGGCTTTCCTTGATAGTGAATTCTTCAAGGAGATGTCCCTGGATCCTGCTAATAAGGCTCAATCTGACATGGACGAGACTACACATAGCAGGAAGCAATTCGTCTGAGAGAGGAACTTAGAAGAATTAGTAATCATTAGGTTAAGGCATGACATGACATCCTTGATATGAAGGTCGCCGAGGTTAGGCAACGTCTTGAGCATTTGAAGGAGCAAGTCGCGGCAAAATGGGCTGTTATAACTGAGCCTCATGACAAGGAGAGGGCCCTGATTTGCCAAGTTGCAAATGTCAATCTTGTTCTCAAAGAGAAGACTCAAGAAAACAAACGATGGCGAACTGCTTGGGATAAGCTTACCAGTGTAGAGGAAGGGTTACGGCATTCTCTAGCATCTCACGGCAAGTTTTTGAAGAAGCGTGCCTTGGAAACCCTAATGGCCGAGGCTAAAAGTTTGCTTGAGGAGCTGAAACTTTAGCTAGAGGCCATTTTTGGTTGAGCTCCTAGTTTCCCCTTTTTTTTGTAACATAAACTCTTTTTTTTTGGTACAAAATGTTTTTTTTTCGGCACTCTCTTTTTTTTTGTAGTGCTTGTGAGAACTTTTTTTTGTATTCCCTCTTTTCACTTAAATCTTTTTTGTGATGAAAGCAATAGTTTAAATGGGAATGTTTGTTTTGAAAATTTGATCAAAAGTTTGTCATTTTGTGAAAATACTTTGTCAAATGATTGTTTTGGCATGGGAGCCAGATTTTGTTTGTGGCATGAAAGCCAAATTTGGGTTTATGGCATGAGAGCGAAAAAAAAAATTCGCACAGAGGCCAAGGTTTGTTTGCGGCATAACACCCGATTTTGTGGCATTGATAGCCGGTTTGTGGCATTTATAGCCGGTTTTGTGGCATTTATAGCCGATTTTGTTTTGTTGGCATGAAAGCTAGGTTTTTGTGGCATTGATAGTCGGTTTGTGGCATTTATAGCCGGTTTTTTGAAAGCAAAGTTTTGGTTTGTTGGCGTGAAAGCCAGGTTTTGGTGGCATTGATAGCCGATTTTGGCATGAGAGCCTGGTTTTTGGTTTTCAAAAATGCAAGGATCGACTAAAAGTCGCCTCCCTGCTGAATGGTCTTGCAAGTATTGATGGAATCTCGCATCCTTGCTCATTCGGTTACAAGTATCAATGGAACGTCGCATCCTCGCGGATTAGGTGCAAGTATCGACTAACCGTCGCTTCCTTGCTTTTCAAAAAAAATTTGTTTTGCGGGTACTGACTTGATGTCATTTCTCCCCAATTTTTGAAATTATGGTTTTCTCGAACCTTTGGGTTGTGGAATCAACTGAAATGTTGCGTCTCCACGATTTTAGGGATTTTTTTTTATCTTTGAAATTTGGGTTGTGGATATCAACTGGAATCTTGCATCTCCGCGATTTTAGGTTTTTCGAAGCTTTGAAATTTGGGCTGTGGATATCAACTGGAATGTTGCGTCTCCACGATTTGATGTTTTTTCGAAGCTTTGAAATTTGGGCTGTGGATATCAACTGGAATGTTGCGTCTCCACGATTTTGAGGATTTTCCAAACCTTTGAAATTTGGGATGTAGATACAACTGGAATGTTGCGACTCCACGATTTTGAGGTTTTTTCGAATCTTTAAAATTTAGGTTGTGGATATCAACTGGAATGTTGCGCCTCCACGATTTTTGGATTTTGCAAGTATCGACGAAATGTCGCTTCCCTGTGATTTTGGAAGTGTCGAATGTGGTTCGAATTCTTCCGATTTCTGGGTTGTGCGAGTATCGACTAAGCGTCGCTTCCCCGCAGTTTTCTGAAAAACCATTTTTTGTTTAAAGGTACGAAGGTGGTAAATTTTGACCTAAAACCATTTTGGCAGTGAAAGGCAGGGTGGACTAGGGTGGAAATCCCTGAATTTGGATTTTGTTTCAAACCATGAATTTTGGGTTCAAGGATCGAAAATTTCGGTCAAGTCAGGGAGAGGCTCCTAAACTTGGATAACAAAATTTCGGTCAAGTCAGGGAGAGGCTCCTAAAATTTTGGTCAAGTCAGGGAGAGGCTCCTAAAATTTCGGTCAAGTCAGGAAAAAATTCGTCGCCAAAAGTCCAGCTCTTGCAGTGGTTTTTCCCTTTTTGCCACAAATATGACCGTGGCAATTACCGTGGCGAAGGATGGTGTAGTATTTCAAAAGCCACAGCTTGAACCCGTGGAAAATTTAAAAAGTACCACAGCCATTACATGTGGATAACAATAAAATAAAACCACACACAAGACCGTGGTTGTTTTGACTTTTTTTAAAAGAAAAAAAAAACAACTGTCAATGGCCGAGGTTTTTTAATTTTATTTAAAAATTTATTTTAAAAAATAAAAAAAATATACCTACTTTATACCATTAACAATAAACTAAATGATTCTTCCATAACAATAAACTAAATGATTCTTCCAAAACATCCAACCCAAATATGTATATAATAATAAAACATCCAACATTATTTCAAACCACCATACAATAATCATTCATCTATCAATTAAAATATTAACATAATTAACAATGTAACTATCCATCACTAAATCTCGTGTCTCAAAATATTCAATTGAAAATGTTAAATGGAGATGATCCTAAATTCAGGCCAATCTAAGGAATCGCCTGGTGTGAGATCTTCCAGCTTGCCTCGTCCGTTTATGATCAAGTCAACATTCCCATCAACGATCTCGTGTAAAAGGATCCTTTTCCAACTTGATTCTTCAACAGACTCATTTGACTCTTTTCCATATGCGACACATGTATTTTCGTCAAATGCAACAATTTTAGCAAAGGTGAACTTGATTGATCAGTGGTTGCCTGGTCGGATTGTGCCTCCTGACATGAGGAATCTTGCCTTACCTACGTATATTATATATTAGAAAAAGTGAGTAACTCATCAGTAATATATTTAATTATGTTAGGGAATATATTATTAATGTAAAATAGATCAAGTACCTGAGATGAACTCCCATGATTACTCGAAAATCGCATTTGTCCCCCACGATGAGATGTAAGAATTTGCTGCATTTCCCTCATCTGCTTTTTCAGCTGTTCCACATATCATCTTATAATATTAAGTCTTATTACTGAAATCACCATGATAACAACAATCCAGCTCTCATTGCTTTCTTATCCATGATTTCTCTACTTTTACTTTTCTGGAGTCAAACTCAATATAGTAAGATATCATGAGGAGTGATCTGAATGGCACCAAATGTGTAATCAGCATAGTAAATTAAGTTGCAGGGACAACATGTCAAAGATATCTTAAAGTAAATACCTACAATTCCATGTGTTTGAGGTATATAAGAAATCTATAGCTTTGAATTGAGATGAGATCCAATAAATATTATAAATGAGAAAAACCCAACAAGATTCGCTCCAATCTGTAAAAAGCCCTCCTTATATCCCTTTTTCACAAACTGCTTTAGGCTTCTACTCTAACCCAAGAAGTCTATATCCCAAGATGATCATAAGCGCTCAGGTCTCCCAAAAGAGTCTGTCCAAATCAGAGCAATATTGGAGACAAAATAGAGAGAGCAAGCGGGAAGCAAAAGGGCAAGATTTGTATCAGTTGGTAGCACAAAAAACCACTATGACACGGTCTGCCAACCTACTCTTCACAAGTAACAGTCGATCAGTAAGGTATTGGCACTCACCTTCACAGTTGCATGGGTTGACTTGTCCATAGCAATCTGTTGCATTGGAAACACTGCTAGGAATTTTGCCTAAAATGTATAATTAAATATCATTAACAGTGAATTAAGCTTTTCCTCTAAATGATATTCTACTGATACATGGAGAACCACATGAATGTTTCAAACATGAATCAGTACAAAAGGAGAAACAAACATATTCTCATATAGTCACAAAAAGAGAAACAAAAATGAATGTTTCACATTTTTATGTGTTCTTTATTCTCACATAGTGACTTTGTGATTTTTAATTAGACAATATGATCTTACACAAATCACCATGACAACAACAATCCAACTCACATTGCTTGATAATCTTTTTTAATGTTAATTGCTTGATAATCTATGATTTCTCTGTTTCTTACATGTTGCTTAACTCAAATCCTTTTCTAGTTAAGAGTCTTGAACCTAGTCTATATTAAGTTATGGGTATGAACCCAACTAACAACTAGATATGGGTGTTTTAAATCCAGCTCCTAATCCAGCTATGGGCTTAGTGCCCTAGATTCAATTCAGTCACATGACTTCTTGATATTAGCAAACATAAATCAAATAAAGCAATTAACAATGTATTCATCAAAGGGTTGAACAAAATTATTTCAACAATGAATGAGTTTCAGGATGTCGTCATATGCTACCACTTCTAACTAGAGTTTTACCCAAAGGCTGTCCTCACAAATTTGATTACATGAAGAATATATCATAGGCAAGTGAAAATCAATCATCATACATGGATTCATGTATCCCATTATTTACGATTAAACTCCATTTCTACAATATCATAAGAAAATAACATGGAATCATCAAACAGAGAAAGCATGCAACCAAAATTTAACCCTTCAATAAGGGTTCGGCCAAGTGCTCAATCCCAACTACAACTTGCCATCACTCCAAATCACAAACCACAACCAGCTATAATTTGAAAACCTAAATCGAGACAAAAAATAAATAAATTGAAAGATTCAATCATTTATATTACAAATCAAGGCACCACAGATCAAAACACCCAAAAAAAAAAAGCAAAGAAAACCCTGCAAACATGCAGATGTTGTTCGAGATTGGATTCTTCAGAGGATTTTAATGGCCAAAAAAGGTTTGGGTCTATAGGATTTAGGTGTTTAGAAGATTCTTCCACCATTTCAAGGGCTTCAAAATCAACCAATCGAGTGGGGAATAGTATTCTCTAGCCATGTCCACAAACAAAAGATGAAGATCTGAAAAAAAAATGAAAGGAAAGAGAGATAGAGAGTACCAGACAGATACAGACTACAACGAGAAAAAGAGTGTTTGCTGATGGAGACCGCACGAGACTAGAGAACCGCAGGCGACTGGAGATAGAGGGTAGAGAGAATATATGGTTTGTGCTGGGTTTGGAGTCGAAGGAGCAAGGGCGAGAGAGGGAAGCAGGGCAGAGTAGAGAGAGAGGGAGAGGGAAACAAAGACAGAATAGCAGGCGGGAGAGCAAAAAAAGAAGTGGGAATTGGATTTGATCATTCGGGTGGGTTATAGGTCTCAAAACCACGAGATACAGCCCTTATTTTTTAAGTGAAGCGTGGTAAAAAAAATAACGACATAGGTGGCCGAGGCAATTAAGCACCCAGTAATGTGGTTTTCTCACGATTTTGACGTAGTGTTCGAGTCGCAACTTGACATTGCTTTCTTGAGTCATGTCATTTTGCAATGTAGGCCCACAAAGCTTCAGATAGTTTGTCGCTCCAGTCTCTTTTGTGACTAGAGACCATTTTCTTGGGGATTTTACAGAGTGTCTTGTTGAAGGCTTCTGCTAATCCGTTTACTACCGGATTGTATGGAGTAGAAGGACAACTTTGGATTTTATATCTGTCGCAGAACCAATAGAATCGATGATCCTGGAATTGTGGTCCATTATCATGGACGAATCATTTAGGCATGCCGAAATGACAAATGATGTTGGTGCGCAAGAACTGAAGGACTAATGAGGTCTTCATTTCATTGAGCGTAAATGCTTCTGACCACTTGGAGAAATAATCCATAGCGGCGAAGATGAAGTGCTGACCTTTGCTTGATGGGGGAGAAATAGGACCTATGATATCCATACCCC
Source organism: Litsea cubeba (assembly GCA_012931725.1). Classification (NCBI taxonomy): domain Eukaryota; kingdom Viridiplantae; phylum Streptophyta; class Magnoliopsida; order Laurales; family Lauraceae; genus Litsea; species Litsea cubeba. Next base: position 22,693,256 of record CM022955.1, on the reverse strand, counting down.
AGGCTTCGAAAGGCCATGAGATCGTTGTAGGATGCAGCCATTCTGGAGGCATGTGAACATAGCTCCATCAACTTGGCATTGTTGGCAGCGCTTAGCAAATTGCATTGCGTCAGCTACCATGGTAGGCCAGTAATAACCTAACTTTTTTATCTGATCGTAGAGCTTAGGACCAGCTTGATGAGCTCCACAAAGACCAGCATGAACTTCTTTGAGTTTTTCTTCAGCCTCTTGTTGTGACATGCAGCGTAGAAGTACTCCGTTGAAGGATTTCCTGTAACGAATTTTTGAAGGAATATCCAAATGAAAGTTTGGGGCTTGTCTTTGGACGCTTACCCGATCTTTTGGATCTTCAGGTAGGATTCCAAACATAGTGTAATCAATGAGCGGATCCCTCCAGTCGCCGATTGGAGGTTTAAGGATAGAGATCTGACTTCCAACCACTCGGTGGCATTCAGCAACTGCTTGGTGCGTGTTAAGAGGAGGGAGTATCCTTCTCTCGCACACTGTGATTTGTATGTTTTCCACTTCCTGGATAGCCATAGATGGGACAAGTCCGGCCAGGACATCTGCACAGATGTTTTCACCTCTAAGGATGTGGGTGATGTGATAGATGTCAAACTTTTGTAGAAGCGATTGTGCCTTGTTGTAGTAAGGCGATAAATCAAGCTTCCTGACTTCAGATTTCCGATTCATCTGGTTGACGATCAGTTGAGAGGCTCCAAAGACTTCCAGCATAGTGATGCTGGATTCGATGGCGAGATCCAATCCTAGGATCAGAGCTTGGTATTCAGCTGCATTGTTTGTGCATGGTTCCAGTAGCGAGAAAGCGTGTGGAATCATGTATTTGTCGGGGCTAACAAAGAGGATGCCAACTCCCGAGATTAGCTCTTTTTTTTTCATTTGTCTTGGTTGCACCGTCAAAGTACGTGTCCCACAAGGCATTTTGTGAGGAAGTCTCCACGTTGTAGACGGGTTCGTCTTGGAGATCATCTCTAAGTGGAGAATCTTTAGGCAATGGATGTTCTGTGAGAAAGTCCGCTAGAGCTTGGCCTTTGATTGCTTTTTGCAGTACATACCTAATATGAAATTGTGACAAAAGGATGTACCATTTGGCCAGTCGTGCATTGAGAGAACCTACTTTTGTAATAAGGACCTGCAAGAGATAGATCCTCGAGATCAAGTAGACTGGTTGGAAAGCAGGTAGTGAGCCTTTGTACGGTGAACATCACTGCAAGGCATTCTTTTTCGACTGGAGAGTAGAGATGCTCTGCACCTACCAGCAAGCGACTGAGATAGTATAGAGCAACTTCTTTTCTCTCTTCATTTTCTTGTGCGAGTACAGAGCCTAGAGAATGGTCCAGGGCTCTTGTGTACAAGATGAATGGTTTACCAGAGGTAGGGGCAGCTAACACTGGAGGTTTGGATAGGTATGGCTTGATATCTTGAAATGCAACTTCACAGTCAGCATCCCAGACAAAGTTCACACCTTTCTTCATCAACCGAGAGAATGGACGGCACTTCCCTGAAAGATTGGAGATGAACCGTCTGATGTAGGCCCTTTCAGTTCTCTTAAGGTTCTTGGAGAGGGCATTTCTAGAATAGCCTTGACTTTGATGGGGTCAAGTTCTATTCCAGCTTTCCAAACTAGGAATCCGAGGAACTTACCCGACGAGACCCTGAAGAAGCACTTCAGGGGATTCATCTGCAGTTTGTGTTTGCGAAGCCGGAGGAAGACTTCTTGAAGGTTTTTGAGATGATCTTCTTTTCTTTTGCTTTTGACGGTGAGGTCATCAACGTAACATTCGACCATCTTGTGCTGCATATCTTGGAATATTTTCATCATAGCCCTCTGGCACCAGCATTTTTCAGACCAAATGGCATGACAGTGTAACAATACATGCCACAAATGGGGTCCGAATTGAAGTGTGTATTTCATCTTCAAGATGCATATTTATCTGATTATAACCAGAGAAGCCATCCATGAATGTCATTTGCTCGAATCCGCAGGTATTGTCAATCATCACCTCCGGTATGGGGAGCGGGAATTCATCTTTAGGGCAAGCACCATTCAGGTCTCTATAGTCAATACAGACCTTGATCTGCCCACTTTTCTTTATCACCGGGACAATGTTGGCCAACCATTCAGGATGTTGTTTCTCTCAAATGAAGCCGACGCGTTTGAGCTTTTGAACTTCTTGTTTGATTTTATTCATTACATCTGGACAGAATCTTCTTTGGCCTTGCTTGACAGGCTTGATGTCTTCTTGAAGATTGAGTTTGTGGACTGCTACTTTGGGGTCTAAACCAGGCATTTCAGCGTAGGACCATGCAAAGCAATCAACAAACTCATGAAGAAAAACGATATACTCGGGTAACTCATCATCCTTTATATTCTTGCTTATGAATACAGGACGTGGGTTATCTGGTGTTCCCAAGTCTATCTTTTGAATAGGATATTCTGTTTCTAACGTGGTTCCTCCATAATATATTCGAAGGCTTCTTGCTCAACGAAACCTTCTAGGGTTCTAAGGGAGTTTTCAGGCCAAGGCTTTGTTCCTTTCCATGGGTCTTCTTGATCGGTGATATTCTCAAAGCTTGCTATGAGATGGTCCCAATCACTTGTTGAAACAGGATCAAGGTAAGGTACTTCTTTTGGAGACGATGGTTATTCTGGGTCAGAATACCATATGTCTGTATTATCGGATAATTCCTCTTCATCATTAGAGAAATCGTACCAATTGGATGAGCTTCTTGGATCTTTGTCAAGTGACTCTTCAAAGAGGTAACCAGGGAGATCAATGTCTTCATGGATATGAGATGTTGAGGCTTGGTCGGCAAGTGTCACACCCCGAAACTGGGCCCTACAGTGATATGATATCGGGATGCAAAACTTTGGAATTAATTAAAACTTTTTACTTTACCCAAGATCCGCGTGTGTAAGGATAACAAAAATCTCATCACAACTTGAATATTTTGCGGAAGCTAATCGTGGTGTTTGCGACTCAGAGCCTGTGGCCATCGGATTTCGTGTCGTACTCAGCCATTAGCATGAAGCCATCAAATTAAGGCTTATAATCTGTTAGTTTTATGGACTCAATCCAGTAGATGATATAATAAATTGATTAATTTCCTTATTTATCAAAATATTCATGCTTTCCTTTCATGAGATGAATTGTGATTTATTATATACTTGCACATAACCAGTACGAATGACATGATGGTTCATAAGATTAACCAGAGTCCACAAGTATATTAGATGTAACACATGTTTATGGATGAGATCCACATACGGGAGACATGTGTAGCAAATCTTATACAACCAGTGATGAGACTGGACATCTCATACTGACAAGGTTACAGTACTTTGATCACTATGAGATAGTGTGATTTGTCTTTATCATCAGAATGTAAGATTCTGGATCATAGTGCTGGTCCATTGGATGCATTGAAGGACCATGAGAAATACCTTATAAACACTGTACATTGGTAATTGTGCACCCATTCCGATTAAGATTTAATTAGACAGGTACCTCTGATCATTATAATTAATTGGGGCACAAGGATAATAAGATATGGATCTAAGTTTGGAAGACAGGTCCAATTGATCCATGGATATTGATAGAGGGGCCTACTTATGGTAATGTGGAAGTTTAGGGTCTTCTATGTAATATTCCCAAGACTAGAGTTCAATTGCATTTATATAGTGGAGTTATTTGAAATTAACCGTGGGCCCGGATTGCACATGAGATGTGGGGTCGCGTGTCCCAGTTGGAGCCAGCTTTCTAAGGAATCCCTAGTGGATCCCACGCTAGCCCAATTATTGTTAAGATACTAATTCTAGTTGAACTCTAAAAGGAAAGTTACTATTTGTATTTGAAGTGAGACTTCTAATAGTTGTAATAGTAAACTTACTAATTTTAGTAAAAGTGAGACTTCTATTTTAATTACAAAGGAATTAGAAATTTACTAATCATATTTGAATTAAGACTTCTAATTGTGATTTAGTAAGTTGTCAATTCTTAATTGAAGTGAGACTTCTATTTTAATTGATAAAGAATAGAAACTTATTAATTCTTATGGAAGTGAGACTTCTAATAGAAATTAGTAAGTGGGGCTTGCAAAAGCTATAAATAAAGGAGATATAGAACTGGAATTTTTGATGACATTCCACATATTGGAATCCATGCCCAGCCCAAAGGAAGTGCAAGAGTTGCACGCCCATAACCCCTTATGCAAGAGTTGCACATACATGGTTTTCTCCTCTCCCTCTTCTAGTTCTTCTTCTAGTTCCTCTTGAGTTCCTAGTAGTTTTCTCTTGAAGATCCCACCATCTTCTGGAGAAAAAGAGAATCTGATACGGGTCATAGCGTGGAAGATCAAAAGGTCTTAGAGATCTTAATTTGATATGTAAAAGAGTTTCATCATCAAAAAAAGACGCAACTTCTCCATTAGAGCACAACCGAGCTCCAAAGATATAATCTACTTCTTTGCATGTTGTAGATTTATTTGATGTTTGTTGTTTCTATCTTCTAGATAGATTGTTTTACTGATCATGATGGCTGAGATTGAGGGTATGCATCCTGGATTGGGTTTTGTAGCCTTCTAGATAGTTGATCTCTACATCAAGTGGGTCAAAATTTTTTGAAACTTATCCTAGAGGCCCACCTATTTCCAACAATTGGCATCAGAGCCTTACCTCATCTCTAATCATGTTAGATCAATTATCTAGATCTAATCTTTGCATGAGATGTGAAGAGGATAGACCTAGTGCTATGTAAGGATCAGATTAATAATGGGTTTGCTTATTTTTTGTAGTATATCCATGTTTGGTATGTCACAAAAGGGCTTAATTATGATGGAAGGATGGTAAGAATGCATTAGAAGCAATTTGGGACCATTAGAAGTGATTTGGGAACAGCTGGAAGTCGTTTATGCGAAAACCCAAATTTTGGGTTCATCAGTTCGGTCAGCTGAACTGGTCACTTCGGTTAGCCGAAGTGACCATGTCGGCCGACCGAAACCAGGCAGAATTATTTTGTTTTTTATCCAAATTTTCGGTTTGGCATCTTGTCTTTCCATTATGATTTGGCAACCTGGTTTTGTGAGTTGTGTGGTTGTATGAGATACTAACTTGCATGTTACCTTTGTCCTCTCCATATGGCCCACAAGATTTTACTTTCTTTTATGGTTGATTGATTTATTTTTGGCAATTTGTAAAGGGCATCATGGTTTCCTTGGTTTCCCGATTTAGGGCAAGGCATGGTGAATTTCTCTATGAGCTTTTTATTTCCATTAATAGATTACCATGTAAGTCTCATCGTAGAGACATAGGAATTTATGTAATTATCTAAATTTGTAAATTCTGGCGATGTCCGAGACAAAGAAGGAAAGTGAAGTTGGACTCCAAATCAAAGAGTTTGAAGATTACCAAAGGTGTTTTGGAGTTTCCCAAAGAGTTTGAGGAATTCCAAATTTTTGGAAAGTCTAGAAGTCCAAGAAGTCTATTCCGCTTGGGCCATTGATGGACCGCGCTCCTGTGCCTGGTCCTACCGAGGTCGGTGGATGTGGGAGTCCGTTGGGTCCGACCCTTTCGTAACCGGGGGGCAAGGGCGTGCATCAACATTTCTTTTGTGTGGGTGTGCCAGATTTTCGATTTTACTTGGAATTGCAAGTTGTGATCCGCAGATCAACCTTCGCAAGTAAAAAGGAAATCAACTTCTTTCAAGTTTTCCATTGTACATATATTTAACAAAAGAGACATTTTCTTGATTTGCCGTGAAAGGCGATTTTTTTGGCATTCATAGCCGATTTTTGGCGTTTATAGCCGATTTTAGCGTTTATAGCCGATTTACAATCCTTATCAATAATGAAAGACAAGAGTTGTGATTTTTGTCTCTTTTAAAAAAAATACAAACTATAATGAAAAGCAAGAAAAGGAGGATCTAACTTCTCAGGAGATTGTGGGGGACCCGTTCAGATTGACGGTCGCAAGCCATATGTGGACTTCGCCATCATCCATGCAGATGAGAACAGAGGATGCTATTGATTCGCTTGGCTTGGCTATAACCTCGGGTTTTTAGAGAACAAAGACCAAAAGGAGGTCCTATGTCCAATAAAAAACCGAGTAGACAGGCTGAAAAGCCATGTCTAAGCCATTTGGAGGCAGAAGGAGAAGGCAAGGACCTTGGGGGGGTACCCCCAAGGGACTTTTGTCACCTTGTAGCGGTGGTCGGTATAGAACTTCCGCAGAGTTTTCTCTCTTTCCTTCTCTGAATTTCTGTGCTTTTTCTGTGTCTCTGTGATTTTTTCCGATCTGGAATTCTTTGGAATGCTCTCCTATTTATAGGCTTTTAGGTAGCCATTTAGGAGGGTTTATGAGCCTTAATTGTCATAAAGCTACATAAAGGGAGGAGTTACAAGATTAAATTCATTATTTTGTAACTCCTTTTTCTTGGCTTCTGATTGGCCGGAGGAGATTGAGGGCATTTAATCGCCTTTAATCGCCATGATGGGAGGAGATTCATGGGTTAAATGTCATGAATCTCTTAACTTATAACTCCCGGATGCTTGCTTCTAATTGGTCTGTCCAAAGAAATGGATTAATGACTGTAATAAAGCTAGTCAATTAATCGCATTAAGTGGTCGCCGAGCAGTTGAAGAGTCGCGGGCCGTGCCGCGTCTTTTGGGATTATTCTGGCGATGATTATCGATGGATCTTCATGTAGATCGACATCGGATGACCATGTAACTTCAGGTGTTGGCTGCCAACAGCGGGTCGGTGCCATCTGTCCTGTTGATTTCTCGATCGGTCGGGTAGAAAGCACACTTTTTTTTGGATGACCAGTTGGCGATCAATGTTGATTTTGATACTCTTGATGATTAACCCGTATTTTTGACGGATGTCAGAGGATTTGGTGTCTTAAAAGTCTGAATTTTGGAAAATACCAGAGGCCGGACGCCTCAAATCGCAAAAAAAGGGCGAAAAATGGGATTTCCGGGGCCCACCGGGCGATCCCGGGCCCCAGGGTCGCCGGCGACCCTAGGGGGTTTTTTCCCCCTTTTGTCCCGTTTTGTGTCTGTTTTTGCTGTTTTTTCGATTCTTTTTTCTTCTGTATTTTTCCTTGATATTTTTTTTCATTTATTGGCCTGATTTCCTTGTAGAAAATCTGATGAGAATCCTTGCATTTTATTTTGCAAAGTTTCCAATTTTCTGAGAAAGTCGAAGACTTTGTTGCAAAGAGCTGCCGATTTTCCGTAAGAAGCTGAAACTGGGCCAAACGATGTCGGAATGACCTAAAATTTGGAGTGAAGCCTGCTGAGCAATAAAAAGACCAACCATAGGCTTTCGTTTGAGTTTTGAAGCCGTTTGGGGTCCTATCACCAGTAGACTTGCTTTTGTCATGATGAAGATGTCGCGGTTTGATGTGCGGTCAACCGATGTCCGATTGACTTGAAATTTGACAGGGAACCTATTGGAGTCATTTTAAGATGATCCATAGGCTCTGTCTTGGAAACCATGGTCCCGGGGAGCTTCGCCACTGAGAGGCCTGATTTGGCTTCCGAGCGTCAAAGTATGGTCAAATGTTGTCGAAATGACCTGAAATTTGACGTGTAGCTCTTTGTAAGCATTTTGAAGCCGTCCGTGTGCTCTATCTGATGAGTGATGGCCTCGATGGTTCTCGCCGCCGAGAGGCTTGATTTAGCTATTCGAGGGTTGATGTAGGGTCAAACGTTGTCGGTTTGACTCGGAACTTGACGTGGAGCCTTTTGGATGTATTTTGAGACCATCCATCGGCTCTGATCGAAGATTTAGTGTCTCCGATGCTTTCGCCGCCGGGAGCTCCTTTTCAGCTGTCGGAGAAGCGAAGTTAGGCCAAATGATTTTGAAATGGCCTAAAACTTCTTGTCTACTCCTCTTTTGGCTGTCTTGAAGGATCTTACAGTTTTTGTTTGATTCTGATAAGATTTGATTTTTTTGGAAGTAGCATTGCCTATTTATGGCAGGTTGCGACTTCATGCAGCTCTTTCGATCTTGAAGAGGTAAAGTGACATTTTTGGTGTCAATAAATGCCCCCTCGAGGTACAGTGACGAGTTCTTAACTTTTGTAGTCGATGTGCCTCGAAGAGATTTTTAAAGGAGAGCCTGTGACTGGACCAAGAGTCTTTGAGCAGTCTTTCTTTTTGGTATTTGTAGCCTTTTGAGCTTCCAGGGGAATTTTATGGTAGTGAAAGGGATCACGTACCATCTCGAGGCAAAGTTTGAAGATGACATCAGGGATGTGGATTTGGGTTTTGACCTTGTGACCTAACAGGCTGTATGTGGCAGGTTAGGGGGTCGGGTTTGGTTTTGATCGTGCGACCCAACAAGCTGTATATGGAATGTTGGGGGATCAATTTTGGTTTTGATCTTGTGACCTAACAAGCTGTATGTGGCAAGTTAGGGGATCAGGTTTTGGTTTTTGGTTTTGGTCTTGTGACTTAACAAGCTATATGTGGCAAGTTAGGGGACCAGGATTTGGTTTGGATTTTTGTGGAATGTCAATTTCAAGATTTTGGCTCAATCTGGTAGATGAGGCTGGATGGTTTGATTTTTGGAAGCTCATGGGGCTTGGAATTCTTTTTGTACGGTCCAATCAACTCAAAAGATGCATGGAACCATTTTTGTATACTCTTGGTAAGAGGGATTTCTCTTTGACTAAAAGCCCAAATTTTTTTTTTAAGTGCCTAGGTGGTCAAACCTGGCTCATATGGGCTAACCCATGGGACCTTAAGCTTTTGAAATGGCTTAGATCTCATATAGTGTCATTTTTGTAAAGAATATCCAAAAATATCTCATTTGGATAGAGAATATCTAAGAATATCTTTACTTGGAGAGAATCTCTCATGTTCCCTTTATTTTGGGAGAGAATATCTCAAGATATCTCCTTTGGGAAAGAATCCTTCATTGATCCTATCTTTTGGGAGAAAATCTCTCATTGATTTCTTTTTGGGAGAGAATCCCTCAAGATATCTTTCTTTTGGGAAAGAATCTTTCTAATCTCTTTCTTTTGGTAATGTTACTAATTAGTAACACTTACCTCTTTCTTCTTTCCTTCTTTGGTTTGCTCTCTTCTATAAAAGCAAGGAGGAGGTTGGATCTCTTGCTCTTATTACTTTCTTTTGCAACAATCCCAAGAGGGCTTCAAGACCAAGAGTTCTTCTTCTTCAAGATCTTCAAGACTTTTCTTCTTCTTCTCCATCAATGGCTTCAAGTAAGTTCCATTTTTCAAGAAAACCCCATTGTAGGAAAAAAAAGGTTCTTTCTCTTTTTTTTTTTCTTTCTTTTCTTTTCTTCTTTTTTTTTCACGTGTTTGCTTCCTTTTTTTTTACACGTTTTTTTTTTGCATGTGTTTCTTTTTTTTTTGTGGGCCGTACAGGCAGATCCGTACGGATCTGGCCATATGGCCACGTGGCCTGTTGGCCACGGCCTGTGGGCCATCCCCTTTTTTCTTTTCTTTTTTTTTGAGAAAGTTTTCTATTTTTTTTTTTGCTCATCATGATAATGCCCCCTTTTTTTTTTTGGCAAACCTAGATGTTCATGCATGCATTCTTGTAAATTGAATTGTAGCATGATGTGATAGCATACCTGAAAGTTTTCGCAAATTTGGGAATTTGGAGCTCGCAGCGATGTTGAGCCCTTCCTGATTTTGCGGAGACTTTGAGGTTTCGAAAGTTTGGAGTTTCGGAGCTCGCAGTAATGTTGAGCCCATCTTCAAGCTTTCTATTTCTTTCGGGATAGTTCCTTTTCTTTGGAATTGCCCCGTTATCATGTCAAAATTTCGCCAGATTTTTTTTAGCTAGATTCTGTCATTTTGATGTTTGATCTTTTTCTTTTCCATCCTTTGCAGGTGGTTCCTCCAGAACGAACAAGGGTAAAGATCCTGCTACAAGCATACCTCGTCGATCTGCTAGATCTTCTAATCCAGCCGTTCAGCAGGCCTTTGAAAAGGTCCATTATGTTGAGAAAAATCTGGAAGAATGCGACTCCCTCAACAGAGATGAGATGAGGCAGCAACTAATCACTCTTAAGGGAGAGGAATTCTATAAGATCATGGTAAGCAGTCATCCATGAGTGATGGAAGATCAGAGGGTTTTGCCCAAGCCTACCTTCTTCTTTGGTGATGCAGTCCCTGATGACATGACATACCATAGGAGATGTTTTCAGTTCTCTTTCACAGCAGATGGTTAGAAGAAGACTGTTGCTACCCGGATCGACGTTTGATCGCACCGTCTCGATCATGAGCCTTGCCCCCACGTGCTCTAAGAGGGAAGATTGTAAGACCCCGACCCCCAATCTCTCTGTTTAGTATTGTTTAATCGTGGTTTAGCTTTTTAAGCAAGATTTGAGCTGGTTTGACTTTGTTTTTGAGTTTGACTAGATTTTTCCATAGCCTTGGAGATTTTGAAGACCACTGACTTTAGTTTGACCCGGTCCATATGATATGTATTTTTATGAGAAATTACTTCCGATTTCTAAAAATCCTGAATTTGGTGTATTTTGACTCATTTTATGAAGTTTAACAACTTCATATTTTGACCATTATGATTTGATGATCAGAAAATGCGTTTTTCGAGAAAAAGGGAAAAATTGACTTTTCACACTAAATCTATCCATAAATTTCGAAAATTTCAGAATTTGGGGAAAATATACTTTTTGGAAAGTAGAAATTTCGCTGATCGTTTTTGTCTTCTTCGTTGATCTCATTCGGGACCCACAAATGCTAGTTTTGACCTTTGTAAGTTTGGGGCCCATGGGGCCCAGCCCATTTATCCTTTTTATAGCCAATGGGTTCTTCTTCTTCCCCATTTGTTCTTCTTGCAAACCCTAGACTCAAGAGAGAACCCTCCTCCCAGCACTTTCTCTCTCCTCTTGGAAACCTCTCTTCTTGGATGCTAAATGGAGATTTGATCTTCCCATCTTCTTCTCCTCTCTCTTGGCTTTCCAAAGATGCCATTTTCAAGAGATTTGAGCTAGGGAAAATCTCTCATTCAAGCTTCTCTTCTTCGTTTGGGCTTTTCAAGGTTAGCAATGGCTTTCCAAACTTGAGATCCTTGTTTTCCTCTTCATTGGGAGTGTTTTCATCCCATATACAAGAGCTTTCCTTGGAGATTTGCAAATATTGATTTCTAGGGTTTTCTTTGGAAGATTTTGGGGTTTTTGTAGATTGGGAGCTTGAGACCCTAGAGCTTGGTTTGAGGAGTATTATTCTCTCATTTAGACTTGAGGCAAGTGGATTTTTCAATTAATATGATGGTTTCATTTTCTCTTGTTTTATTTTATGGTAGTTCATGTTATGTGCCAATTTCTTGTGATTCATAGATGTGTTTTGGGATGAATGGAGTAATATGATGTGTGATTTCCACTTGGATTATTGTTTTACAATGTATTTGGAAGTTTGATTTCACTTTGGACATCTTGAAACTTAGCCTTCTTTGTGTTAAGTGTTGTGTTCTAAGAATGGGGAAAAACTTTGATTTTTAAAAGTGTGGTGTTTGATCAATTGGAAGGATTAATGAATGGTGATTTGATGAGTTTGGAAGGTCAAGGAAGGGTCCAAATAATCTTGGAATTATGTATGAAAGAAGGGAAGAAAAAGGAATGTAAAAGAGTAGCAAAAAAGAGTGAAAATTTCACTCAGATTCGGACCCAGCAGAACTGGGCCGCTCGAGCGAGCCCATGGTCCGCTCGAGCGGACCAGGTTCTGTTAGGGGTCCGCTCGAGCGAGCCCTGGTCCGCTCGAGCGGACCTGGGCCCAGTCCAGGACCCTTTTGAGGCCTGGTTTGTGGATCGTTTGCAGCCCATTGCTTGGGTTGTTTCCCCCTTGTTCCGGGTCTTTTCCATCCCATCTCCCTCCATTTGTTTGAGGCCCATTTAGCCTCTAATGATGTATGGAAGCCCTTGGAAGTTTGAGATTATTTGTGATACTTAGAATTTGTGAAATGGGAATGGGATCAATGAGAGAATGAGCATATGTGAAATTACCCGGGAACTTTTCAAGTTTCAATACGAACTTTATCATTTAAATGTTGTGGATTTTCATTGGCATCAAACATACTCTTTATTAATCAATGTTTAAAGGTTAAATGTGTATTGAGATGGTTCCTTGGTAAGTCATTAAGTCATTCTCCACTACCCATTCCATTTCAAGTTAGAGAATGTATTTGTATTTGTATTCTTCGGTGAACTAATTTAAATAGCATAGGTGATTTGCTATAAAATCATGTGGTTTTTCCATGTTTGAAAGGATTGATCGTATGATTTTATACAAATCACTTTGATGTGTATTTGAGCGGTTTACCATGGAATTCGTATGTTTTCTCCGAATCGATTTGAAAGGAGATTGGAGTGGTTCGCCACATTCGGGATTTCATCGATAAGATTGGTATTTTGAAAATAAAAACCTCGAGGCAAGACGGGGCCAGAGCTTTGTAGTGTGAGCCCATGAGCCAAAGAGACTATGATTTGAAAAATAAAACCTCGAGGCAAGATGGGGCCAGAGCCCTGTGGTGTGAGCCCATGAGCTAAAGGGATTAGTATTTTGATTTTTATCGGTTCGAGTTTTGAAAACTAAAGGCACCACTAGGCTTAGGTCACCTTGTCGGGCTGATCACCCGGCTTGGGATCTTTAATTTGTCCGCCAGCTGTAGCTTAGATTCTGTCTGTACCGACCATGGCAACGGTTTCTATCTGCCGGTCCCACGTGTAGTGGCTATGGTTCTGATTTTGATCCGCCGGTCCCATTTGTATGGCTACGGTTCTGATTCTATTTCTGGTCCCACGTGTAGTGGCTACGGTTCTGTCTGCTCTTGTTTCTTCGGTAATAGGAGAATATAGCTATGTGTGGTTGCCAATGTTTTATCTATTATTATTTTGTTTTTTGGTTCTTGTTTGTTTATACTCATTATATTCTTTGAGTTTTGTTAATGTAATGAAACTGATCCTTTATCGTATTGTCTCTATTATTCAGGATTTTAATTGTATTTCCAATTATTAAATGTTTTATGCAGGCTATTATCTTTTCAAGATATTTATGTTCAGGATCTGTCCATTTATTTACTTTGATACTTATGTTCGGTCTTTCGATCATTTTATCACGCTTTAATGCTATTATTGTTTAGACTCTTTAATCGGTTTCACAATGATTCCATAAGGTTTTATGAATGTCCTTTTGTTGCATATTACTTGTTTATTTGCTTGCCAGATCGTCGTGTCTGACCCTGTTTGTTTGGTGCCAGTTTCCTCTCTTTATGTTTTTAGGTGTTCGATCGGAGGAGGCGGTGGGACCGCCGGTCTGACGTGAGGGGCTGCCCTTTTGATGTCATATAGATGTCAAGTCTGGCACCGGAGCTCGTAATATCACTTGGGGTAGTATGTTATTTAGTGGTTTATTTGTATGGCTTGGTTAGCCTTGGTCATTGGGTTTGTAACTAAAACATTTGTTAATTGTAACTTGAATATGTGGGAAATAAATAGTCTTGTTACTACCAGCTCAGTGTTCTTTGGATTATGATTTGTGCCAGTCTGCTTATGTGGTGGCTTTATGATATTGGTTGCGTGCGACACGGAACCCGATGGCCACGGATTCCGAGTCGTAACACCATGTTTAACTTCCGCAAAAATATACTCTGATCGTGATGGAATTTGATTATCCTCATTCACGCGGATCTTGGGAAATATAACAAAAGTTTCAAATTTATTCCAAAATTTTGCATCCCGAGATCGGATCGCTGCAGGGCCCGGTTTCGGGGTGTGACAAAGATCCTCCAAGCTGGGTGAGAAGGACAAATGTAATCAAGACCGGGGTTTTTGTTGGCGGTTCTCCTGGATATACGGAGAGGTCGCCTGTTGACATGGACCTGTTGATGCCATCCAGCAGCTACCAGGGCTCTGATTATCCGTCGGTCGATTTGAGACCGGTGGGCCTTGGTATTTTCAGCGGTGACGGCAGCAATTGGATAAAGCCTTTTCGACTTCGTGGCCGTTTCAATGCTGACTCCGAGTGGAAGTCGTGGACTGATCGCATCCTGCTGATTGGTGGCGCCGTTTTGAAGGAAGCCGAGATTTTTGATGCGGTCCGTACCTTTAGGGAGACCGTGATCTTTTCCAACGAGGCCTTCATGGCTGTGCTGGAGTCATTTCTCCCACAAACCAATACCTTCGTTGTGACGAATGGTGAGATTGGTTTCTCTTTGAAGGAGCTGAGCGCCATTACTGGATTGCCCATCCTTGGCAAACTCTATGAGGAGTTTATGCTGATTGACACCGTCCTTGAGGGGCAGTCCGAGGAGTTCAGGCTTCTGTACTTTCAGCTCGTCGCCTTCTATGATTTTTTGAAGGAGAAGGAGGGTTTGAAAGTTAGATCCAGCAGTTGGAAGAGTTCTAGCTCTTCGTTCCCCAACTTTTTTAATAGCAGGGAGTCTTCTGATAGTGTGACCCAGGAAGCCAGGGCTCAGGATCCAAGTTTGAAGAAGATCTTGGCCATGCAAGAAGTGTTGAGAGATTTCTGTGCGAGTACAAACGCCATATGTCCTGACATTGCACTGCGGAGAGATCTCGCTGTTTACCTCACTTATTGGCTTGGTGAGGCTATTCTTGCTGGAGAAGATGGAACGCACATCAGGCCGCATTGTATTTTTCCGACTTGTCAAATGGCGTTTGGAGAGCAGCTTGCTTTGGTGCCTGCTCTTTACTCCTACCTGTGTACCGAACTGCAGGCTGCTACTTTTTTGGTTCGGCTTGGGCTTCCCATGAATAGGGTATTTTCAGACCACATCTTTTATTCGTGGTACGTGTACCACTGTCCTGGCTTCCACCGGCTGGGTGCTGCACAGGATAATGATCCTCTGATAATTTGGCTGGCTAAGGGCAAAGCCATGTCCAAATCACTTTTGTTTGCCCGCATGAGGATCCGACGGTTCAAGGACGTCGAGATGGGGCAGTCTTCAGTGAAGCTTTCTCCGGAGTTGCGGAAGAAGGCTTTTGATTTTGGCGCTTCCCGAGACTCTACTAGGGCGGGGTCTGGAAGGCATTACTCCTTGACAAATGCAGAGAGAGAGTGGCTTTTCAGCATACGTGTCGGCATGATGGTGTACCGCATACATCTTTTCGTCGACATCCAGCCGTATGTGTCCTCTCGCTTTGCTTTGCAGCTGGGCTTTTCTCAAGGCTTTGTTGGAGCGCCTTCAAGCATGGTGAAGTGCTTTAGAGGTTTACAGGACGAGAGAAATGCATGGGCTTTCATAGTGCTGAAGACACTACAGCCATGATCTCTTATCCTGTGTTGTTGACTTCCCGGATTGCCGGCTTTGCGAAGTGGTTCGCGGAGAGCTTTTCGGCATATCGGGGGCTTTCTAAGAAGGAGCTTGATGTGAAGCTGGCATCTGGAAAGGGCATTGGAAAGTCGGATGGCGTCCGGCGAGAGGAAGTTTGGGCCTTCCTTTCTGGAGAGAAGCACAAGATAGGCTTTCTCGGTGACCAGGGCATCATTGGTTTTGAAGCTATTCGAGAAATACCTGATGAGGCTTTAGAGCAGCTAGAACAGGAGGAAGCCGAATTTGGTGCTTGGATGCAAGCGGCATAGAGGCAAGCTTCCGTGGAGTCTACTGGCAAGAGTAGACCATCCAGTGAGGAGTCAAGTGGGAAACCTGACTCTGACAGCGGGGCCGGTTCCTCTAAGAAGCGAGCCCGTCGGGGTAAGAGGGACCAGTTCTAACACTGTTGAGGAGATACCTCATGCTGAGATTCCTTCCCGAGTAGGAGCAGCTTCAACTGGAAAGAGTTCTTTTGTTACTCTTCTAATGAGTGATGACATGAGCAGTCGACCAACAGAGTTGGGCGAATCTTCAGCTGGGCCATCTCTTCTTTTTGCAAAGAAGGTGGTGCTGCGGGTTTTGAGCTCTTGGATTAAGACTCTGCTTTCTGGGCACTTAGATGCCGGATTTGGGATGATCCAGCCTATGCGTGAGATTCTCGGTGATGCCGAAGAGGTTGGTCTGGATGTCACAAGTGCCAGGGCGGTCGTTGATAGGATCATTGAGCTAGGTGACAGGTGGTTTGAGACCATGGGTTTTCCTGACGACCAGTTCCTCAAGGAGATGCTCCTGGACCCTGCGGATAAGGCTCAATCTAACCTGGATGAGGCTGCACAAAGCAGGAAGCAGGTAGTCCGAGAGAAGAACTTAGAAGAGCTAAACATCATTGGGCTGACACATGACCTTAACATCCTTGATGGGGCGGTTGATGAGGCCAGGAAACGTCTTGAGCATCTACAGGCACAAGTCGCTGCCAAGTGGACTGCAATAATAGAGGTTCGTAACAGGGAGAGTGTTCTGATTCGCCGGGTTACAGATGCCAATCGAGTTCTTGAAAGGAAATCTCAAGAAAGAGAACGATGGCAAACTGCTCGGGATAAGCTTCCCGGCGCGAAAGAAGGGTTACAGCCCACCCCAGCAGACATGGCAAGTTCCTGAAGAAGAGTGCCTTGGAATCCCTGATGGCTGAGGCCAAAAGTTTGCTTGAGGAGCTGAACTCTTGGCTGGAAACCATTTTTGATTGAGCTCCTGTTTTTTTTTTTTAAAACAGAAACCATCCTTTTCTCTGTTTTATTTTAGTACCACTTGTGTTTTTTGGTACTTTTTTTTGTAGTGCTTGTGAACACTTTCTTTTTTTTTTGGTACCACATGTATTTTTTTGGTACTTCTTTTTTTTGTAGTGCTTGTGAACACTTTTTTTTTGGTACCACATGTATTTTTTTGGTACTCTTTTTTTGTTTTCCCTACGCTCACTTAAATCTTTTTGTGATGAAAGTAATTGCTAAATGGGGTGCCTTTTTTTATGTTTTCCCTACGCTCACTTAAATCTTTTTGTGATAAAAGTAATTGTTAAATGGGATTTGATCAAAAGCTTGTCATTTTGTGAAAATGTTTTGTCAAATGATTGTTTTGGCATGGAAGCCAGATTTTTGTTTATGGCATGGAAGCCGATTTTTGGCATGAGAGCCAGCTTTTTTTGTGGCATTGATAGCCGAGTTTGTTTTCTGTATCTTGTTGGAATTTGAGATGCCTTGAGAAGTCTTATGAAGCATTGAAGTGTTTAGTATCTCAAGTATCATTTTGTGTTGGAATTATTGTCAACACAATGTCACAAGTGTGGTGTTGATGGTGTGATGTTGATAGAGCTTCAAAGAGAAAACAGAGCTGAAACAGTACAGGAAATCAGAATTCCTGAAGCAGTGTGGCCGGTCGACTGGGGACCCCATGCGGTCGACCGGGCAAGAGAAGTCTGCAGAAGACAGTCTCAGTTAGCTCCCAGTTATTTGTTGCCACAGTGTGTCGACGGTCGACCGAGGACCCCACGCGGTCGACCGAGCACGAGAAACCAGAATTGCGCAGAAATAGAAGTTTTGCATGAAAATTCAGGAAACTTATGTATTTCGTTTGGGACTCTTTCTAAACGAATTCTAGCCTAATTTGAACACTCTTTAGGGTTACCATAACCTATATAAAGGCTTGCTAAGGTCGTTTTCATGAGGACAGAAGAGAAGAGAGAACAAAAGAGAGGGTTTTGGAGAGAAGAGTGATTGGAGAAGAAGGTGCTGCTGTGTGCTGTTGTGCTGCAAGTTTCTACAGCAAGTTGGACGAAAATATGCTCATGAAGATGGTGATTCGTCCATAGATAAGTGTCTCTCGTTTTATGCTTTAAATTTCAATTTGTAAGGGATTGAGAGAGAGAGAGAGATTGTAGAGGGGAAGGGCTGTAGAAAAGTTCTCTACTTTAATTCTGTAGAACATCAAGTTGGTGCTTGGTGTTAGGGGTTTGGTGATCCTATCTGTTGGTGCAGATAAATTGTAAAGGGGGTAGGTGCTTCCTAGATAGTTGGTGATATCTTAAACTTAAGGGTTGGTGCTCTTTATCGTTGGTGCGACTAAATAGATTCAGACCTGTTCTGGATCGGTGTTCGGACAGTCTTTGAACCGTGGATGTAGCCTTTTGGTGAACCACGTTAAATCTAGTGTCCTTGTGTGATTTGATTTGCTTTTGTTGTTAAATCGCACCTGTTCTTAAGGGATCACTGATTCACCCCCCCTCTCAGTGATCGCGATATCTAACAATTGGTATCAGAGCGCCAAGGCTCCCTTGATAAGCTTAACATGCTAAGGGTGATCTCTTGTCAAATCACATGGCATCCAATACAGGGAATATGAAAGCACGTTTGTTTGATGGTTCTAATTACTCCTTCTGGAAGATCAGAATGCAGGCTTTCATCAAATCACTTGGCTATGATGTCTGGGAGACCGTCAGAGTCGGTTACAATACTGCCATCGTACCCACTGATGCTGCAACGAAGAAGTTAGCAGACAACGACTCCAAGGCGCAGAATGCACTCTTTAGTGGCCTTATGGACAGCGAGCTGGTCAAAGTAATTGCATGCAAAACAGCCAAGGAAATATGGGACAAGTTGAAAAGCATTCATGAAGGAGATGAGAAGATCAAAGAAGCAAAATTGCAAACTCATCGCTCTCAATTCGAGTCTCTCCGCATGGAGGAAAGCGAGAATGTTGACTTGTATATGCAACGAGTGAATGAAGTCACGAATGACATTCGTGGACTAGGGGAGGAGATTAAAGAACCAGCCATCGTCAAAAAGGTTCTAAGATCTCTTCTTCCCCTGGTTTGATTCAAAAGTCTCAGCCATAGAAGGAAGCCAAGGATCTGAATGAATTTACCATGGATGAGTTGCATGGTTTACTCACTGCCTATGAGATGCACATAGGTAAGACGTCTTCATCTGATAGAGAAGCGGCCTTCAAAGTTCAGAAAAAGGGAAAAGAGACTGCTGGTCATGATGCTGATACTGATGATGATGAGCTTGAGGCTCAATTAGTTAGAAAGCTGAAGAAAGGAAGCAATGGAAAGTACAAAGGGAAACTACCCTTTAAATGCTTCAATTGTGGCGGTGTTGGTCACTTTGCTGCGAAGTGTCCGCTGAAAGAAAACAATGATGATGACTCTTATGTTGATAAAAGTAAATGGAAGAAAAATTTCAGAAAGAGGGGCAAAGCAAAAAGCTTCATCAGTCAATATAATGACAGCACGTCTGAAACTTCAGACGATGATGAATCAGCCGAGGCAACTGAAGCTCTCTTCATGGTTACTGTTGAAGAAGAAGAGGAGCAAGAGCCGAAAGAGGAAGAGGAGGCTGAGGTCAATCTTGAAGAAGAACTCAATGCCGCACTTGAGGAGCTTAGCGTGGAACGAAAAACAAGTAAGAAAAATCTGAAACTTCTTCATGAATCTGAAAGTTCAGTTATTGCTTTGAAAACTCAAGTTGAAGAATATAAAAGAATGGTAGAAGTCCTAGAAATACAAATCAGTACCAAAACTGAGGAAGTGGTGAAACTTGAAAATGAAATCCTTGGAGCAAGGACTGAAAATATACAAATGAATCAAAAGCTCAAGGAATTCCAAGCAATCAATGGAACATTGAAGCTAAATGAAATACTGAAAGTTCAAAGGCCTCCTCACTTCAAATTTGGTCTAGGATTTGAGAATGGAGAATCCTCTAAGATTACACCTCTTGAAAAGACAAACCTGTGAAGCCCACCTAGCCTAGAAAAGAGTCCATTCATGTGAGAAAGGAAATGAAGTCTAACCAGCCACAAAGAAGATTCAAATTTTATGGTTACTGTTATCATTGCAATAGATACGGACATAAAAGGGCTGAATGCAAATTCTATGTTAGAAACAGCCCATTTGTGACTAGGAACCCTTTTTCAATCCTAAACAGCCACAAAATTGAGTGCTATAAGTGTCATAATTATGGACACTTGACTAGGGATTGTAGGTTGCCTATTGCTAACCGATTTCAGGTTGAAAAGAAACCCAAGTTAGTTAAGGCATGGAGGGCAAAGAAAAGGGAAGATAATTCCAAGGAATCTCTCATTGTGCAAATGGCATTCAATGCAGAAAAGAAGGCAGCACCATGGGTCCTTGATAGTGGCTGTTCAAGCCATATGACAGGTGATAAGGAAAAATTCGTCAAATTACAGCACTATGAAGGCGGATCAGTGAAGTTTGGTAACAATGATGGTGCCAAAATCTACGGAAAAGGTGTTGTTCAGCTAAAGGCAAACAAGATCAGATCAGAAGAGGTCTTATATGTGTCTGGAATGAGACCCAACTTGCTTAGTGTGAGCCAGATCTGTGACAAAGGCCACGAAGTTGTCTTTACTAAGAATGGGTTTGCTATCAAGAAGTGTAGCAACGGCAAAACAGTGGCTACTGGATCTAGGACTGCTGGAAATCTCTATAGATTGTCAGATGGAGCTGAAAAGACTTGCTTGATGAGTCGGACAGAGGAAAGTTGGTTGTGGCACAAACGCCTTGGGCATCTAAACTTTGATAATATGTCAAAGATTTGCAATTCAAAGGCTGTCAGAGGTATGTCTAAAGTTGAAAAGCCTTCCAACCCCATTTGCGATTCTTGCCAAAAGGGAAAGCAAACGAGGGTAATGTTCAAGTCAAAGGAGCATCATTCAAAGAAACCTCTTGAGCTAGTGCACACTGATCTCTGTGGACCGATGCAAACTCAAAGCACCAATGGAGATAAGTATTTTATGTTATGCATTGATGATTATACTCGTATGACATGGGTATTGTTTCTTAAGCATAAACATCAGGCACTTGATCGTTTTAAAGTGTTTAAAGCATAGGTTGAAAATATGCTTGGAAAACGTATCAAGATTTTAAGGTCTGATCGAGGAGGTGAATTCACATCTGAAGAGTTTGTTGGATATCGCGATCACTGAGAGGGGGGGGTGAATCAGTGATGTCTAAAAACAGGTCCAATTCAACAACAAAACAAGTCAAACCACACAATAACACCAGATTTAACGTGGTTCACCGAAAGGCTACGTCCACGGTTCAAAGACTGTCCGAACACCAATCCGGGATAGATCTGAATCTTATTTAGTCGCACCAACGACAAAGAGCACCAACCCTTAGTTTCAGATAGCACCAACTATCTAGGAAGCACCGACTCCCTTTACAATTTATCTGCACCCATAGATAGGATCACCAAACCCCAAACATCAAGCACCAACTTGATGTAAAAACAGAATAAGAGATAAACTCTGTCTACAGCCCTTCCCCTCTACAATTCTCTCTCTCTCAATCCCTTACAAATTGAAATTAAACATAAATAGAGAGACACTTATCTTATGGACGAATTATCATCTTCAAGAACACATTCTCGTCCACACTTGCTGTAGAAAGATGCAGCACAACAGCACACAACACCAGCACTCTATTCTCTCAAAAACTCTCTCTCTTTTCTCTTCTCTACTTTCTCTCTTCTGGTGTATCTTAGAACGACCCATACATGCCTTTTTATAGGTTTTGATAACCCTTAATTGTATTTAAAATGGGCTACAATTCGTTTAGAAAGAGTCCCAAACGAAATAGATAAGAGTGCTGAATTTTCATGCAAAACTTCTAATTCTGCGCAACTCTGGTTCCCGTGCCCGGTCGACATCCTTGCTTGCTCGGTCGACCGAAGACACTGACTTGAAACAGACAACTTTTGAGCTCGGTCGACATCCTTGGGTCCCGGTCGACCGAAGACACACTGTGTCACGAAAATAACTGAGAGGTGCCTGAAACTGTTTTCTGCAGGTTTCTCTTGCTTCGGTCGACCGCATGGGGTGCCCGGTCGACCGACCACTCTGCTACAGAAAAACTATTTTCTGTACACTTTTCAGCTCTTTTTCCATTCTGATTTCCATCTGATTTCCATTGCATAGTTGAGCTTATTACCATCATGTTTGTGACAATGTGATGACAATAATTCCAACTCAAAACAATACTTTGAGATATTAATTCCATCAATTCTTCAAAGACTACTCACGTCATCTCAAATTCCAACAATCTCCCCCTTTGGAATTGTTGGCAACACTATTGGAACTTCAACACTTTTAACTCCAGCTTGCAGCTCTTCCAAGTTCTTTTCAACGCTCACTTGGAACCAATTCTGAAATTCTGAGATAACAACCATGCACTGTCAACAATCTCCCCCTAGCTTTCATAGCATAACATTTCTCCTTGCTATCATAGCATAACATCTCTCCCCCTTTGACAACAAGTCCAAAGGGACCAAATCCGAGGAGCGAATAGGATATTCAATGAATGCATTGCTCCCCCTTTCAAGCACAACTCCTACGGTTTAGGAGAGTAAGTAACTCCTAACTTTTTCCGGAGATACTCGAAGACTTCCTTTGGCAGAGGTTTCATGAAAATATCAGCCACTTGCTCAGTTGTTGGAACATATTCCAACTTGACCTCTCCATCAGCAACTTTATCTTTAAGAAAATGATAACGAATTGCTACATGCTTTGTTCGATAGTGCTGAACAGGATTCTTAGATATATGAATTGCACTCGTGTTGTCACATAGGATCGGCGTAGGATCCGTTGTAGGAACTCCTAGATCAGAGAGCATTTGCCACATCCATAACACTTGCGTACAACAAGTTGCCGCTGCAATATATTCCGCTTCCGCTGTCGAAAGGGATACTGAGTCTTGCTTCTTACTATGCCAAGCAACTAATCTTTCTCCAAGATAAAATGCGCCGCCGCTAGTACTCTTGCGATCATCTACGCATCCAGCCCAATTGGCATCAGAATATGCAACAAGAGTGAAGGATTTGCCTTTGGGATACCAGATACCAAGCTCCATAGTACCTTTCAGATATCGAAAGATTCTTTTCACTGCTGTAAGGTGCGTTTCAGTTCCATATTGAACCGTTTCAGCATTTCCTTAATGTACTTCAATTGTGATATGAAGATACCATGTTGCAGCTGCTGAACTTGTAAACCAAGAAAGAACTTTAGTTCTCCAAGCATCGACATTTCAAATTCTTTCTTCATCTCTTCTGCAAAATTCCTGCACATCTCCTCATCATTGCCACCAAAGATTATGTCATCAACATAAACAATGACAACCAGCTGTTTGCTTAACTCAGTTTTGACATATAGATTGCTATCAACCATGCCTTTTCCAAAACCGATCTTGCGGAGATAGAGATCCAGCCTTGCATACCATGCCCTTGGCGCTTGTTTCAGTCCATAAAGAGCCTTTTTCAACTTGCACACTAGATCTGAATTTTTGCTGATGAGAAAACCATCAGGTTACTCAATGTAGACTTCTTCTTCAAGTAAACCATTCAAGAAAGCTGACTTTACGTCCATCTGAAATACCTTGAAGGTTTTGTATGCTGCCAATGCAAGAAACATACGAATAGCTTCCAGACGAGCCACCGGTGCAAAGGTCTCTTCAAAATCTATGCCTTCAACTTGAGCATAGCCTTTACAAACCAACCTTGCTTTGTTTCTAATGACTTGACCATCTTCATTCAGCTTATTCCGAAAGACCCATTTAGTACCAATAACATTCTTATCAGTAGGTCTAGGAACAAGTTCCCATGTGGAGTTCTTCTCAATTTGCTCCAACTCCTCATGCATAGATTTCAACCAACTTTCATCGAGACTGGCTTCAGCCACAGTCTTGGGTTCAATGGTGGACACAAGTGAGTAATTGCTAACTACACTTTGTCTAGTTTGAACGCCTGCCTTAGGATCTCCAATGATTTGATCCTTAGGGTGTTGCTCTACCCAAGCGCTGTGCTTCTTAGGTGAAGTATCTTCTGAGTCATCCTTTGATTTCTCAGAATCATTAGTTTCAGCCATCTCATCATCAATCTCACTCGAGTCCTCATAAACTGGATTGTCATTATGAGTTGCATTCTTTGGTTCAATATTCTCATCTATTCTCACATCAGCACTTTCTATGATTTTTCTGGTTCTTTTGTTAAGACATCTATATGCCTTGCTAGTAGAGGAGTAACCCAGAAATATACCTTCGTCAGCTCTTTCTTCAAATTTGCCCGGATTTTGTTCGAGCCGCTTGATGTAACACTTGCTGCCGAAGACTCTAAAGTGCTTGACTGTTGCTTTTCTTCCAAACCATAGCTCATAGGGAGTTTTGTCTTCATGTGGCCTGATCAAGCATCGGTTTTGAATGTATACAGCCGTATGAATTGCCTCTTTCCAATACTTGTCAGCCATCTTGCTTTCACTTAGCATCGTACGAGCCATCTCTTGTACGGTGCGATTCTTCCGTTCCACAACTCCATTTTGCTGTGGAGTTCTAGGGGCTGAGTACTGTCTTTGAATGCCATGATGTTCACAATATTTAGTGAACTCTTCAGATGTGAACTCGCCTCCACGATCAGACCTTAAAATCTTGATACGTTTTTCCAATTGATTTTCAACCTGTGCTTTAAACACCTTAAAACGATCAAGTGCTTGATGCTTATGCTTAAGAAACAATACCCATGTCATACGAGTATAATCATCAATGCATAACATGAAATACTTATCTCCATTAGTGCTTTGAGTTCGCATCGGTCCACAGAGATCAGTGTGCACTAGCTCAAGAGGTTTCTTGGAATGATGCTCCTTTGACTTGAACATAACCCTCGTTTGCTTTCCCTTTTGGCAAGAGTCGCAAATGGGATTGGAAGGCTTTTCAACTGTAGACATGCCTCTTACAGCCTTTGAATTGCAAATCTTTGACATGTTATCAAAGCTTAGATGCCCAAGGCGTTTGTGCCACAACCAACTTTCCTCTGTCCGACTCATCAAGCAGGTCTTTTCAGCTCCATCTGACAATGTATAGAGATTTCCAGCAGTTCTTGATCCAGTTGCCACTGTTTTGCCAGTTGCTACTCTTCTTGATGGCAAACCCATTCTTTGTGAAGATAACTTCGTGACCCTTGTCACAGATCTGGCTCACACTAAGCAGGTTGTGTCTCAATCCAGACACATATAAGACTTCTTCCGATCTGATCTTGTTTGCCATAAGCTGAATAACACCTTTTCCGCAGATTTTGGCACCATCATTGTTGCCAAACTTCACTGAACCGCCTTCATAGTGCTGTAATTTGATGAATTTCTCTTTATCACCAGTCATATGGCTTGAACAACCACTATCAAGGACCCATGGTGCTGCCTTCTTTTGTGCATTGAATGCCATTTGCACAATGAGAGATTCTTTGGAATTACCTTCCCTTTTCTTTGCCCTCCATGCCTTAACTAACTTGGGTTTCTTTTCAACCTGAAATTGGTTAGCTATAGGCAACCTACAATCCCTAGCCAAGTGTCCATAATTATGACATATATAGCACTCAATTTTGTGGCTGTTTAGGATTGAAAAGGGATTCCTAGTCACAAATGGGCTGTTTCTTACATAGAATTTGCAATCAGCTCTTTTATGTCCAAACATATTACAATGAAAGCAATAACCATAGAAATTGTATCTTCTTTGTGGCTGGTTAGTCTTCATTACCTTTCTAACAGGAATGGACTCCTTTCTAGGTTGAGTGGGCTTCATAGAGTTAGAAGGTGCAGTGACTTGCTTCACAAACTCTTTCTTTTCAGGTGGTGCAATCTTAGAGGATTCACCTTTCTCAAATCCTAGACCAAATCTGAAGTGGGCAGGTCTTTGAACTTTCAGTAGTTCATCGAGTTTCATAGTCCCTTCAATCGCTTGGAGCGCTTTGAGTTTTTTGCTATTTTCCAAATTTTCAGCCTTTGCTCTAGCGATCTCAGTTTCAAGTTTCATAGCCTCTTCCTTTTTTATACTTATTTGGTTTTCAAGGACTTCTACCATTCTTTTATATTCCTCTACTTGAGTTTTCAAAGCAATAATAGAACTTTCAGATTCATGGAGAAGTTTCAGATTTTTCTTACTTGTTTTGCGTTCCATGCTAAGCTCCTCAAGTGCGGCTATGAGTTCCTCTTCAAGATTGACTTCAGCCTCCTCATCCTCTTCCGGATCTAGCTCTTCTTCTTCTTCAACAGTGACCATGAAGAGAGCTTCGGTTGATTCATCATCGTCTGAAGTTTCAGACGTGCTGTCATCTTGTTCACATAGAAAGTTTTTAGCTTTGCCCCTTTTTCTGAAATTTCTCTTTCCTTTACTCTTTTCAGCATAAGAGTCATTATCATTGTCTTCTTTTAGCGGACACTTCGCAGCAAAGTGACCAATACCTCCACAATTGAAGCATTTAAAGGGTAGCATCCCTTTGTACTTGCCATTGCTTCCTTTCTTCAATTTTCTAACAAATTGAGCCTCAAGCTCATCATCATCAGAATCAACATCATGACCAGCAGTCTCTTTTGCCTTTTTCTGAACTTTGAAGGCCGCTTCTTTATCAGATGAAGACGTCTTTCCTATGCGCATCTCATAGGCAGTTAGAGAACCATGTAATTCATCCATGGAAAATGCATTCAGATCTTTGGCTTCTTCAATGGCCGAGACTTTTGAATCAAACCGGGGAAGAAGAGATCTTAGAACCTTTTTGACAATGACCGGCTCTTTAATCTCCTCCCCTAGTCCACGAATGTCATTCGTGACTTCATTCACTCGTTGCATATACGAGTCAACATTCTCGCTTTCCTCCATGCGAAGAGACTCGAATTGAGAGCGATGAGTTTGCAATTTGGCTTCTTTAATCTTCTCATCACCTTCATGTATGCTTTGCAACTTGTCCCAAATTTCCTTGGCTGTTTTGCATGCAATTACTTTGACAAGCTCCCTGTCCACAAGGCCACTAAAGAGTGCATTCTGCGCCTTGGAGTCGTTGTCTGCCAACTTCTTCGATGCAGTATCATTGGGTACGGTGGCAGTATTGTAACCGACTGTGACAGCCTCCCAAACATCATAGCCAAGAGATTTGATGAAGGCTTGCATCCTAATCTTCCAAAAGGAGTAATTAGAACCATCAAACAGAGGTGCTTTCATATTCCCTGTATTGACTGCCATGTGATTTGACAAGAGATCACCCTTAGCGTATTAAACTGATCAAGGGAGCCTCGCTCTGATACCAATTGTTGGATATCGCGATCACTGAGAGGGGGGGGGTGAATCAGTGATGTCTAAAAACAGGTCCAATTCAACAACAAAACAAGTCAAACCACACAATAACACCAGATTTAACGTGGTTCACCGAAAGGCTACGTCCACGGTTCAAAGACTATCCGAACACCAATCCGGGACAGATCTGAATCTTATTTAGTCGCACCAACGACAAAGAGCACCAACCCTTAGTTTCAGATAGCACCAACTATCTAGGAAGCACCGACTCCCTTTACAATTTATCTGCACCCACAGATAGGATCACCAAACCCCAAACATCAAGCACCAACTTGATGTAAAAACAGAATAAGAGATAAACTCTGTCTACAGCCCTTCCCCTCTACAATTCTCTCTCTCTCAATCCCTTACAAATTGAAATTAAACATAAACAGAGAGACACTTATCTTATGGACGAATTATCATCTTCAAGAATACATTCTCGTCCACACTTGCTGTAGAAAGATGCAGCACAACAGCACACAGCAACAACACTCTATTCTCTCAAAAACTCTCTCTCTTTTCTCTTCTCTACTTTCTCTCTTCTGGTGTATCTTAGAACGACCCATACATGCCTTTTTATAGGTTTTGATAACCCTTAATTGTATTTAAAACGGGCTACAATTCGTTTAGAAAGAGTCCCAAACGAAATAGATAAGAGTGCTGAATTTTCGTGCAAAACTTCTAATTCTGCGCAACTCTGGTTCCCGTGCCCGGTCGACATCCTTGCTTGCTCGGTCGACCGAAGACACTGACTGGAAACAGACAACTTTCGAGCTCGGTCGACATCCTTGGGTCCCGGTCGACCGAAGACACACTGTGTCACGAAAATAACTGAGAGGTGCCTGAAACTGTTTTCTGCAGGTTTCTCTTGCTTCGGTCGACCGCATGGGGTGCCCGGTCGACCGACCACTCTGCTACAGAAAAAATATTTTCTGTACACTTTTCAGCTCTTTTTCCATTCTGATTTCCATCTGATTTCCATTGCATAGTTGAGCTTATTACCATCATGTTTGTGACAATGTGTTGACAATAATTCCAACTAAAAACAATACTTTGAGATATTAATTCCTTCAATTCTTCAAAGACTACTCATGTCATCTCAAATTCCAACAGAGTTCACTAACTATTGTGAGCACCATGGCATTCAAAGACAATATTCAGCCCCTAGAACTCCATAGCAAAATGGAGTTGTGGAACGGAAAAATCGCACCGTGCAAGAGATGGCTCGCACAATGCTAACTAAGAGCAAGCTAGCTGACAAATACTGGAAGGAGGCAATCCATACGGCTGTATACATTCAGAATCGATGCTTGATCAGGCCACATGAAGACAAAACTCCTTATGAGCTATGGTTTGGGAGAAAAGCAACAGTCAAGCACTTCAGAGTCTTCGGTAGCAAGTGTTACATCAAGCGTCTTGAATAAAATCCGGGCAAATTTGTAGAAAGAGCTGATGAAGGTATATTTCTGGGTTACTCCTCCTCTAGTAAGGCTTACAGATGTCTTAACAAAAGGACCAGAAAAATCATAGAAAGTGCCGATGTTAGAATTGATGAAAACCGTGAATCAAAGAATGTAACTCATAATGACAGTCCAGTTTATGAGGACTCGAGTGAGATTGATGATGAAGTGGCTGAACCTAATGATTTTGAGAAATCAAAGGACGACTCAGAGGATGCTACACCTAGAAAGAAAAGCACTTGGGTAGAGCAACACCCTAAGGATCAAATCATTGGAGATCCTGAGGCCGGTGTTAAAACAAGACAAAGTGTAGTTATCAATTACTCACTTGTGTCCACCATTGAACCCAAGACTGTGGCTGAAGCCAGTCTCGATGAAAGTTGGTTGAAAGCTTATGCATGAGGAGTTGGAGCAAATTGAGAAGAACTCCACTATGGGAACTAGTTTCTAGACCTACCGATAAGAATGTTATTGGTACTAAATGGGTCTTTCGGAATAAGCTGAATGAAGATGGTCATGTCATACGAAACAAAGCAAGGTTGGTTTGTAAAGGCTATGCTCAAGTTGAAGGCAAAGATTTTGAAGAGACCTTTGCACCGGTGGCTCGTCTGGAAGCCATTCGTATGTTTCTTGCATTGGCTGCATACAAAACCTTCAAGGTATTTCAGATGGATGTAAAGTCAGCCTTCTTGAATGGATTACTTGAAGAAGAGGTCTACATTGAGCAACCTGATGGTTTTCTCATTAGCAAAAATTCAGACCTAGTCTACAAGTTGAAAAAGGCTCTTTATGGGCTGAAACAAGCGCCAAGGGCGTGGTATGCAAGGCTGGACCTCTATCTCCGCAAGATCGGCTTTGGAAAAGGACTGGTTGATAGCAATCTTTATGTCAAAACAGAGTTGAGCAAACAGCTAGTTGTCATTGTTTATGTCGATGACATAATCTTTGGTGGCAATGATGAGGAAATGTGCAGGAATTTTGCTGAAGAGATGAAGAAAGAATTTGAGATGTCAATGGTTGGAGAACTAAAGTTCTTCCTTGGTTTACAAGTTCAGCAGCTGAAACATGGTATCTTCATATCACAGATGAAATACATCAAGGAAATGCTGAAGCGTTTTAACATGGAAGACAGCAAGCCAGTGAGCACACCAATGACAATGAACACAAAGCTAAGCAAAGATGATAAGGGTTCGTCCGTTGATCACACCACTTATCGTTCTATGATAGGAAGCTTGCTTTATTTGACTGCTACAAGATCGGATCTTCTGCAAGCAGTATGTATGGTGGCTCGATTTCAAGCATCACCAACTGAGACGCACCTTACAGCAGTAAAAAGGATATTTTGATATCTGAAAGGTACCATGGAACTTGGCATTTGGTATCCTAAAGGCAAATCCTTCACTCTTGTTGCATACTCTGACGCCGATTGGGCTGGATGTATAGATGATCGCATGAGTACAAGCGGTGGTGCATTCTATCTCGGTGAAAGGTTGGTGGCATGGCACAGTAAGAAACAAGATTCAGTATCCCTTTCTACAGCGGAAGCGGAATATATTACAGCGGCAACTTGTTGTACACAACGGATCCTACGCCGATCCTCTGTGACAACACAAGTGCAATTCACATCTCTAAGAATCCTGTTCAGCATTCTAGAACGAAGCATGTTGCAATCCGCTATCACTTTCTCAAGGAAAAGGTTGCAGACGGTGAGGTAAAGTTGGAATATGTTCCAACTACTGAGCAAGTTGCTGATATCTTCACAAAACCTCTGCCAAAGGAAGTCTTCGAGTATCTCCGGAAAAAATTAGGAGTTACTCACTCTCCTAATCCTTAGGAGTTGTGCTTGAAAGGGGGAGCAATGTATTCCTTGACTATCCTATTCGCTCCTTGGTTGGTCCCTTTGCACTTGTTGTCAAAGGGGGAGAAAGCTATGCTAGGAGAAGTTATGCGAAGAAGTTATGCTATGATAGCTTGGGGGAGATTGGTATCAAGAATGTGAATGTGAAGATCTTGATTCTGTTGGTTTTTTAAGATAGGGGGAGTCTATGGTTCTAAAGAAGCTTCACGAAGGTCAACTGGTTCAAAGTGTTCCAAGTGTTGAAGTTCCAAGTGTTACCAACAATTCCAAAGGGGGAGATTGTTGGAATTTGAGATGCCTTGAGAAGTCTTATGAAGCATTGAAGTGTTTAGTATCTCAAGTATCATTTTGTGTTGGAATTATTGTCAACACAATGTCACAAGTGTGGTGTTGATAGTGTGGTGTTGATAGAGCTTCAAAGAGAAAACAGAGCTGAAACAGTACAGGAAATCAGAATTCCTGAAGCAGTGTGGCCGGTTGACCGGGGACCCCACACGGTCGACCGGGCAAGAGAAATCTGCAGAAGACAGTCTCAGTTAGCTCCCAGTTATTTGTTGCCACAGTGTGTCGCCAGTCGATCGAGGACCCCATGCAGTCGACCGAGCACGGGAAACCAGAATTGCGTAGAAATAGAAGTTTTGCACGAAAATTCAGGAAACTTATGTATTTCGTTTGGGACTCTTTCTAAACGAATTCTAGCCTAATTTGAACACTCTTTAGGGTTACCATAACCTATATAAAGGCTTGCTAAGTTCGTTTTCATGAGGACAGAAGAGAAGAGAGAACAAAAGAGAGGGTTTTGGAGAGAAGAGTGATTGGAGAAGAAGGTGCTGCTGTGTGCTGTTGTGCTGCAAGTTTCTACAGCAAGTTGGACGAAAATATGCTCATGAAGATGGTGATTCGTCCATAGATAAGTATCTCTCTTTTTATGCTTTAAATTTCAATTTGTAAGGGATTGAGAGAGAGAGATTGTAGAGGGGAAGGCCTGTAGAAAAGTTCTCTACTTTAATTCTGTAGAACATCAAGTTAGTGCTTGGTGTTAGGGGTTTGGTGATCCTATCTGTTGGTGCAGATAAATTGTAAAGGGGGTAGGTGCTTCCTAGATAGTTAGTGCTATCTGAAACTTAAGGGTTGGTGCTCTTTGTCGTTGGTGCGACTAAATAGATTCAGACCTGTTCCGGATCGGTGTTCGGACAGTCTTTGAACCGTGGACGTAGCCTTTTGGTGAACCACGTTAAATCTGGTGTCCTTGTGTGATTTGATTTGCTTTTGTTGTTAAATTGGACCTGTTTTTAAGGGATCACTGATTCACCCCCCCCCCCTCTCAGTGATCGCGATATCTAACACATCTATAGCCGGGTTTGTGGCATTAATAGCCGGGTTTTTTCAAAGCCAATTCTTTTTGTTTGTGGCATTGATAGCCGGTTTTGTTTTGTGGCATTGATAGCCAGTTTTGTTTTGTTGCATCTATAGCGGGGTTTGTTTTGTGGCATTGACAGCCGGTTTGTGGCATTTATAGCCTGTTTTGGTGGCATCTATAGCCAGTTTTGTGGCATTTATAGCCGGTTTGGTTTTCAAAAATGCAAGTATCGACTAAAAGTCGCCTCCCTACTGAATGTTCTTGCAAGTATCGATGGAATGTCGCATCCTTGCTCATTCGGTTGCGAGTATCGATGGAATGTCGCATCCTCGTGATTTTGGGTGTAAGTATCGATGGAATGTCGCATCCTTGCTTTTCAAAAATTTTGATTTTGCGGGTACTGACTTGATGTCGTTTCCCCATGATTTTTTAAATTTGTGGTTTTCTCGAACCTTCGGGTTATGGATATCAACTGAGATGTTGCGTCTCCATGGTTTTTTAGGTTTTTTTTTTTCGAACCTTTGAAATTTGGGTTGTGGATATCAACTGAAATGTTGCATCTCCACGGTTTTGGATTTTGCAAGTATCGACGAAATGTCGCTTCCCTGCAATTTTGGAAGTGTCGAACGTGGTTCGCATGCTTCCGATTTGTGTGAGTATCGACTAAGCGTCGCTTCCCCGCGGTTTTTTGAAAAACCATTTTTTTTTTTAAAGACACGAGGGTCATAAGTTTTGACCTAAAACCATTTAAGCGGTAAAAGGTACGGTGGACTAGGGTGGAAATCCCTGAATCCGAATTTTGTTTCAAACCATGAATTTTGAGTTCAAGGGTTGAAAATTTTGGTCAAGTTAGGGAAAGGTTCCTAAACTTGGGTTTTTTTTTGTTTTTTTAAAGTAAGCATTGTTTAAATTTTTAGAAATTTCAACATTTGACATGAAATTTCTAAAAAAAGGTGGGTTTAGCGAGCGTGTACCTGGAAACCGGTTTTGGCCGTACAGGCATTGCTCTTACCCAGTTGGGTAAGTCTTCATGGGTAGTACCGCTTTAAGAACTTGCCGTTGATGGGCAGCATACATCTGTCACTTTCCATGTTTAGGAGTGCGTATGCGCCGTTGGAGAAAACCTTGTTGATGACATAGGGTCCCTCCCATTTTGGCTCAAATTTGCCTTTGGACTTGTGAGCGAAGGCCATTGGTCGTTTTACTGCAAGAACCAAGTCACACTTTTTGTAGGCACGTTGCCTGACCTTTTTGTCAAAAGATCCTGCCATGCGTGCTTGGTAAAGTTCAATGCTTTGTTGAGCTTCGAGCCGTCTCTCATCGAGATTGTCCAGCTCATGGAGTCGCAATTTGACATTGCTTTCTTGAGTCATGTCATTTTGCAAAGTACCCTCAAGGAAGGAATTTGTACTTCCAAGGGCACGACAGCTTCGCATCCATAGACCAAGGAGAATGGTGTACTATGGGTTGGTTCTCGAACGGTGGTTCGATAGGCCCACAAAGCTTCAGACATTCTGTCGCTCCAGTCTCTTTTGTGACTAGAGACCATTTTTTTGAGGATTTTGCAGAGTGTCTTGTTGAAAGCTTCTGCTAATCCGTTTGCTGCCGGATTGTATGGAGTCAAAGGACAGCTTTGGATTTTGTATTTGTTGCAGAACCTGTAGAATCGATGATCCCAGAATTATGGTCCGTTATCATGGACGAATCTTTTAGGTATGCCAAAACGACAAATGATGTTGGTGCGCAGGAACTGAAGGACTGATGAGGTCTTCATTTCGTTGAATGCAAATGCTTCTGACCACTTGGAGAAATAATCCGTAGCGGCGAAGATGAAGCGATGACCTTTGCTCGAAGGGGGAGAAATAGGACCTATGATGTCCATACCTAAGGCTTCGAAAGGCCATGAAATCGCTGTAGGATGCAGCCATTCTGGAGGCATGTGAATGTAATCTCCATGAATTTGGCATTGTTGGCAGCGCTTAGCAAATTGCATTGCGTCAGCTACCATGGTAGGCCAGTAATAACCTAACATTTTTATCTGATCATAGAGCTTGGGACCAGCCTGATGAGCTCCGCAAAGACCAGCATGAACTTCTTTGAGTGTTTCTTCAGCCTCTTGTTGTGACAAGCAGCGTATAAGTACTCCGTTGAAGGATTTCCTATAAAGGATTTTTGAAGGAATATCTAAATGAAAGCTTGGGGTTCACCTTTGGATGCTTACCCGTTCTTTTAGATCTTTAGGTAGGATTCCGAACATAATGTAATCAATGAACGGATCCCTCCAGTCGCCGATTGAAGTTTGAAGGATTGAAATCCGACTTCCAACCACTTGGTGGCATTCAGCAACTGCTTGGTGTGTGTTAAGAGGAGGAAGGATTCTTCTTTCGCACACTGTGATTTGCATGTTTTCCCATTCCTGGATTGCCATGGATGCGGCAAGTCTAGCTAGGGCATCTGCTCGTATGTTTTCACCTCTAAGAATGTGGGTGATGTGACAGATGTCAAACTTCTGCAGAAGCGATTGTGCTTTATTGTAGTAAGGCAGCAAATCTGGCTTCTTGACTTCAAATTTCTGATTCATCTGGTTGACGATCAGTTGAGAGTCTCCAAAGACTTCCAGCATGGTGATACCGGATTCGATGGCGAGTTCCAATCCTAGGATTAGAGCTTGATATTCAGCTTCATTGTTTGTGCATGGTTCCAGTAGCGAGAAAGCGTGTGGAATCATGTATTTGTCGGGGCTAACAAAGAGGATGCCAACTCCCGAGATCAGCTGTCTTTTTTCATTTATCCTGGTTGCACCGTCAAAGTACATGTCCCAGGAGGCACTTTGTGAGAAAGTCTCTACATTGTAGACTGGTTCGTCTGGGAGATCATCTCTGAGCGGAGAAACTTTGGGCAATGGATGCTCTGCGAGGAAGTCCGCTAGAGCTTTCCCTTTGATTGCCTTTTATGGTACATACCTAATATCAAATTATGACAGAAGGATGGACCATTTTTCCAGTCGAGCATTGAGAGAACCTGCCTTTGTGACAAGGACCTTCAAGAGGTTGACCCTTGAGACCAGGTATACTATGTTGGAAAGCAAGTAGTGATGCAGCTTTTGTACGGCGAACATCACTGGAAGACATTCTTTTTCGACTGGAGAGTAGCGATGCTCTGCACCTACTAGCATGCGGCTGAGGTAATATAGAGCAGCTTCTTTTCTTTGATCATTTTCTTGCGCAAGCAGAGCTCCCAAAAAGTGATCAAGGGCTCTTGTGTACAAGATGAATGGTTTTCCAGTGGTAGGAGCAGCTAACACTGGAGGTTTTGTCAGGTATGACTTGATGTCTTGGAAAGCAACTTCACAGTCAGCATCCCAGACAAAGTTTACAACTTTTTTCATCAACCGAGAGAATGGACGGCATTTCCCCAAAAGATTGGAGATGAACCGTCTGATGTAGGCCAATCTCCCTTGAAGCCCTTTGAGTTCTCTCAAGGTTCTTGGAGAGGGCATTTCTAGAATGGCTATGACTTTTATGGGGTCAAGCTCTATTCCAGCTTTCCGAACTAAGAATCTGAGGAACTTACCCGATGAGACGCCGAAGAAGCATTTTAAAGGATTCATTCGCAGTTTGTGTTTGCGAAGCCGGAGGAAGACTTCTCGAAGGTTTTCGAGATGATCTTCTTTTCTTTTGCTTTTGACGGCGAGGTCATCAACGTAACATTCAACCGTCTTGTGCTGTATATCTTGGAATATTTTCATCATAGCCCTCTGATATGTGGCACCAGCATTTTTCAGACCAAATGGCATGACAGTGTAGCAATACACGCCAAATGGGGTCCGAAAAGATGTATGTTTTTCATCTTCAGGATGCATCTTTATCTGATTGTAGCCAGAGAAACCATCCATGAATGTCATTCGCTTGAATCCATAGGTATTATCAATCATTACCTCTAGTATGGGGAGCGGAAATTCATCTTTTGGGCATGCGCCATTCAGGTCTCTATAGTCAATACAGACCCTGATCTGCCCATTTTTCTTTGTCACGGGGACAATGTTGGCCAACCATTCAGGATGTTGTTCCTCACGGATGAAGCCGACGCTTTTGAGTTTTTGAACTTCTTGTTCAATTTTATCCATCACATCTGGACGGAATCTTCTTTGGCCTTGCTTGACAGGCTTGATGTCTTCTTGAAGATTGAGTTTGTGAACCGTTATTTTGGGGTCTAAGCCAGGCATTTCAGCGTAAGACCATGCAAAGCAATCAACGAACTCACGAAGAAAGGCGATATACTCGGGTAACTCATCATCCGTTATATTCTTACTTATGAATACAGGACGTGGGTTATCTGGTGTTCCCAAGTCTATCTTTTGAACAGGATCTTCTGTTGGAAGGTTCGAAGGTGGTTCCTCTACAATATTTTCGGAGGCTTCCAGCTCAACGAAACCTTCTAGGGTTTCAAAGGCTATTTCTAGACCAAGGTTTTGTTCCTTTCCACTGGGCCTTCTTGATTGGTAATTTTCCCCAGGCTTGCTATGAGATGATCCCAATCGCCTGTTGAAACCGGGTTGAAGTAGGCTACTTCTTTGGAGATGAGGGTTCTTCTGGGTCAGAAGTACCACACGTCTGTGCCATCGGACAACTCCTCTTCATTTTCGGAGAAATCGTGCCAATTGGATGAGCTTCCTGGATCTTTGTCGGGTGACTCATCAAAGAGAAATCCTGGGAGATCGATGTCTTCATGGACTTGAGATGTTGAGGCTTGGTCAGTATACTGACTTTTAAGTCTTTGTGTCAACTATCTCAGGGGAGTGTCGGGATCATACCCTAACCTGTGTGAAGACTTTTCTACATAGCCGTAGAGTCTCCAATCTTCCAGTTGGCTTTTGGTCAAGACGGGCCCCAATGGCGTGAGAATACCGTGTCCTTCTCCCAAAGCTACTGGGTTTTGAGCGTCGTAGCCCATTTTCTTCATAATAGCTTGTGCCACAGAACTATATAAGGATAGTTGAGGCATACCTTCATTTTGGAAAGGTTCAAGCATGGAGTTTGATGAAGAAGCATCCGATTTATGGAAGAAGATTGGCTTTTCCTTTGCTGAAGTTGCTGGAATAACAAAGGAAGCTGACGTAGGATCTTCTATGTCAGAAGTTGTCTCCATTGGAGTGAGAGCAGGCTGAACTTGCTGAGTGTCAGCTTGGCCTGATGATGTGTCGTCTTCTGGCTCTGAGTCCGAGTCCTTGTCTTGCATGATAGACACGAAAGAGACAAGAAATTTGCCCCCAGGCTTTTGCTTTACCTTCTTCACTTTAGTTGTGATGACCAAAGGCTTTAAAGGTTTGAGGGATATGATGAAGGGAGTTTGAATGCTCTCTTCGGGTTTACCAAATGATTTGTTTTCTTCCGGCAACTGTTGAGGAGCCTTGCCTTTATGTTTCTGGGGATTTTCTGCAAAGGGTGCTATGTGCTTCTCCTCTTCTTCTTTTTCACCTTCATACATCTGTGAGTCTGCAAAGTGGACTTCTTTACCTTTGAAGGGTTTTTTGTCCGCAAAGACTCGATGTATCATGCCGTCGTCGCCAACAAACCTGATGCATTGATGTAGAGTTGAAGGGACAACACCATTCTCGTGGATCCAAGGGCGTCCGAGAAGGATGTTGTAGCATGAAGGGGTTTTTATTGCATACACAGTGACCTCAGAGATAAGATCACCGATCTATAACCTAAACCTGATTTTGCCGATAGGCCTTTGAGTACTCCCATCATATCCAAAGATAGATACAGATGTGTGGCTCAGCTTGCTGGGTGGGATGCCCAACTCTTCGAGAGCCGATGTGGAGATGAGGTTGAGTGCAGAATCTGGGTCGATCTGAACTCTGTGCATAGGCATTTCCTTGATGTACCCTGTGAAGTACAGGGGTCGGTTATGCCTTGTTTCGCCAAGTAGGAGGTCGTCCTTTGTGAAGGCGATGGTTGCACTGGCTGCTTTTTTAACTGAGAGGCATTCAATGCATGATCCCTCAGTTTTTTTTTTCTCCCTTTGAGGAGGCTTCTGAGTTTTTGACCCGGTAATCCATTTTAATTTGGAGGACTTGCGGGGCATGTTTGTCGACATCCTCATTCAACTTTTGTAATTCTGAAATGAGATTATCACGAGTGTGTGGAGACATTCACAACAAATCTAGGATGTGCAGACGTGCAAGTATGTGCTTGAAGTGTTCAATCAAGTCATACTTAAAAGCCTCCTTAGGGCCTGCATGTTCATCATTGTTGCCACTAGGGGCGCTTACAACATCTTTTCCCGAAGGACTTACATATGTAAAGGAAGATTGGTTGTAATTTTTATGGTAGTCCCGGCTAGAGCAGGTGCCTCTACCAACTTCAAGAGCTTCTTGAGAAGGGTTTTCGTTTGGAAGATTGTCTTCAGGATCAAGAGGCTGTCATTTTTCATTTGCTGAGGATGTATCAGCAGCGGAGTTGCCATCCTCAGTGATTGTGTTGCACGGAGCATTTTCCGGGAACAAGTCCTGAACAGCATCCAGCAACCTTTCTTCTTCGTTGACCAATTCATCATCCCAAGCATCAATAGCTGGGAATTCTTCAGTCAGGAAGGGTGTGAACTTTGAAGTCACAGTCTCAGGAGAAGAAACCTTAGAAGGTGTCATCTCAGTGAAAGTCACGTGAGACGAGGTGGCTCCAGAAGATACATTGCTAGGCGTCGCCGGAGTGTAAATCCTCTCATCAGACGATGGTTCGGAAGAGCTATAATCCCGAATTATTACATTACAGGAAGCTCTGACGGGAGACGTTGCCTGATCGGAGTCAGATTCATCCTCGGATGTAAGAGGATCGTCTATCCAGCAACTTTCTCCATTTTCAGGAGTTAAAGGAGGATGTACCTGATAGTCTTCAGGGACTTCAGGCTCTGGATTGCGAGGAGGCTCGTTGACGCGGTCTTGCTCTTGTTCTAGAGCGAGACACTGCAAGATCCTTGCATATTCTTCAAGATCAGGCATGGGAGCCAAATCTTCTTCCTCATCAACTCTTTGTGGCTCAACAATGTTGATTTCCACTGGAGCAATGAAGGGTGCTGGTTCAACAGCATTTTCTTGCACAGTCTCTTGGTCTTCTTCATCATCAGACCAGGATCCTTGTGGCTGTAGGGGGTTATACCAGATTACTGGCATAAGATGAGACTCAGGAACCCATTCTTCATCAGAGAGATATTCTCCTGTTTCAAGGGACTCCTCCCACTCGTCTGGGTAGTTGGATTCGAATCCATCATCGGTGTCGCTGGACTCGTATCCATTAATGGAGAATCCATTACCGAATTGCAAGAATATGAAACCTCCTGCGTGGGTTCTTTGAATTGAGGTGGCATGAAATTACTAAGAGTGAATTTTCTTACCCCCTTTGAAGTCTCTGGAAGGGATGTTTTTATTACCTCCAGTGAAGCGGTAGAGGAAGCCTCTGCCTTTTCTTTGACTTCATGTTTTGGCTGGGTCTTCTCTTGCCGTTTGAGCTTGAGGAGATATATCCTAGCCTGCCTTCGCTGTTGAGCTATAGGCTTTGTTTTCACGACCTCCCAATTTTCATCTTCCAGGAGATCGGGATGTACCCATATGGGTTGTCCGTCTGGTGTCGGGTAAGGAACCAGTTCCTCGGACGCTTGGATTGAGTTTATCACCTTGAAGGAAGTAGTGATCTTCTTCTTTGGTGATTTTGATGTTTGTCCACATGTCACCATGTTGACGGAGGCAGACCCATAGTTTTTGTCAAAGGTGATGACTCCGTTTTTCCACATCTCGTTTATTTTCTCCCTCACAACGAAGCATTGATTGAGAGGATGCGAGATCATCTGGTGTTATGAACAGTACCGTGGATCGTTGGTTTTACCAACATCACCCGGTCTTTTTGGTTCAGGCAAGGTGAGCTTGCCATTTGCCACAAGGGCCCCGAAGATTTCATCAACATCTTCATCAAACGGGAATTTCTTCTCTGCTCGTTCTTTGAAGGCATCTGAGAGTTCAGTCTCTTACCAGCAGCTTTGTTTTCAGCTTTCTTTGGTGGCTGAGGAGCTGACTTGGTCTGCACATTGAGGACCTCTTTCTTCTTTGGTTTAGAGGTTGCAATGGCGGTTGGCTCTTTCTTGATGATTTCTGACTATTGAGGTCTTTAATCACCGTTTCAGCTTCCATGGAAGCTTCTAGGAGTTCTCCCAGGTTTTTTGATTTGTTGCCGATGATTATGGAGCGGATTCTAGCTCTCATGTTGTTTCGGCAGATGTCGACTAGCGACGCTTGTGGCAATACATCAGAGCATTTGTATGCCATTGCTTTCCATTTGTGAATGAAGTCATATGTTGACTCATTCTCCCCCTGTTTTAGGCTGCACAGCTGAGCCATAGTGGCGGGATGATCCTCACCTTTGAAGTGAGTCAGGAAGCGTGTCTCTAGCATAGCCCAATTTTGGATGGAGTCCTCCGGCAGAGTGGAGTACCAATCGAAGGCCTTACCTTTTAGGGTACTTGCAAAGAGGCGGATTTTGAGTGCATCTTGATCCGCGATAGCTCCCGTCAGGATCTTGAGGTGGATGACGTGCTGTCTGGCTGATCCTTTCCCCATATATGTTTGGAGAGTAGAATGCTTGAATTTTGTGGGGAACGGGACCGAGTCCATCCAAAAGGGATATGGTGGCTTGATCCCAAGCTCCTTGAGTATATCCTCTTCTTTTGCTTTGGCGAGGATACTGTCTATGTCCTTTTTGGTAAGGGCGCGTGACTCATTTTCTTCTCCATTTACCTCATCGTCTTGATGATTCGGAGGAGGTTCATTGTTCACATGATTTTGGAAGGCGATGAGAAGGTTTTCCATCAGAGTTTCAATCCTCTGTTGGCCTTGTTTCAACTGCTCGATGCGTGTGATCGCATCATCTTGAGGTGGATTGTGGGGTGGTGGCTCAGAATTTGTAGCCAAGACATTCATCCTTCGTGATTCGAATGAAGAAGCTGTCCTGGTGACTGAGCTGGGGCTCATTCTTTTTGAAGAAGAGCTTGAGGAAGGATCACTCTGCCGTCCTTTGCTTGAAGGAGCAGGGGATTCTTCTGAATGTCTTTTTGTCTTCGAGACGCTGCGGGTCAACGGACGTCGGACATGGATTTTTGTTGCTGACTTTTGGCGCCTTCTGGTTTTTCCAACCATATGGACAGCAGCAACTTGGTTGGGTCTTTCTTTTCGACCCATTTGGGAGAGACTTGAAGCGTAGGAGGCTGGGTCCTTTGCTTCTCTAGTCTCTAGACTTGAAGCAACTTGAGCTTCGGTCAGCTCTGGTTGGGCTTTGACGATGAAGGATGTGCTCCCTCGGGCGTAGCAGCCGAGCCTATCTTCTTTGTAGCTGGGCAAGGGCAGGATGCGAACCCTGTCCTTCGCCTGTTGCAGCGAAGCTTTGAATTTTTCCAGTTCGGCCCCTGTAGAGATGAAGGATCGAACTGCAGGTTGGTAGGCCTTAGCAGGTGCTTGCAGAGGCCTTGTGATGCATGACTTGATTTTGGGCTTGTAGGAACAAGCCGGCTCATGCTGGTTTGACTTGGGAGTCAGGTTGGAGATGGGACTCTCCTCTTTCATGTAAGCAAGAGGGTAGAACTGGTTCTCCTTGAGTGGAGCAAGGAATGCTGGCTTAGTAGATGTTTGGGACCTTCTCTATTTTGGTGAAGGTCTTGGGGACCAAGTCTTCGGATAGACCTGGTCATTTGCTGGTCGAGGCTTCGTGGGGCTGCCACGGGCTTCGGGCCTTTTGGTGCTCGCCTTCGGTGTCACGGTAGTGACACGTTGAGAGGCGAGTTTCTGCTTCTTGGAAGGAGCAGCTTGTTCCTCGGGAAGTGGGAATGGTCCCAGCGTCCCAAAGATGATAGTCCGTGGAGTCGAGGTCGACCGGGAGCTTAGAGAGTTGCCGAGGGAGTTGACGCTTTGGCAGCTGATGGGGCGCTTGTAGGTGCGCGTAGTTTGTTTTTGTTGAAGCATAAGTTGGTGCTTGTCCTCGTCGAAGGTAATGGTTAGTGAAGCTGCCATTGTTAGTTTTCGAAAAGTTTCTGAAATAAGACCACATCCATTAGTAATCACAAGAATATAATGATCATAAATGGGAAGTTCTATGGTTTTGTCTTTTCAAATTGCTTGAGGAAGATGACCCAAGCAATATAAAGAAGGTAAAACGCCATAGAGGGTACAATTGTTCTGATCGCAGGTATAGTAAGCCCAGAATGAGAGTTCCAGTGACTGCTAGAAGCAATTGTGAACTTAAATTTGACTTATCGAGAAGTAGAGCTTGCTCGAGGCAAGAAAAATATAAAGTTGGAGCTACAAATGTGCCAGTCGCAATACAGTAGACCCTAAAAGGGCGTACTAGTACCGCTAGACACAAATGTTTTGAGACCGCATCCATGAGATGAGATTCTTTGTTTTGAAAGGTCAAGATTGGATTCATCAAACAGAGCAGATGGTATTCCGATCTGAACACGGGCTCAGCGATTTCGGCGAACGCCAGTGCTCAGAAAGAAATGAACCATAATTTCTCGGATCTGAATCAAAAAATGACGAGTTTTTTTTTTTTGATAGGCAAATATCGAGTTCATCAAAGAGAGCAAAAGGCACTCCAATCTGAACATGGGCTCAGTGATTTCCACGAGCGCCAGTGCTCAGAAAGGAGAAGACCAAGATTTCTCCAATCTAAACCCAAAATGACGGAAGTTTTTTTTTTTTTTAAGATTTTTTTTAAATCTTTTTATTTGTTTTTTTTAATTTTTTTAAAGATTTTCTTTTGAAAATTTTTTTTATTTTTTATTTTTTATTTTAAAATTTTTATTTTTAAAAATTTGGTTTTTGAAAAAAATTTATTTAAAAGACGAGAGAGTACACATAGGCCTCCTAACCCGGTCTTATGAAATCTCGATTGATAGAATTGCCCCCAGGTAAGGGTAGGATTACTTAATGAACCCGTTTGGAGGACCCTTGCCTAGAACAGTCAAGCTGTCTCCACACTCTGGACAAGGCTTTTCTTGAATCAACCATGATCAAATAACGCAGTTGGTTTAACCTTAGTGGTCTATGTCTTTTTTTGTTTTTTTTTGTTTTTTTTTTATATATATTTTATAGATCTTTAATCAACTCATCGAAGAGAAACGATGGCCCAAAACCTTAGTCGAACAGGCTCAACATTTCTGCAAGCGCGATGAACGATAGGAAAGGATCAAGGTTTCTCAATTTTGAATCCAAACTGAGAAATCTAATTTTTTATTTTTTTTATTTTTAATTTTTTTAGATCTTTAATGAACTCACCGAAGAGAAACGATGGCCCAAAACCTTAGTCGAACGGGCTCAACATTTCTGCAAGCACGATGAATGATAGGAACGGATCAAGGTTTCTCAATTTTGAACCAAAATGAAAAATCTGAATTTTTTGTTTTTTTTATATATATATATATTTTTAGATCTTTAATGAACTCATCAAAGAGAAACGATGGCCCAAAACCTTAGTCGAACAGGCTCAACATTTCTGCAAGCACGATGAACGATAGGAAAGGATCAAGGTTTCTCAATTTTTAATCCAAAATGAAAAATCTATTTTTTTTTTGTTTTTTTTTTTTAAAGAGAAAGAGTGGAAATAAATTCAAAGAATTAGAAATTTCCAAAAAATCTCATCTCATTTTTTTTTTTGATGCGGGATCCAACATGGCCACCAATCAAAAAGTAGCCAAAGAATCAAGAATAGAAGTATAAGCATAGAGCAATAGATATGATATGCAAATATTTCATTTCTAGCATCGTGTTCTCAAATGAACGTGTCCCACCGGGTGTGCCAGCTTGATGGACCGCGCTCCTGTGCCTAGTCCTACCGAGGTCGGCAGACGTGGGAGTCCGTTGGGTCCGACCCTTTCGTAACCGGGGGGCAAGGGCGTGCATCAACATTTCTTTTGTAAGGGTGTGCCAGATTTTCTATTTTACTTGGAATTGCAAGTGGTGATCCGGAGATTAACCTTCGCAAGTAAAAAGGAAATCAACTTCTTTCAAGTTTTCCATTGCACATATATTTAAGAAAAGAGACATTTTCTTGATTTGCCGTGAAAGGTGGTTTTTTTGGCATTTATAGCCGATTTTGGCATTTATAGCCGTTTTACAATCCTTATCAATAATGAAAGACAAGAGTTGTGATTTTTGTTTCTTTTTAAAAAAAATACAAACTACAATGAAAAGCAAGAAAAGGAGGATCTAACTTCTCAGGAGATTGTGGGGGACCCGTTCAGATTGACGGTCGCAAGCCCTATTTGGACATCGCCATCATCCATGCAGATGAGAACAAAGGATGGTATTGATTCGCTTGGCTTGGCTATAACCTCGGGTTTTTA
Organism: Litsea cubeba; assembly: GCA_012931725.1. Taxonomy (NCBI): domain Eukaryota; kingdom Viridiplantae; phylum Streptophyta; class Magnoliopsida; order Laurales; family Lauraceae; genus Litsea; species Litsea cubeba. Next base: position 22,649,178 of record CM022955.1, on the reverse strand, counting down.
GAGAACAAAGACCAAAAGGAGTTCCTATGTCCAATAAAAAGCCAAGTAGACAGGCTGAAAAGCCATGTCTAAGCCATTTGGAGGCAGAAGGAGAAGGCAAGGACCTTGGGGGGGGTACCCCCAAGGGACTTTTGTCACCTTGTAGTGGTGGTCGGTGTAGAACTTCCGCAGAGTTTTCTCTCTTTCCTTCTCTGAATTTCTGTGCTTTTTCTGTGTCTCTGTAATTTTTTCCGATCTGGAATTCTTTGGAATGCTCTCCTATTTATAGGCTTTTAGGTAGCCATTTAGGAGCGTTTATGAGCCTTAATTGTCATAAAGCTACATAAAGGGAGGAGTTACAAGATTGAATTCTTTATTTTGTAACTCCTTTTTCTTGGCTTCTGATTGGCCGGAGGAGATTGAGGGCATTTAATCGCATTTAACCGCCATAATGGGAGGAGTTTCATGGGTTAAATGCCATGAATCTCTTGACTTGTAACTCCCGGATGCTTGCTTCTGATTGGTCCGTCCAAAGAAATGGATTAATGACTGTAATAAAGCTAGTCAATTAATCGCATTAAGTGGTCGCCGAGCAGTTGAAGAGTCGCGGGCCGTGCCGCGTCTTTTGGGATTCTTCTGGTGATGATTATCGATGGATCTTCATGTAGATCGACATCAGATGACCATGTAACTTCAGGTGTTGGTTGCCAACAGCGGGTCGGTGCCATCTGTCCTGTCGATTTCTCGATCGGTCGGGTAGAAAGCACACTTTTTTTGGTTGACCAGTTGGCGATCAATGTTGATTTCGATACTCTTGATGATTAACCCGTGTTTTTGGCGGATGTCAGAGGATTTGGTATCTGAGAAGTATGAATTTTGGAAAATACCAGAGGCCGGACGCTTCAAATCGCGAAAAACGGCGAAAAACGGGGTTTCCGGGGCCCACCGTGCGATCCTGGGCCCCAGGGTCGCAGTGGCCTGCGGGGTTTTTCCCCCTTTTGTCCCGTTTTGTGTCCGTTTTTGCTGTTTTTTCGATTCTTTTTTCTTCTGTATTTTCCCTTGACATTTTTGATCATTTATTGGCCTAATTTCCCTGTAGAAAATCTGATGAGAATCCTTGCATTTTATTTTACAAAGTTTCCAATTTTCTAAGAAAGCCGAAGACTTTGTTGCGCAGAGCTGCTGATTTTCCGTCAGAAGCTGAAACTGGGCCAAACGATGTCCGAATGACCTGAAATTTGGGGTGAAGCCTGCTGAGCAATAAATAAGACCAACCATATGCTTTTTTTTGAGTTTTGAAGCCGTTTGGGGTCCTATCACCAGTAGACTTGCTTTTGTCACAATGAAGATGTCGCGGTTTGATGTGCGGTCAACCGATGTCCGATTGACTTGAAATTTGACAAGGAACCTATTGGAGTCATTTTAAGATGATCCATAGGCTCTGTCTTGGAAACCATGGTCTCGGGGAGCTTCGCCGTCGAGAGGCCTGATTTGGCTTCCGAGCGTCAAAGTATGGTCAAATGTTGTCGAAATGACCTAAAATTTGACGTGTAGCCCTTTGTAAGCATTTTGAAGCCGTCCGTGTGCTCTATCTGATGAGTGATGGCCTCGGTGGTTCTCGCCGCCGAGAGGCTTGATTTAGCTGTTCGAGGGTTGATGTAGGGTTAAACGTTGTCAGCTTGACTCGGAACTTGACGTGGAGCCTTTTGGATGTATTTTGAGACCATCCATCGGCTCTGATCGAAGATTTAGTGTCTCCGATGCTTTCGCTGCCGGGAGCTCCTTTTCAGCTGTCGGAGAAGCGAAGTTAGGCCAAATGATTTTGAAATGGCCTGAAACTTCTTGTGTACTCCTCTTTTGGCTGTCTTGAAGGATCTTGCAGTTTTTGTTTGATTCTGACAAGATTTGATTTTTTTGGAAGTAGCATTGCCTATTTATGGCAGGTTGCGACTTCATGTAGCTCTTTGGATCTTGAAGAGGCAAAGTGACATTTTTGGTATCAACAGCCATGTGGAGAGGACTAGTTTCTAATTTTTAGCATTTTCTAATTATAGTTGTATGCTTGATTTAGAATGTTTTCAAATCTGATCCAAACATAGCAAGTTACTAAAATTGGTTAAATCAAATTAATTTTTGGAAAGAGTTCTAATTAGTGTTGATGACCCATAAGATGGACACATTGATAACATTAATTTAAGAAACTGGACTTTCCTTAAAATAACTTGACTTGGAACCAATTTGGTTATATCATGAGATGATTTGATGTTCATATATATATATATATGTGGGCCCAAATACCTTATAAGGAAAAATCCTCAATTCTAAAATTTTAAGTGGGAGTGGGGCATTTAAATTGAGAAATCCCTATGGTTTTCCACCATAGGTCCATTGTAAGGAAAGTATTAGCCTCGCACCATCAAGAGAATGGTCGTTCCCCACAGAGGGCTTTTATTTGTCTGGTTACTAGATATGGATCTCTTATGGATAGTATTGGTGAGACATGGTGGGGGTTCACTCCCTAAGGAGGACCTGCCCATCGCGGTTGTCATGTAATATTAGTTGGTGGGTCACACTTAACTAAAATAGTGATGTAGTATCCCCAAGGATTTGCCTCATATATTTTAGAAACCAAAGCTAATCGGGAGTCATACATTATTTGGTATGAGATACCTAGAGGATAATGAATGATTGGGGATCAAGGATAGTTAGTCTTAATCCTAATTTTGACAACTTTGATCTGCACCAATCCATGGGGCATTTGCACTCCCTAAGGAGGCATGCCCTAGGGGACTGGGATTCCGATGTATTCTGAATTTATCGGTTATGAGGATTTCCACATGAATTTGGTAGAATACTAAACCCTAATGTCATTTATATTCTTTTATTGAATGTATGGTTATGTGCTTTAGTTTATACAGCATGAATTTGAATACTTCAATCCACTTGCGACCATCCTTAACCAGAATAAGTTGATGGGATCCAACTATATAGACTGGAAAAGGGACCTAGATATTATCTTGACAGCTTCATGATGCAGATATGTCCTTACCACACCCTCCCTTCCTAAGCCTGAGCCTGAGCTTGACTCTGATGTACCACAGGATGTGAAAGACCTTTACACCAAGTGGACCAAAGACAATGAGATGGCCAAATGTTTTATTCAGGAATCCATATCTAGTGTTTTGCAAGATCAACATCAATCCTATAAATCAGCATACGATATTGTATCAAACTTAAAGGAGTTGTTTGCAGAACAAGTCAGGCCTGCTGGGCAGGCTGCTATGAAAGTACTGATAAAGACTAAGATGGCTGAGGGAACCCCTGTACAAAAGCATTTGTTAAAAATGATGTTGGCATTGAATGAGTTAGATGTACTGGGTGCTACGATTGATACAGAATCGTAGATCGACATGATCCTTCAATCACTAATGGACTCATTCAATCATTTCGAGATCAATTATAATAAATTGGAAATGACCATAGCTGAGCTGTCTCGCCAGCTGGTAGTGTTTGAGGAAATCATGAAGAAAAGACCAACTGCCCTCATGACAGAAAAGTCATTTGCTAGGTCCAAGCCGAAAGGCAAAGACCAGGATAGCAAGAAGAAATCAGTCATCAAGGGTCCTAAGGAGGAGAATGGTTCTACTAGTGGTGTGGCCAAGGCCAAGTATATGGTAGTAAAGGGAAAGTGTTTCCACTATGGTATGACAGGACATTGGAAAAAGAATTGTCCAGATTTTTTGTCAAAGGAAACGACCCCAAGTATGATTGAGTCACTTATTTCTGAAGTTAGTTTTGCAACTAGTACTTCAGGATCTTGGTGTGTTGACTTTGGTGCAACTAATCACATATGTAATACATTGCAGGTGTTACAGGTAACCAGGAGGCTTAGTGGCGGAGAAATCATTGTTAACCTGGGATCGGAAGCCAAGGTAGAAGTAGTGTCATTGGATATTGCGCACCCATTCTGATTAATAGTTATTTGGAAAGGTACCTATGATCATTATAATTAATTGGGGCTCAAGGATAATAAGATATGGATCTAAGTTTGGAAGACAGGTCCAATTGATCCATCGATATTGATAGAGGGGCCTACTTGCAGTAATGTGAAAGTTTAGGGTCTTCTATGTAATATTCCAAAGACTGGAGTTTAATTGCATTTATATAGTGGAGTTATTTGAAATTAACTGTGGGCACGGATTGCACATGAGATGTGGGGTCGCGTATCCCAGTTGGAGCCAACTTTCTAAGGAATCCCTAGTGGTCCCCACACTAACCTAATTATTATTACGATACTAATTCTAGTTGAACTCTACAAGGAAAGTTATTATTTATATTTGAAGTGAGACTTCTAATAGTGGTAATAGTAAACTTACTAATTTTAGAAGAAGTGAGACTTCTATTTTAATTAGAAAGGAATTAGAAAGTTACTAATCATATTTGAAGTAAGACTTCTAATTGTGATTTAGGAAGTTGCCAATTCTTAATTGAAGTGAGACTTCTATTTTAATTGGTAAAGAATAGAAACTTATTAATTCTTATGGAAGTGAGACTTTTAATATAAATTAGTAAGTGGGGCTTGCAAAAGCGATAAATAGAGGAGATCTAGGGCTGGAATTTTTGATGTTATTCCACATATTGGAATCCACGCCTAGCCCAAAGGAAGTGCAAGAGTTGCACGCCCATAACCCCTTATGCAAGAGTTGCACATACATGGTTTTCTCCTCTCCCTCTTTTAGTTCTCCTTCTAGTTCCTCTTTTGAGTTCCTAGTAGTTTTCTCTTGAAGATCGCACCATCTTCTGGAGAAAACGAGAATCCGATACGGGTCATAGCGTGAAAGATCAAAAGGTCTTAGAGATCTTAATTTGATATGTAAAAGAGTTTCATCATCAAAGAAAGACGCAACTTCTCCATTAGAGCACAACCGAACTCCAAGGGTATAATCTACTTCCTTGCATGTTGTAGATTTATTTGATACTTGTTAGTTGTTGTTTCTATCTTCTAGATAGATTGTTTTACTGATCATGATGGCTGAGATTGAGGATATGCATCCTGGATTGGGTTTTGTAGCCTTCAGGATAGTTGATCTCTACATCAAGTGGGTCAAAATTTTTTGAAACCTATTCTAGAGGCACATCTATTTCCAACATAATTAAACTTGTACAAATCATAAATCATAGAATACTGAGCTGGCAATAACAGGACATTTTATGTCCCACATATGTTAAGGTTACAAATTAACATGTACATTAATTACAATCCCAAAAGAAAGGCTAATAAAAGCCATCCAAACAAACAACCAACTAAACAAAATACTATCCCAAAATATGTTACGAACTCATGTACCATAAACGACATCTGGTTGGTATCGTTTGGCAGCCACTTACATCCATCTGACGGCTCGTCCGTCTCCTCCACTCAAACCACCTAAAAGCAAGAAGAGAGGAAAACTGGCACCAAACAAAAAGGGGTCAGACAGAACGGTCTTGCAAGCAAATATTCAGATAATATGATGATGGGCATTTATAAAATACTATGAAATAACTATAAATCCATTTAAAATTCTAAACAATGATAGTGGTAAATCATAATAAAATGATTAAAAGACTGAACATAAATATCATGGGAAATATCTGAACAATAACCGAAACATAACTATCTTAAAAGAATTAACAAACTGATTAAAACAATAGCAACCCCATACAAATATATTCTTCTATTACCGAAGTAACAAGAGAAATACATAAAACCGTTGCCACTACTCGTGGGACCAGAATATTTAGAACGGTAGCCACTACACATGGGACCGGCAGAACAGAATCAGACCGTATCCACTACACATGGGACCGACAAATCAGAATCAGAACCGTAGCCATACAAATGGGACCGGTAGAACAGAATCAAACCGTAGCCACTACAAATGGGACCGGCAGAACAGAATCAGACCGTAGCCATACAAATGGGACCGGTATATCAGAACCGTTGCCATAGTCGGTGCAGACAGAATCCAAACTACAGTTGGCAGACAAATTAAAGATCCCAAGCGGGATGATCAGCCCGACAAGGTAACCTAAGCTTATTGGTGCCCTTTAAATTTTTTAAAACTTGAACCGATACAAATCCAAACATAATAATTCATTTCTGAAATTGATAAAAATGACTCCTCCTGAACAAATACACACTGAATACACTCACAAATCCGAACAAATCTGATGAGTAGTCTTATCGATATATTTCCGAACGTGGCAAACCACTCAAATCTATGTCAAAACAATTCATAGTAAACATATGAGTTTCCGTGGTAAACCTCTCAAATACACATCAAGGCAGTTTGTATAAAAATCATAGAAGCAATCCTTTCGAACATGGAAAACCACTTAATTCTATTTCAAATCACCGATGCTTTCAAACATGATGAATCACTTAAATCCTTTCAAATTAATTTACCAAAGAATACATATATGTTTTCTAACTTGAAATGGAATGGAATAGTGTATCTGATTCAATGGTTTACCAAGGGATATCTCAATGCACACTTAAATCCCTAAATGTTGATTTATAAACATATGTTTGGTACCAATGAAATTCCACAACTATTTAAGTTATAAAGTGTGCCTTAAGACATAAAATTCCCGGGTAAAATCTCACATCAAACTTTCTCTCATTCTTCCCATTCAATTTGCACATTTCAAGCATTACAGTTCCCTGTAATAATTCATGGGCTTCCAAGCATAAATAGGAGGTCAATATGCCTCAAAAACAAGGATGAAAAAGGTCTGGAATGAAGTTTAAACAAGGCTAAAAAAGATCCATGAAACAACCCCCAAACAAGTCCACAAAAGAGGCCAGAGCTGGGGCCGAGCGACCCAGTGTCCGCTCCAGCGGACCGCTTGAGCGGCCCATTGGGTCGCTCAAGCGGACCCAGTTCAGTTGGGTCCGTGAAGAGCGTATAAACTACACTGCTTTGGCTCCATTTGTGATTTCTTCCCTCCTTTCTCTTCTATATGCAATTTAATATAATTTGGGCCTCTCTTTGCCTCAACCAAACTCCATTAAATCATCAATACACTAATTCCTTCCATCCATTTCCAATCATTCACTAAAAGAAACAAGATCTTCTTCATTCCACAAGACACTAAAAATTTGAAGAACAAGAATTGAGCTAAGATGATCAAATAGAGAATGAAGATCTAGATTATAGCAAAAGCAAGATCTTAAGGAAAATAAACACAACCATGGCTTAAAATAGTAAATGAACAAACCCATAAATCATGAGAAGAACAAGAAATAGAATGAAATGTAATGTAATAGAACCATCCACATTGAACAAAATTTCCATATTAGCTGTATATTCACTTGCCTTGGTCAAGGAGATGAACAAATCACACAAAGATGGCCTCAATTAAGACTTCTAGCTCCAAAACCCCCAAAATATCCCAAGAGAAAACCCTAGAAACCAAACATTTTTTAATCTGAAAGAAAACCTCTTGCATGAATGAAGAAAACACTCTAAATGGTTTGAAAAACAAGAATCTCAAGTAAGAAATGCCATTGCTAAGCTTTTGGTGTTCCAAACAAGAAGAAGGGCTTGGAGAAGAGGGTTTTCCTAGCTCAAATCCGTTGAAAAAGGTATCCTAGGAAAGCTTCAATGGTTGAGAAGAAGATTTGGAGATCAATCCCCTCTTTAGCACTCAAGAGGGATGCACACAAGAGGAGAGAGAGAGAGGGCTGGAAGAAAGGAACCCTAGGCTCAAAGTTGCAGGAAAATGAAATGAGAAGAAGAAGAAGAAGAAGACTTGTTTTTATAAAGTGGGTTTGTGGGTCCCGATCATCAAGTGGCTGAAAAAGGCATTTGCGGGTCCCGAAAGAAAACGACGAAGAAAACAAAATTTGTCATTGAAATATCTACTTTCCAAAAAGTATATTTTTGACATATTTTGCAAATTTCAAGATTTGGGTAAGATTTGGTGTAAAAAGATGTTTTTGCCCTTTTTCATGAAAAATCCGATTTCTGAGCTTCAAATCCAAATAGATAAAACATAAAAGTTGTTTATAATAATAAAATGAATCGATATAAATAAAATTTGGGATTTTTAGAAATCAAGAGTAACTTCTCTAAAAAAAAATACATTTTACAAAGGCCGGGTCAAACTGAAGTCAACGATCCTCAAAACTCTCCAAGGTTATGAAAAATCTTGTCAAGCTCAAAAACAAAGTCAAACCAACTCTAATCTCGCTTAAAAAGTTAAACCATAATTAAAATAATGCTAAACAAAAGAATTGGGGGTCGGGGTCCCCCCCCCCATAGAACCCATTTGGTCCTCCAAATGATCTAAACCAAATCAAAATCAAAACCCAAAAGACTAATGAAAACACTGACACCCTGCACTGAACCTCGGCAACTGAGATGTCCCCTGATCAAACCTGATGGTGAGATGTGTCTGCAAACAATATATTTGATTATGTTGAAGGCTTCACACTATCACACACATCTAGTTAAATACAAGCTCCTCTGACAAAATCTGGTGTTCAAAATCTCCTCTAGTCATCCCTTGGTGATCATCTGGCATCCTTGCACTGGATCATTTCTTTTACTTACCTTATCAGTTACTGTCGGTTCAGGAAACTACAAGTTTTGTCTTCTTCTGTTACTCTGAAATTTTGTGCCTTAAGTTTTACCGAACTGTACACCATGATTCTGACACTTGCATGAAGATGTGGTCGTAAACATGCTTTCATTAAAAAATCTTTGTCCCGGAAAAATTCTAGAATTCCATGTGCCTGCTCTTACTATGCTACTCGAATTCTGGTTAAACCCTTCCATTCGGTCTTGTTTTCAAGGAATCGTCGAAACTGAAATTCCATCATGTGTTAGTCTCTTCCATCAATGCCATTCAAAATCTTGAAACAAAACTATCACCTCTGTTAAAACCCTTAAAACAAACACTATCTTCGAAGTGAGTGTCTTAGCAATCCGGTGGTTTCTCGCATGTATCATTTGTCTCCTCTCGTGAGTAATAGACTGATCGAGTCAATGGTTGTGCGGTCCTCCTGACACATCGCCCATCATTCCCTGTTCTGAAATCACAATTTCCAAAATTCCATAGGTATCCTGCCTCTGACTTGATCTGCTACAACCCAAATGTTATGTTGCTACAAACCAGATGTCACACTACCACAAACCAGATGCTACACTACTACAAACCATATACTACACTGCTATAAACCTGTTACGTTGTTCTGTGTGTCAAACCTTCGCATGGCTTGCCTCTTTCCAGATTTCACTCTCTAGGTCTTCTACCCTTAACATGTAGGACCAATCTTTGAAGTCCAATATGTGTTTAAAATCCTAAAGTCCAAGTCTTTCTCTGCCGTACTCCAAAATCCACGCTCATTCTGATTTTATCTGCTTGTTTCTCTTGATCTCTTACCTGATAATTTGTTATCAACAAAAACATATCTGTCAATCTAGTGTCATCCTGTGAAAAGCCGAAATTTTCAATCCAAGCCTCGGGACAACTCCACTGCTTCTCATTTGTTCACCAAGGCTCACCAAAACAACTAAATCCTTGAGTGTTTGACTAGGAATTTCTTCACAATCCGGAGTCTGCTCAAACTCCTGCCTCTGCCTCATGCTCTACCTTTCTTGCCAGATTGATTAATTCCTCCACATCTGAGTGTCCCATCACGAATTATATTCACTGTCTCAATAATCCAAATTTGTTTCCGACTTTCTTCTACGCAGTCGGTGCATCTCCATCCGAAAAGTAGACAAAACTACAATCAACTGGTGACGCTTATTCAACTTGTATCTACACACTGTCCAATCCAATAACCCATAAACTGATAAAATCCACAAAACCTCCTCTATCTTGCTATCAGGTCAAGCTCTTTTCTGCAAAATACTCCTTCTCCTACTGTTGAGAATTGACCTTGAATACACTTAACCATCCACTTGGCATTACTGCTAAATCAACTACTCCGGCTTAGCTGAAAGTTACAAAAGTTCTTAGCCAAAATTATGACAAAGCCCTTGGATAAGAGAAATTCTCAAGTTTCTGGCACTAACTTCTAGTCTCACTAACTGAAAAGTCATCTCACCCTTCATAGAATCAACAACTACTACAGTTTCTGTAGTACTTCGTCTCAGGAAATTGGTTCAAGTTCACCCAAAAATCCACATTTACTTACCATGGCATGCTGCAAGACGATCTTCGATTAGCTGAAAGGGGTCTTCATGTAGTACTCATGTTCTCCTCTAGCAAACAAATCCATACATCTTCTCTCACTAATCACATTGGTGATGCTGGAAGGCTGAAAGTCTACTGATGTCCTCCGAAAATAACATACTAAATGCACAGGGTTCTCGGTCTCCGACATAAACACAGACAAAAGACACTGAATGTGGGTATGGAGACTTTATATTCTCCCCCACGAAAAAGGAAAATTGGTCATCCAAATTCCCTAACAACAAAGATGAAAAGAAACAACAAGCAAAAATCTCCTTGACTACATGAAAAAAAAGAGGACTCAAATTCAAAGAAACAAAAACAAGAGAAAATAATTCTACACAGTCTAACGAGTCCTCACCACACGTCCTAATGTCTCTAGAGTGTTTTATTTCCTAGAAACTGACCAGCTCTTATACCAATCTGTCACACCCCGAAACCGGGCCCTGCAGTGATCCGATCTCGGGATGCGAAATTTTGGAATTAATTAAAACTTATTACTTTACCCAAGATCCGCGTGTGTGAGGATAACAAAAATTCCATCACAACATGAATATTTTACGGAAGCTAATCGTGGTGTTTACGACTCAAAGCCCGTGGCCATCGGATTCCGTGTCGCACTCAGCCATTAACATGAAGCCATCAAATTAAGGCTAATAATCAAACTTGTACAATTAATAAATCATAGAATATTGAGCTGGCAATAACAGGACATTTTATTTCCCACATATGTTAAGGTTACAAATGAACAGGTACATTATTTACAATCCCAAAGGAAAGGCTAATAAAAGTCATCCAAACAAACAACCAACTAAAAAAAATACTATCCCAAAATATGTTACGAACTCATCTACCATAAACGACATCTAGTTGTTATCGTTTGGCAGCCACTCACATCCATCTGATGGCTCATCCGCCTCCTCCCCTCAAACCACCTAAAAGCAAGAAGAGAGGGAAACTGGCACCAAATAAAAAGGGGTCAGACACAACGGTCTGGCAAGTAAATATTCAGATAATATGATGATGGGCATTTATAAAATACTATGAAATAACAGTAAATCCATTTAAGATTCTAAACAATGATAGTGATAAATCATAATAAAATGATTAAAAGACTGAACATAAATATCATGGGAAATATCTGAACAATAACCGAAACATAACTATCTTAAAAGAATTAACAGACCGATTAAAACATTGGCAACCCCATCCAACTATATTGTCCTATTACCGAAGTAACAAGAGCAGAACAGAAAACCGTTGCCACTACTTGTGGGACCGGAATAATCAGAACCGTAGCCACTACACGTGGGACCGGCAGAACAGAATCAGGCCGTAGCCACTACACGTGGGACCGGCAGATCAGAATCAAAATCGTAGCCATAAAAATGGGACCAATAGAACAGAATCAAACCGTAGCCACTGCCAATGGGACCGGCAGAACAGAATCATACCGTAGCCATACAAATGGGATCGGCATATCAGAACCGTTGCCACGGTCGGTATAGACATAATCCAAACTGCAGTTGTCAGACAAATTAAAGATCCCAAGTCGGGTGATCAGCCAGACAAGGTAACCTAAACTTATTGGTGCCCTTTAAATTTTTAAAACTTGAACCGATACAAATCCAAACATAATAACTCATTTCTAAAATCGATAAAAATGACTACTCCTGAACAAATACACACTGAATACACTCACAAATCCTGATGGACCGCGCTTCTGCTCGGCGCTACTGAGGTTGGCAGACGTGGGAGTCCGTTTATTCTGACCCTTACGTGCCCGGGGGGCAAAGGCGTGCATCAACTTATTTTTTTATGCGGGTGTGCCAGATTTTCTATTTTACTTGGAATTGCAATTGGTGATCCGGAGATCGACCTTCGCAAGTAAAAAGGAAATCAACTTCTTTCAAGTTTTCCATTTCACGTATTTTTAAGAAAAGAGATTTTATTGATTTGCCGTGAAAGGCGGTTTTTTGGCATTTATAGCCGATTTTTGGCGTTTATAGCTGATTTTTGGCATTTATAGCCGATTTTGGCATTTATAGCCGATTTACAGTTCTTATCAATAATGAAAGACAAGAGTTATGATTTTTGTCTCTTTTGGAAAAATACAAACTACAATGAAAAGTAAGAAAAGGAGGATCTAACTTCTCAGGAGATTGTGGGGGACTCGTTCAGATTGACGATCGCAAGCCATGTATGGACTTCATCATCATCCATTCAGATGAGAATAGAGGATGCTCTTGATTCACTTGGCTTGGCTATAACCTCAGATTTTTAGAGGACAAAGACCAAAAGGAGGTCCTATGCCCAATAAAAAGCTAAGTAGACGGACTGAAAAGCCACGTCTAAGCCATTGGAGGCAGAAGGAGAAGTAAGGACCTTGGGGGGTACCCCCCAAGGGACTTTTGTCAACTTGTAGTGATGGCCGGTGCAGAACTTTCGCAGAGTTTTCTCTCTTTCTTTCTCTGGATTTTCTGTGCTTTTTTCTGATCTGGGATCTGTGTTCGTGAAAGAAGTTGCATGGAATGCTTTGGAGTGCTCTCCTATTTATAGGCTTTTAGGTAGCCATTTAGGAGGATTTATGAGCCTTAATTGTCATAAAGCTACATAAAGGGAGGAGTTACAAGATTTATTTCTTTATTTTGTAACTCCTTTTTCTTGGCTTCTGATTGGCCGATGGAGATTGAGGGCATTTAGTCACCTTTAATCACCATGATGGGAGGAGTTTCATGGGTTAAATGCCATGAATCAATTGACTTGTAACTCGTGGATGCTTGCTTCTAATTGGGCCATCCAAAGAAATGAATTAATGACTACAATAAAGCTAGTCAATTAATCGCATTAAGTGGTCGCCGAGCAGTTGAAGAGTCGCGGGCCGTGCCGCGTCTTTTGGGATTCTTCTGGTAATGATCATCGATGGATCTTCTTGTAGATCCACATCGGATGACAATGTAACTTCTGGCATTGATTGTCTAGAGCGGGTCGGTGCCATCTGTCATGTCGATTTCTCAATCGATCGGGTAGAAAGCACACTTTTTGGTTGATCGGTTGGCGATCAATGTTGATTTTGATACTCTTGAAGATGGACCCATGATTTTGACGGATGTCGAAGGATTTGGCGCCTCAAAAGTATTAATTTTGGAAAATCTCAAGAGTTGGAAACTTCAAAATGCGAAAAACGATGGAAAACGGACCTTTTAGGGGTGAACTCGGCTATCCAGCGCTCCATGGTCGCCGGCAACCATGCACAGGGTCATCGGTGACCCTGGGCCTGGGTCGCGGGCTGCGACCCTTGGGGGGATTTTCCCCCTTTTGGTCCCGTTTCGCAGCCGTTTCGAGGTCTTTTTCATTCTTTTTTTTCCTATATTTTTCTTGACATTTTTGCACATTTATTGGCCTGATTTCCCTATAGAAAACTTGATGAGGATCCTTGCATTTTGGGGTGCAAAGTTTCTAATTTTCCGGTAAAGTCGAAGACTTTGTCGCATAGAGCTGCCGATTTTCCGTCAGAAGCTGAAACTGGGCCAAACGATGTCGGAATGACCTGAAGTTTGAGGTGACGCCTCCTGAGCAATAAATAAGACCAACCATAGGCTTTTACTTAAGTCTTGAAGCCGTATGGGTCCTATTGCCAATAGATTTGATTTTGTCGCGAGGAAGATATGGGGGCTTGATGTGTGGTCAACCGATGTCTGATTGACTTGAAATTTGGCAGCGAACCTATTGGAGTCATTTTGAGATGATTCACAGGCTCTATCTTGGAAACCATGGTACCGGGGAGCTTCACCGCCGAGAGGCCTGATTTGGCTTCCGAGAGTCAAAGTTTGGTTAAATGTTGTCGAAATGACCTGAAACTTGACGTGGAGCCCTTTGTAAGCATCTTGAAGCCAACCATGTGCTTTGTCTGATGAGTGATGGTCTCGGTGGTTCTCACTGCCAAGAGGCTTGATTGAGCTGTTCGAGGGTTGATGTAGGGTCAAACGTTGTCAGTTTGACTTGGAACTTGACGTGGAGCCTTTTGGACGTATTTTGAGACCATCCATAGGCTCTGATCGAAGATTTGGTGTCTTTGATAATGTCGCCGCCGAGAGCTCCTATTCAGCTATTGGGGAAGCGAAGTTAGGACAAATGACTTTAAAAAGGCCCAAAACTTCTTGTCTACTACTCTTTTGGTTGTGTTGAAGAATCTTACAGTTTTTGTTTGATTTTGACAAGATTTGATTTGTGGAAATAGCATTGCCTATTTATATCAGGCTGCGACTTCATGTAGTTCTCTTGATGTTGAAGAGGCAAAGTGATACATTTTTTTTGGCGTCAACAAATACCCCCTCGAGGTACAGCGACGAATTGCTTAACTGTTGTAGTCGATGTGCCTCGAAGAGATTTTTGAAGGGGACTTTATGACTTGACCAAGAGTCTTTGAGCAGTCTTTCTTTTGGTATTGTAGCCTTTTGAGCTTCTAGGGGAATTTTATGGTAGTGTAAGGAATCACGTACCATCTCAAGGCAAAGTTTTAAAAATGACATCAGGGATGCGGACTTTGGGTTTTTTGGTTTTGACCTTGTGACTTAACAAGTTGTATGTGGCAGGTTAGGGGGTCGGGTTTGATTTTGACCGTGTGACCCACCAAGCTATATGTGGAATGTTGGGGGTCAATTTTGGTTTTGATCTTGTGACCTAACAATCTGTATGTGGCAAGTTAGGGGATCAGGTTTTGGTTTTTGATTTTGGTCTTGTGACCTAACAAGCCGTATGTGGCAAGTTAGGGGACCAGGATTTGGTTTGGATTTTTGTGGAATGCCAATTTCAAGATTTTGGCTCAATTTGTTATATGAGGCTGGATGGTTTGATTTTTGGAAGCTCATGGGGCTTGGAATTCTTTTTTGTATGGTCCAAGGTCCAATCAACTCAAAAGAGGCATGGAACCATTTTTGTATGCTCTTGGTAAGAGGGATTTCTCTTTGACTAAAAGCCCAATTTTTTTAGTGCCTAGGTGGTCAAACCTGGCTCATATGGGCTAACCCATGGGACCTTAAACTTTTGAAATGGCTTAGATCTCATATGGTGTCATTTTTATAAAGAAAATCTAAAAATATCTCCTTTGGATAGAGAATATCTAAGAATATCTTTATTTGGAGAGAATCTCTCATGTTCCCTTTATTTTGGGAGAGAATATCTCAAGATATCTTTCTTTGGGAGAGAGTATCTCAAATCTCCTATCTTTTTAGGAGAAAATCTGTCATTGATTTCTTTTTGGGAGAGAATCCCTCAAGATATCTTTCTTTTGGGAAAGAATCTTTCTAATTTCTTTCTTTTAGTAAGGTTACTAATTAGTAACACTTACCTCTTTCTTGTTTCCTTCTTTGGTTTGCTCTCTTCTATAAAAGCAAAGGGAGATTGGGTCTCTTGATCTTATTGCTTTCTTTTGCAAAAATCTCAAGAGGGCTTTAAGACCAAGAATTCTTCTTCTTCAAAAATCTTCAAGCTTTTCTTCTTCTTCTCCATCAATGGCTTCAAGTAAGTTCTCTTTCTCAAGAAAACTCCTTTCTTGCAAATAGGATGATAAAAAACAAAGATTTTTCTTTGTTTCTTTCTTATCTTTTCTTTTCTTTTTTTTTCCACGTGTTTTCTCTTTTTTTTTTTACACGTGTTTTTTTTGCACGTTTTTTTTTTCTTTTTGTGGGCCGTATGGCCACGTGGCCTGTGGGCCAGTCCCATCTTTTGTTTCTTTTTTTTTTGCTGATCTTTTCTTATTCTTTTTTATCTTTCTTCCCCTCTTTTTTTTTTGAGAAAGTTTTCTTTTTCTTTTTTTTTGTTCTTTTCTTTCTCCCTCTTTTTTTTGAGAAAGTTTTCCTGTTTTTTTTTCTTGCTCATCATGATAATGCTTTTTTTTTTGGGGCAAACCATTATGTTCATGCATGCATTTTTTGTAAATTAAATTGGTAGCATGATGTGATAGCATGCCTGAAAGTTTTTGCAAATTTGGCAATTCGGAGCACGCAGCGATATTGAGCCCTTCCTGATTTTGTGGAGACTTAGAGGTTTTGAAAGTTTAGAGTTTCGGAGCTCGCAGCAATGTTGAGCCCATCTTCAAGCTTTCTATTTTTTTCGGGGTATTTCCCTTTTCTTCAGAATTGCCCCGGAATCATGCCAAAATTTTGCCAGATTTTTTTTTAGCGAAATTTTATCATTTTTTATGATTGATCTTTTTCTTTTCTGTCCTTTGCTGGTGGTTCCTCCAGAATGAACAAAGGTAAAGAGCCTGCTACAAGCGTACCTCGTCAATCTGCTAGATCTTCCAATCCCGCCGTTCAGCAGGCCTAGGAGAAGGTCCAGCATGTTGAGAGAAACCTTAAAGAGTGTGATTCTCTCAATAGAGATGAGATGAGACAGCGACTAATCGCTCTCAAGAATGAAGAATTTTATAAGATCATGGTAAGCGGCCGTCCGTGGGTTATGGATGATCAGAGGGTTTTGCCCAAGCCTACCTTCTTATTTGGTGATGCAGTCCCTGACGACGTGACTTACCAGAGGAGATGTTTTCAATTCTCTTACACAATTGATGGTGAGAAGAGAACCGTTGTTACCCAGCCGACATTTGATTGCACCATCTCGATTGTGAGCATTGCCCCCACGTGCTTTAAGACGAAAGATCCTACAAGCTGGGAGAAAAGGATAAATGTAATCAAGACTGGGGTTTTTGTTGGCGGTTCTCGTGGATATGTGGAGAAGTCGCCTGCTGATATGGATATATTGATGCCAGCCAGTGGCTACCAGGGCTCTAATTATCCGTCGGTCACTTTGGGACTAGTGGGCCTTGGTATTTTCAGCGATGACGGCAACAATTGGGTGAAGCCTTTTCGACTTCATGGCCGTTTTAGTGCTGACTCCGAGTGGAAGTCATGGGCTGATCATGACCTGCTGATTGGTGTCGGATGTGAATTTCGACCCCCCCAAAAAGGGAAAGAAAGGGGAATTTTGCATTTTGCGTGGGGAAATCTGTAAGATCCCGACCCCAGTCCTTTTGTTTAGCATTGTTTTAATCGTGGTTTAACTTTTTAAGCGAGATTTGATTTAGTTTGATCTTGTTTTCGAGCTTGACCGGATTTTTCCTTGCCTTGGAGATTTTGTAGACCGTTGACTTTAGTTTGACCCGGTCCTTAGGATTTGTATTTTTATGGGAAATTACTTCGGATTTCTAAAAATTCTGGATTTGGTGTATTTTGACTCATTTTATGAAGTTTAACAACTTTCATGTTTTGATCATTTTGATTTGATACTCAGAAAATGCGTTTTTCGAGGAAAAAGGGCAAAAATGACATTTTCACTAAATCTGTCCATGAATTTCGAAAATTTCAGAAATTGGGGAGAATACACTTTTTGGAAAGTAGATATTTCGCCGATCGTTTTTGTCTTCTTCGTCGTTTTCATCCGGGGCCCGCTTATACCATTTTTAGCTTGAGGAAGACCGGGGCCCACAAGACCCATTCTATAAGAGGGGAACCCCTCTCTTCTTCTCTTCATTCGATTCCAGCAACTTTTCTTGGCTAGGGTTTTTCTCTTCTCCCTTCTCACTCTCTCTCATCTGGAACTCTCACTTGGTGGGGTATTCTTAGAGGATTGATCTCCTCAATCTCTTCCTCCCTCTTCAAGCTTCCTAGGGACACCATTTTTGAGATGTTTGAGCTAGAGAAGACCCATCTTTCAAGCTCTTCTTCTTGTTTGGGACACCCAAAGGTTTGCAATGTCATTTCTTTCTTGAGATTCTTGTTTTTCAAACCATTTTGAAGGGTTTTGTCATACATGCAATGGGTTTTCATGAAGGTTTACAATGGATTGGATTTTTTAGGGTTTTCCATGAGCTATTTGGGGGTTTTATGATTTTGGGAGCTTGAGGCCATTAGAGGACTTTCATGGAGTGTTTTTACATCTTCTCTTGACTCAAGGCAAGTAGAATTTTCAACTAATATGATGTTTTCATGAGTCTCATTTGGTTTCATGGCTTTTTCTTCATTTTGTTCTAACTTTTTATGATTTATGGATTCACATTGAATGGATGAACTAATGTATATTGATTTCCATTTGTGCTATTTTCTCATGATGTGTTGGGA
This sequence comes from Litsea cubeba, assembly GCA_012931725.1. Lineage (NCBI taxonomy): Eukaryota > Viridiplantae > Streptophyta > Magnoliopsida > Laurales > Lauraceae > Litsea > Litsea cubeba. The sequence continues at coordinate 22,630,852 of CM022955.1, read as the reverse complement.
GTTTGGTTTCATTTTAGCCACTTGATAAATTGGTTTCTTGTATTAATGGTGTTGTGTTCTAAGTATGGGAGAAAAACTTTGATTTAAAAAGTATTGTGTTGGGATTAATTAGAATGATTAGGAATGGTGATTAATGTGTTTGGAAGGTCAAGAAGGGCCCAAAGAATCTATGAAATTTGTATGAAAGGTTGGAAATGGAAAATGATCAGAAAAAAATCAGAAAAAAATGCAAAAGAATGGAGTTTGCTGCACTCGGGCCGGACTGGGCAGGCCCAGTCCGCTCGAGCGACCCACTGGGTCGCTCGAGCGGACCAGGCACTGTCTGGGTCCGCTCGAGCGGGCCTGGGTCCGCTCGAGCGAGCCCAGTTCAGTTTGGGCTCGGGTTTGGGCCCGAATTTGGATTGTTTGTGGGCCAGATTGTTTGGGGCTTTCTTGGGCCTGATTCAGGTCAGTCCTTGGACCATTTCAAGACCTGATGTGTGTCAGTTTAGGGCCTGTTAGTGGACTGTTTTAGAATTTGGTTGGTGGGCCTGTTTTATGGTTAATTTGGGTTGGTTTAAAACTTGTCTTTGGGCCTGTTTCAAGTTTAGTTTTGGGTTATTTTAAAATGAGTTTTTGGGCTGTTTAAAAATCAGTTTGTGGGCCTGATTCAAATCAGATTTGGGAAAAATCAGTTTGTGGGCCTGATTCAAATCAGTTTTGGGTCGTTTTTAAGATCAGTTGTGGACTGTTTTAAGACTTGTTTTGTGGGCAATTCAAGTTCAGTTTTGGGTTGTTTTAAACATATGTTTTATGAGCCATTCAAAGATTAGTTTGGACTGATTTTCAAGATTTGTTTTATGAGCCATTCAAGGTTTAGTTTTGAACTATTTTGAAACTTGGTTCGTGGGCCTGTTCAAGGTCAGTTTTGGGATTGCTATTAAGGATTGTTTTGGGCTCAGTTTAAGGCCAACTATAGGCCTGTTTTAAAGAGATTTGGGATTTCTTGTGATGTTTGGAAGTCCGTGAAATGGGAATGGGATCACTGTGAGAATGAATGTATGTGGAATTACCCGGGAACCGTTCGGGTCTTAATGCGCACTTTATCATTTAAATATCATGGATTTTCATTGGCATCAAACGCGCTCTTTACTAATCAATGTTTAAATGATAGTTGTGCATTGAGATGGTTCCTTGGTAAATCATTAAGTCATCCTACATAATTCCATTCCATTTCAAGTCAGAAAAATGTATTTGTATTGGTATTAGTATTTGTATTTGTTTTCTTTGGTGAACTAATTTAAATAGCATCGATGATTTGTTATAAAATCATGTGTCTTTCCATGTTCGAAAGGGTTGATCGTATGATTTTATACAAATCACCTTGATGCGTATTTAAACGGTTTACCATGGATATTCGTATGTTTTCTCCGATTCGATTTGAAAAGAGATTTGTATATGTTCGTCACATTCGGGATTTCTTCGATGAGACCATTATTTGTTAAGATTAGTATTTTGAAAATGAAACCTCGAGGCAAGATTGGGCCAGAGCTATGTGGTGCGAGCCCATGAGCCAAAGAGGCTATGATTCCGAAAAAAAAAACAAACCCCGAGGCAAGACGGGGCCAGAGCTATGTGGTGCGAGCCCCTGAGCCAAAGGGATTAGTATTATGTTAGATTTGTATCCGTTCGAGTTTTGAAAACTAAAGGCACCACTAGGCTTAGGTCACCTTGTCGGACTGATCATCCGGCTTGGGGTCTTTATTTTGTTTGCCAGCTGCAGCTTGGATTCCGTCTGTACCGACCATGGCAACGGTAATTATCTGCCGGTCCCATTTGTATGGCTACGGTTCTGATACCTTTGATCTGCCGGTCCCATTTGTATGGCTACGGTTCTGATCCTTTGTTTGGTACCACATTTAGTGGCTACGCTTTGTTTGCTCTTATTACTTCGGTGATAGGAGGATTTAGCTATTTGTGGTCGCCTAGGTTTTTATCAGCATATTACTTTGTTTTATGATTCTTATGGTTATACTTCCTATGCTTAGATTCGTTTAATGTTTACGATGCCGATCGTTTATCATATTGTCGCCATTATTCAGGATTTGAAATGTATTTCCGACGATTAAATGTTTGATGCAGGCTTTTATCTTTTCGATATATTCGTACATCTGATATTGCTCTTTTACGCGTTTTGACAATTATGTTCGGTCTTTCGATCGTTTAGCATGCTTTATCGCCATTATTGTTTAGACTCTTCATTTGGTTCTACGATGATTTCGCCAGACTTTATATATGTTCTTTTATTTCATATTACTTGATTATTTACTTGCCAGACCGTCGTGTCTGACCCATTTTGTTTGGTGCCAGTTTCTTCGCTTTTCTGTTCGTAGGTGTTTGATCAGAGGAGGCGGTGGGACCGCCGGTCTACGTGAGAGGCTGCCAGATGATATCATTTAGATGTCAAGTCGGCACCGGAGTTCGTATCAATCTTTGAGGGTAGTATTCTGTTTAGTTGGTTATATCTGTATGGCTTGATAGCCTTTTTATTTGGGTTGTAATTAAGACACTTGTTAATTGAAATTTGAATATGGGAAATAATAGATTTGTTACTACCAGCTCAGTGTGTTGTGAGTTATGATTTATGCCAGTCTGTTTGTGATGGTTTTATGGAATTGGTTGCGTGCGACACGGAACCCGATGGCCACGGATTCTGGGTCGCAACACCATGTGTAGCTTCCGCGAAAAATATACTCTGATTGTGTTGGAATGTGATTATCCTCATTCACGCGGATCTTGGGAACTATATCAAAAAGTTTCAAATTATCCCAAAATTTCGCACCCCGAGATCAGTTCGCTGCAGGTCCCGGTTTCGGGGCGTGACAAAATCTCTATTCATCTATATATGCTATTTAAATTTTACATCGAAAATGAGGATTCCGACTATCCTCAAAATCAATGGATCACGATCGCCAGCTACGGATACGGCCGTAACACCGTTCTTCAACTAAAGCCGAAGAAATGTGGGGAGAAAATAAGTGGGTGGGTTCTTCCTCTCGTCTAATGTGCTGCCGGCAACACACGACGGTTGTCCTGTCACATTAATTTGGGTCTCTTTGGGTCTTTTTAATATAGGGTCAAATTAGGGTTATGAGTTAAAGTCCAAATAAAGGTTAATCCTCACACAGCATAATCATAATAAATCCAAGTAAAATAAAGTAAGTAAAATAAAGAAAATAAATGGGGGGAGGTGCCAAATATTTTAGAAGAGGATTGGCCCCGTTCCCGGGTACCCCCTTCAAATCCCTTGGCAAAATAAGGTTTAAAGGCTGACTTTTCAAATCAAAATAATGATGCAAATGAGATTTTGACTTGTGATTTCTGTGTTTTTCGTGTGCGATACACGAGTGATAAAAATGAAAGGCCGATGGGCCGTAATTGATTGGAGGTGGCCGATGGGCCAGTGTTTGTTTTAGGGTGGCCGATGGGCCGTGATTGTTTAAGGGTGGCCGATGGGCCGAAGTAAAAAGTGTGTGTGAAATCACTCATCTCATCTCGTCATTCTCATTTATTCAATTTTAGAAGTCAGTTCTTCATTTCCTTTTATCATTAAGTTCAATTAAATATTTGGCACCTGAGGTGGAGGAAGAAATAAAGGAAAATCTTTTTGGGTTTATTTTGTTGGTTTTATAGTTTTTATGGATTTTTGATATGGGGCTAGAAGGGCCTAACTAGGGGATTTACTTGGATTTACGTAATTAATGCTTTATTACTGATCATCGGATTAACCTTAACCTAAGGTCCTAGGCCGCCCACATCAGCTTTCCCAATTCCCTAACGGAACAGGAAGAGTGATGGGGTGAAGCCTAATGCTCTAAACTACCTAACAAGGTAATCCAATTTGATCCTAGGGTGTAAATAGCCTAAGTTTGATAGTTCCTGCGCCTAAGTAGTTTGTTGAGTAAGATCTTAATTGATTCGATTTGTTGTGAGTTGTGGTTTTGATTGAGAGTGGTTTAGAGATGTTTTAAGGATCTGGTTAATGTGTTCTTCTATATTTTAAACTTATGTTATTTTTAATTTAAATCAGAATTCTAAAAAGTAGTCGAAAATCACAATTCAAGATTAAAAATTGGGTAGGCGCCCAGGGGGTGGAGCCTATCCTAACAGTTTATGCTTTTCAGACTTTTCGATCTCTTTTCAGAATTCCGGGGGTTTTAAGGGCTATGTTTTACTCTGAGGAATGTTTTAATGTCTTTGCTGTTCTAATGTCAAAGTGATGCGGGTCCGGATTTTGAAATAAAATGAGGATTCGTGTTTTAGTGCAAGTGGAAGGATAGGCACCAAAGGGGTGGCGCCCAGGTGAATTGGCAGGATGGGCGCCCAGGGAGTGGTGCCCAGGTGGTTTGCCTGTGATTTTGTGTTGTGCCGGATAGGATTTAATTATTGGTCTGTGGGTCCGGAGATTAATTAAGGTTCTGGTCTTAGTTAGTTTAAGTTGTAAGGTGTTTAATTATTAATTTTTAGTTGAATTGGTTGGGTAGGGTTGAAATGTAGGCTAGGCGCCCAGGGGGTGGTGCCTAGGTGAAACTGGCAGGATGGGCACCCAGGGGGTGGCGCCCAGATGGATTGATAGGATAGGCGTCAAGGGATTGGTGCCTAGGTGGAATCTTTATGGTTTGGTCAGTTCCAAAGTGTTTTGGGTATTAAGTCCGAATCGATTAAGGTTCCAAGTGTTTTAAGGTTAAAGGTTTTATGTTATATTGATTGGGATTGGTTTGAGGTTTTAATTAATTAGATTAAGTTGTGAATTTAGGGCTTTTTATGAAAAGGAGTAGGCTGGGCGCCCAGGGTGTGGTGCCCAGATGGATGTGTTTTATGGTTCGGTTGGGTTTTGTGATTCTTTGGTCAATCTCAGGTTTGAATTGATTTAAGGTTCTAGGATTTGATGGAAAGTGTTTATTCGTGTTCAGTTGGGGATGAATCGGGTTCCAATTAATTGGGTTTAATGGTTTCCTAAGGAATGGACGGGGTAGGTGGAATTCACAGGCTGGGCGCCCAGAGGGTGGTGCCCAGATGGATTGACAGATTAGGCGCCAAGGGGGTGGTGCCTAAGTGGATTGACAGGCTGGGCGCCCAAGGAGTGGTGCCCAGGTGGCTGTCTTGAGGTTCGGCTTGGTTTTGATGTTCTAGGTTGATTCGGAGTTGGGTTTTGTGGTTTAATGCGTTTGGATGAAAAGTATCTTTTAGTATTCAGTTGAGAAAGAATTAGATTTAAGTTAATTAGGTTTAGTTTTTAATTGATTGGTTTCCAAGAAACGAGTAGTGTAGGTGGAGCTCACAGGCTGGGCGCCCAGAGGGTGGTGCCCAGGTGGATTGATAGGCTAGGCGCCCAGGGGGTGGTGCCCAGGTGACTACCTTGTGGTTTGATTTGGTTCGATGGATTTTAAGTTAATCCGAGGGTGAATTGATTAGAGTCTTAGGTTTCTTAAGTCCTAAAGTGTTTTAGTGTGCTAATTCGGGTTGGTTTAATTAGAAGTTTCAATTAGAAATTTCTTAGTAAAGGGATAAGATGGGCGCCAGGGGAGTGGTGCCCAGATGGATTGGAAGGCTAGGCGCCAGGGGAGTGGTGCCCAGGTGGATTGGAAGGCTGGGCGCCAGGGGAGTGGTGCCCAGGTGGATTTTTTAGGGTTTGTTAGTTTTGCATCTTTTAGGTAGATTCGAGTTTAAGTTGGTTAAGATTTCAGGTCTTTCAAGTTAAAAGTATTTTAGTGTGTTAATTAGGGTTGGTTAAAGTCTTAATTAATTAGATTAAATTTTAAATAGAGCCTCTTAGGGAATGAATAGGCTGGGCGCCCAGGGAGTGGTGCCCAGGTGGATCTTGTCAGCAGGGCACCCAGGAGGTGGCGCCCAGATGGATCTGTTAGCAGGGCACCCAGGGAGTGGCGCCCAGATGGATCTGTTTTAGGGTTTTAATTAAGTTCTTGGTTATTTTTAATCCGAATTAATTAAGGTCTCAAGATCTTTTGGATTAAAGGTATTTATTGTATTAATTGATGTGAGATTAGAGCCTTAACTAATTATGTTTAATCCTTAATTAGGGACCTTTAGTGAATAAGCAAGTTAAGCTCAAGAGAGGAGAAGCGGTTCCCTAAACAATCTTAGTGATTCCTTAGTCCAATTTCAGTCCAAATTAATTAAATTGTTTGTTCTAGGGTTCTTAATGATTTGGCAATTCTTAAGTTAATTAACTATGATATTTTAGGGTTTATCCTACTTAGGCACGAGATTTGATAATCTAGGCTATCTACCTACTATTTTTGGGTTTTCTTTGTATTTTTTTATTTGTTTTTGGTTTCTCCTCTAATTTACTAGAGAGTAAGGGAAGAGAAGAAATAGTTTTATGTTTTATGATTATTTTTTTTGGGTTTTTTATGACTTTATGTTTCAGATGATATGGTGGTGTGTGTGATAAAATGATAATTTGAAGTTCAGAACATATCAAACAAGCAAACATATCATTGTTATGCGATTTCTAAATGAACTAAATGCGAGAGATCGAAACTTGTGCACAAAGGTGGAACAGTCCACCTAGGCGCCACACCTGTGGTGCCTACCCTGCTCAGTCAGGGTTTTCAAAGATTCGCAATGAATGCACAATAGTCTTAAGATTTTCAACACAATTTTCGATATTTAGTAACTGATGCGGATGTCCTAATGCGAACTACTAATGATGCAACTAACAAATCTACGAGAAAATGATGTAACAAGTAGAGATCTAAAACCCAAACCCTTTCTCGGAAGGGTAGGCGCCCAGAGGGTGGCGCCTAGCCAAACCAGAGATGGTAGGCGCCCAGTGGGTGGCGCCCAGCCTTCTGAGATAGGCTTTTCACGACCTCCTCGATCTAAATGAGGATGATGATGCTACAAATGCGAGATCTAACCTAGTTAAGCACTTAGAACTACGAAATCAATGCAGATCTACACCACTAGTATGAATCTAAACATGTTATTAATATGATGAGATGCTGATACCATTTTTATCAAGAACTAATATAGATCTATGATGCATGAATGATCCTAAGCATGTTTCTAAACAAAGATGATGATAAAATGCAGCAGAAGAATAGAAAGATCTAGGAATACCGGTTTGAGTCACACTTTTCAAGTTCCTAGAACGAGGCTTACGCGAAGAATCATAGCTCTAGTTGAAGATATGGAAGTCTTCTCCTCTATTTCCCCTTCTTCTCCTCTAGATCTGAAGCTTTCTCTCTAATGGTGGCTACCTTTCTCCTTTTTGCTTATTCTCTATACTTTTCTCTCTTTTTAGGGTAGCTCCCTTGTAAATGAGGTTAAGAGATCCTTAAATAGAGGTTTGGGATGAGTTTAGGAGGGCTAGGGCTTCATTAGTTCGTGTTTCTAGAAGGTTTCACGCATCCCAAGGCGGCTTAAGTGTTTTGGGATAAATTAGGGTTTGGAAAAGAGGCTGGGCGCCCATGGGGTGGTGCCCAGGTGACTGCATAGGGTGGGCGCCACAGGCTGGCGCCTATGTGGACTGGTTCATGGTAGGCGCCCATGGGGTGGAGCCGACGTGGTTCGGGTCATTCTCAAAGTTTGGTCCCATCTGAAGTCGGAATAGAATGGATAGATGGTCAATTGAGGGGACCTACACTAGCATTTAATTGACTGGGCGCCACAAGGGTGGTGCCCAGGTGGACTGAACAGTGTGGGCGCCCACCACAGGGTGCCTATGTGGACTGGAGAGTGTGGGCGCCACAAGGGTGGTGCCTAGATGGAAAGTTGTTTGGGTCTTTGTTTGGAGTGGTTACGGGCTGCCCTAAGTTAAGTTTGTGGAATAATAGGGTGGGCGCCACACATGTGGTGCCTAGGTGGGCTGAAGAGTATGGGCGCCACACATGGGGCGCCTAGATGGAATAAAGAGTGGGGTGGGCGCCACACATGGGGTGCCTAGGTGGAGTCAATTCATTTTCGGAGTTTGGTCCCGACGTTGAGTGGTTCCGGTCCGTTTAGGTCAAACTAGTGATTTCGGAGGGTGGGCGCCACACATGGGGCGCCTAGGTGACCATGACTAGTGAGGGCGCCACACATGGGGCGCCTAGGTGAATTTGAGTAGGGTGGGCGCCACAAGGCTGGTGCCTAGATGAATTTCTGTTACTCTTTCTAAGACAAACTTCGAAAACTCATAACTTTTGATCCGCTTATCGGATTTGGACGTTCTACATACCGTTGGAAAGCTCTTAAAGTGAAGAATCCAATGGTATAATTGTCCTAATGATTATGGGCTGAGAAAAGATGGGGACCTCTGGATCAATGGATCCGGCTTCCTAACTTAGGGTAATCGGATGGCATTTGGGTAAACTTGGTGTAACCTTTGTAAGAACTGGCCTAAGCATGTCTTAAGTGGTCCGAAAGAGGTTTGAATAGTGTCGTGGTCCGCTCCTTGTGTGAAAGGTGAGTTGGACTCGAGATCTCAATGCGATTCGGCTTTTCTTCTCACGAATTTCTAGAAGTCGTTGAACTAAGTCTGAAACTATCAAAAGAGCATCTTCATTGTCATTAATTAATCTGAATTATGCCATTAATCATTCAATTATGGGTGAAATGGGGGCATCGCTATATATGACAGGTATTTAAGGCTATCATAGGGGGGCAAATGAGGTGTCTACAGTATGCCCCTCTTTGGAGAACAGCACGTGGAGAGTTGTGCTCCAAAGAAAGTAGACACACCCACTCATGACTCACGGGAGCTTTTAAGCTCGTGGGAGTGGCCACCTACGGATGTATGCAATTGCAAATTTATTCCAAAGGTGAGGTTTACTTTTCTAGGATCGGTTCTGATTCAGGGGGAAAAAGAAAAAAGAAGAAGTTACGTGCCTACTGATTTGATTGGAAACCCGAGATCTGTGCCTCGGTGCCCGTGGTATTGCCACGTGGCGGGTTGGGAACTGTGCCCCAGTTGCTGAATTTAAAATGATGGCGGGAACTGTGCCCCAGTGGTCTGAATCAGAAGTCGATCTTTCGATTAGCTAAGTCACTATCAGAATTTCATTTGTTCTTGCAATAGAATTGATTTCAAATGGTCATATATAACGTCTTTTGACTTTCATCCATAGTTAAATGTTTAAAGCATAGTTGAAAATAACTAGCAATAATGGGATCTTAGTAAAAATCGTAAACATAGTTCAAGCAATAGTGTGAGTGCATGTGAGAATGAGATGCATTTTTTTTTTTAAAGAGCTGTTTGATTTGAAAAACTCGGGTATGCATCGAAAAAACTAAATCAATGGAAGACGGTCACGGAATAACCGTCACTCTCTAGGGATCTTGTCTTCACCCAAGCTTAGATGAGAACCTAGGTGTAGATTCGATCATTCTTTTTTTGTGCTTATCATGGAGAGTTTCAAGCTACACGGTTTCCCTCTTCCAACATCAAGATTGAGTCGGCGAACACACAATTCGTGAGGACAAGGTATTATGGTTGCCGTACCGATTATAAGCGCTTAAGGGAGGCCTACGGTGACTCAATTTCCAGACATGAGGTAAAATCATGAAAATCATAGTTAGAGGTACTTACCTCAAGAGCTTTCCATAAATCTGACGTATGGATCGTGCTGCTTTCTTGGTTGTTTGCTGAAGTTGTGAACTTGTCATCAATCTCCATCAGTGTGTTTTTGAAGGTCCTTCACCTTGTGTTTTGCTTTCTCGATTTCGGATCCGCAGTTGAACAAACACTAAAGATTCTGCATTTTTCTTCGTTAGTATTCATGTTTTATAATGTGCAAGAGGTACTTCATTCTAATTTTAATTGATGGAGATGGCATGAGATGCAGTGCACAATGTTAGATGTATGCGTGATGGGACTATGTTGCATGCAACGGGACCTCATGTGATGGGACAAGTGTTCGGTTTTGACGATGGTGCGCTGACGCCTTTGTGTGGTGTGCTCCCTTTTGGTTGTATTTATTTATTTATTTATTTATCATTTATTATTAGTATTATTATTATTATTAGTCAACCATCATCAGTTATTTGTTCGGGTTCACACTCTTTATAATTCTAGACGACTTGTCAAAGAGACATTTTGGTTCTCTAAGGTGATGGATAGGCGCCACAAGGGTGTGTGCCCAGGTGAATTGCATTAACATAGTCCGCCTCGAAGTAGAATTTTGAATCCAGAAAGACAAGTCACCTAAGCATCCAAGGAGTAGCGTCCAATATGTAGTTCTAGTTCGTTTGGAATGGAGTTTTGACTTTAACGAAACAAGTTGTATTTAGAGTTGATCTTGAAGTAGAATTTCAAATCCGAGTGGGTTACCTGGGCGCCCAAGGAGTGGTGCCTAGGTGGAATTGTTAGTTCGTCTCGAAGTTGAATTTCCAAATTAAGAAGACAAGTGACCTGGGCGCCCAAGGAGTGGTGCCTAGTTTGAATTTTGAGTTGGTCTCAAGGTTGAGTTCGTGCTCAATCCATGGCAGTGAGAGTTCTTGTCGGAGCGAAAGTTTGAGTTTCAGAGGTGACTGGGCGCCTGGGGTGTGGTGCCTAGGCGGAGTTTCGTTCTCCAAGGCTTACAGTCCATTACAGACTAGAGTTCTGAATGCAGGGGATGAGTGACCTGGGCGCCCAAGGAGTGGTGCCTAGGTGGAATTTCGTCTCTCTCTAATTCTTTAGTGGGATTCGAACTCTAATCTATTAAGGGAATCAAAGCTACGAATTTTCTTACAACTCCTGCTCTTCTAGATTTCGAAATCTCAGAATTCTCACGTCCTCCCTTGTTTTCAAGTGAGTATCTCTCCTCTCTTTTTCTTTGGAAGGAATAACATGCCTCACATGCGTTTTGAATTGTCTAGATAACTTTACATAGTCAATTTGATGCAGTTCCATGGTTGGGTTGGGGCATTCGGATTAGTAGGCACCAATTGAGGAGGGTAGGCGCCACCCCTGTGGTGCCTAATTCCTCTCTGTTTTGCACTAGAGACTCGCGAGTTTGAATTTCTAAGGTGTTTTCCCTAAATTCTGGTTCTTTTCAAACTCGCAACATGATATATGAACATGACTCAGGGATACTAAGGGTCTCATCTTGGCCAAACAATGACATCTCCATGGGGGGATATTTCTAGTTTGGGATGGGCGCCACCCTTGTGGTGCCCAGGTGGTCGGTCTCTTTTTTTTTTTTTTGTTTATTTTCGTTTATTAATTCGTTTGTTTTAGGTATTTGTTTTAACCCTTATTCTGTGATTCAACTTGTTATTCAATGTATTGTTTTCAATCTCATGAGGCTACTTTCATTAGTATTTGTTATCTCCTCTCCTTCGTGTTTTAGTGGTGTGGTACATGGGCATGTAGTTTGGACTTTTGGCTCTCAAAAGGTGCCTAGGACAGCCATGTAGTAACTTTGAAAATATCTCCCAAAGATTTGGTGATGGCTCAGTAAAGTGATCATGGCTGAAACTGAACTCTTCGGGGAAAATCCGTTGAAATAGACCTGGGCGTCAACCCTGGGGCGCCCAATTGACCTGTCTGTTATCATTTATTTAGTATATATTTTTTTTGTTCGAGATGTTTCCATGTGGAGAATCTCTAAGGCCAAGATGTATTATATTTGTTTGCAGGTTTGAGTTCTCCTAATGGCTGGTTTCCCATCTTCTCATTTGTCGTCGATGGCGTCACGGGCCCGAATGCTTGTAAGCCCTTCTTGCCAAGAGATGAATATTGGTCGCCCGGGGATGAAAAGATAGGGCATTACGATTCTGAAGAGCGGGCAGAGTTCTACCTCGAGCATGAATCCTCTATTCCTGCTACCTATGATTGCGTCTATCAATTTGAGGAGGGGATGGACAAACACTTTGCTGAAGTTAAGCGCGGAAAATATGACCTATTGGTCATGAAATATAAGGGGATTTGCGGGTTATATGGAGATCTGTGCATTGTGGGGAGGACTGCTCTCAATAGGTTCTGCAGCTATGATGGGCTCTTGGAAGATCTACCGGCTTTTATTAGCAAAGTGCTCCAATCCCTTTTGTGGAGTATGTTGGATCTTCGGGCGATGTTCGAAATCTGGGAGGCTATGAAGACTGCCAACGAGAGGGCCCCTATAGATGATTTTAACACACTGCATAGGCGAATGGACCAGCTGGAGCTTATGACCATGTCCTG
>CM022955.1:22460891-22611051 GCA_012931725.1 Litsea cubeba | reverse complement strand
TGTTCATTATGTTCTTGTTCCTAGTTGGGATTAAAATTGGACTAAGATGTTTTAATTGGGAAAAGAATTCCATTAGTCCTATTCACCTCCCTCTAGGATAGTTTCATTGGCCCTAGCTGCACTTTCACATCGTTTCTCTTCGATGAGTCTGTTCGGGATTTCAAAAAAAAAAGAAAAAAGACATAGACCACTAAGGTTAAACCAATGGCATTCTTTGATCACGATTGATTCAAGAAAAGCCTTGTCCAGAGTGTGGAGACAACTTAACTGTTCTAGGCAAGGTTCCTCCAAACGGGTTCATTAAGTAATCCTATTCTTACTTGGGGGCAATTCTATAGATTGAGATTTCATAAGACCGGGTTAGGAGGCCTATGTATACTCTCTCGTCTTTTAAATAAAAAAAATTTCAAAATAAAAATATTAAAATAAAAAATAAAAAATAAAAAAATTTCAAAATAATTTTTAAAAAAATATATATTAAAAAAAATCTTATAAAAAATAATAAAAAAAATCTCAAAATTTTTTTTTCCATCATTTTGGGTTCAGATCTGAGAAATTTTGGTCTATTAGCTTTTGAGCACTGCCGCTCGCGGAGATCGTTGAGCCCGTGTTCAGATTGGAATGCCTTTTGCTCTCTTTGATGAACTCGATCTCAGCCTTTCAAAAAAAAAAATCCCTCGCCATTTTTGGGTTCAGATCTGAGAAATTTTGGTCTCTTCCCTTCTGGGCACTGGCGCTCGCGGAAATCGTTGAGCCCGTATTTAGATTGGAATATCACTTGCTCTCTTTGAAAACGGAGAATGCCATCCCATATATGTGATCTCCAAACATTTGTGCCTAGCAATGCTGGTACGCTCTTTCAGGGTCTACTATATTTTGATCGGCACATTTATAACTCCAACCTTATATTCGTCTTACCTCGAGCAAGCTTTGTTTCTCAATAAGTCGAATTTAGGTTCACAATTGCATCTAGCAGTCATTGGGACGCTCGTTCTGGGTTGACCATACTTGCGGTCAAAACAATTGTACCATCTATGGCCTTTTGCCTTCTTCATGTCGCTTGGGTCATGTCCCTCTAACGATTTGAAAAGACAAAACCATAGAGTTTCCCATTTATGATCATTATATTCTTGTGATTACTAATGGATGTGGTCTTGTTTCAGAAGTTTTCAAAACTAACAATGGCAGCTTCCTTGACCATTACCTTTGATGCGAACAAGCACCAACTCATGCTTCAACAGAAGCAAACCAGTGCACTTATAAGCACCCTGTCAGCTGCCGAAGCGTCAACTCCCTCGGCAACTCTCTGAACTCCTGGTCGACCTCGTTGAAAGACCAAGATCGAATCCTAGAGGGGGGGTGAATAGGATGCTATTAAAAATTTAAACCACTTCTGAACATTTTGATTTTTAGGTGACTTATGCTTTGATGATAGTAAGCTAGCTTCATAAGAGAGAGAGTTTTTTGAGTCAATCATACACATTCAAAAGACAAATACATCTTTTAATCAAGCTCATACCAATTAAGAGTTCAACAATCATAAAAGGAAAATAAACACAAATCACCATAACACAATCAAATATAGTGGTTCGGCCAAGTTGCCTACATCCACTCCCGGTAACCTTACCGGATTTCACTAGTCAATTCAAGGTTTTAGGATCACCTCAAACCTTACAACCACATCATTATGCTTTTCAAGGTTAAGCATGAAACCTTTACAACACTATATGTGCTTTTCAAGGCTAAGCACCAACCTTTACAACATTGATTTTTCTCTTAAGTGAAATGCCTATTTGTGCATGGGTAAGAGAACAAATAAAACACAGTGGTTGCCTCTAGATAGGCTGAATGGACAATGATAATGTTTATGACTAATGCATGAACTAGAAGGTTCACTTTCTCTTTTAAAAGGATGTAACTTCAATTAATGCAAAGGATGATGATCAAATGTAAGAGAAAGAGTTGTATTACTCAACACATGGTTTGTCAAAAGATCAAAACTTAAAAACCATTAGGTTTGAAAGTTAATGTTCAAAAACACATGTGAATGAGAAGACTTATGTTGATTTCATAATGCAAATACTTTCAAAGATCAAGGCATGTTATGAAAAGAAACAACATCTTTAGAAGAGGACTAACACTTTGATCATGCTCAAAAGAAAACAAAGATTAAAAGTCTAAGCATGAAAAAGAGGTAGAGATTTAGAAAGCACACCCATTTTAAAGATCAAAGATTGAAAGGTTGAAAATGCTTCCATGATCCCTTTTGAAAAGCTCTTGTAAAGTTCCTCTCCTTTGGGCTCAAATGATCTTAAAAATTCAGCAAACTTTCCCAAAGAGAAAGTCACTTTTTATAGAAAAAGTGTTCCCAACGGATAGCTATCGGCTAGCCGAGAACTTGGTGTCGGTCAACCGATAGCCTAACGGTCATACGCAATGGCTATATTTTTGAAAAATTTGCTGACCAAGAAACACTTGTCGGTTTGACCGACAGCATCGGTCGACCGACCTTGGAACCGACTTAGGAACCGATAGAGCAAAAAGTCCAAAAATGAAGCTTTCTGATATTGGGACCGATGAGCTCTCGGTCCAGAGTTTTAAGCACTATCGGTTGACCGATAGGAGCCGAGGATCTGACCGACAGAGAAGATCTGAAAGTTGAAGCTCTCTGGAACTGGAACCGACAGTCTATCGGCTGGGCTCGGTTCTAGTGTCGGCTGACCGATAAGGAGCCGACAGATGGACCGACAGAATGTGCAAGCAGAAAACATAAAGATCTGAAGATTTTTCCAAGTAAAAACAAAGCTTATGAAAGAAAGATATGCAAGAGAAACCTAAGAAGGAGAACATGAATGAGAGAGAGATCAAGATGAGACAATGAATGCATCCAATCAAATTGCAACAAAATAAACACTCTAACAATCTCCCCCTTTGCAATTTGATGGCAACTCTAAGCTTGACACTCTCTCATATGCCACGAACTAAACCACCAACTTCTTTGGACATTTAAGGAGCTTTGGATGCTTTGGGATTTTGGATATTCTGGAGCTTTGGATTTTCTTTTTGGGAGCAACTAGACAAAGCTTCTCCCCCTCAATTTGATAGACCTTGATTCTACTCCCCCCTCAAATTGAGACCACTTTACATATCATTCTCTCCCCCTTTGACATCTAATTGCAAAGGATCTCGCCCATCTACAAGAAGACACAAACCTTGTCAGTAGCACCTGTTTATAAGAGTTATAATACAGTGAAGATGCAATAACAGGTGATTAGACAACAAGATTTCAGATTTCAGGGCAAGGGCCAATGCCCAAATGATGTCTTAGTTTAATAAATCTTTCATTTCCAAGGGGTTTAGTAAACAGGTCAGTCAATTGAGAATCAGTTGGAACAAAAAGTAACTCAATAGAGCCTTGATCAGCATGATCACGCAAAAAGTGATAGCGAATGTCAATGTGTTTAGTGCGAGAATGCTGAACAGGATTTTTAGATATGCTAATGGCACTTGAGTTATCACACATGATAGGCATACAATGTTGTGGGACATTATAATCTAACAAGGTTTGTTTTCATCCACAACAATTGAGCAACAACAGCTACCTGCAGCTATGTATTCAGCTTCTGCAGTAGACAAGGATACTGAATTTGCTTTTTGCTATGCCAAGCTACTAAGCAATTTCCTGTGAAGTAGCAACATCCACTGGTGCTTTTCCTATCATCTATTGATCCCGCCCAATCAGCATCACTATATCCAATTAATTGTAAAGATGAGTCACAAGGATACCAGATGCCATAATGTGATGTCCCATTGATATATTTAAAGATACGTTTAACAGCTTTGAGATGGGATTCACGAGGATCCGATTGATATCTGGCACAGATTCCAACACTGAAAGAGAGATCAGGTCTACTAGCAGTAAGATAGAGAAGGCTTCCTATCATACTACGATAGAGTTTTTGGTCTACTTTGGTGCCTTTGAGGTCACTAGACAGTTTTGAAGTAGATCCCATGGGGTTGCTATTAGGCTTGGAGGTTTCTAGACCAAACTTCTTAATAATTTCTAAGGCAAATTTGGACTGGCTAAGAAAAATTCCTCGCTCGGTTTGGTTAACCTGGAGACCTAAGAAGAACTGCAGGGGACCGACTAGACTCATCTCAAAGGTGGAGCTCATTAACTATGAGAATCCTTGAGCCAATTTGTCTGATGTGGATCCAAACACTATGTCATCAACATAGACTTGAGCTACAAGAATGTCTTGATCAATTTTCTTGATAAACAAGGTCTTATCAACTTTCCCACAATTAAAATCATTTTCAATCAGATGAGTTGTGAGCTTTTCATACCAAGCCCTTGGTGCTTGTTTTAATCCATAAAGAGCTTTCTTGAGTTTGTAGACATACTCAGGATGATGAGGGTCCTCAAAGCCTTCTGGTTGGGTAACATAAACATCCTCTTCAATTTCTCCATTCAGGAAGGCACTTTTGACATCCATCTGAAATAGTTTAATTCTCATGCTACTCGCATAACTCAATAGGATCCTTATAGACTCCAAACGGGCTACAGGAGCAAAGGTTTCTTCAAAATCAATTCCTTCTATTTGGGCATATCCTTTTGCTACTAGTCTTGCCTTGTTTCTCACAACATTACCAGATTCATCTGATTTGTTCTTGTATATCCACTTAGTACCAATTGGATTTTTCTCTGTAGGTAATGGAACAAGATCCCAAACATTATTTTTCTTAAATTGATTCAATTCTTCTTGCATAGCTTCCATCCATTCTGATTTTGATTCAGCTTCAGAAAAATTCTTGGGCTCAATTTGAGAGACAAAAGAGTAATGTGCACATAAGTTATGAACTTGTCTCCGGGTCATGACCCCACTACTGATATCTCCAATAATATTCTCCAATGTATGATCTTTCATGAGTTTGGTTGGAACTGTAGCTTTGGATGGGATGATATCATTTTTGTCTTTAGGAGTTGGTTGATCAATAACAAATTCAACTTCATCATCATCTTGAAGAGTTCTTCCAATTTGATTCATATCATCGATGACAACATGAGCTGACTCCATTATGGTCATAGTTCTATGATTAAACACTCTGTAAGCTTTGCTCCTTTCAGAATAGCCTAGGAAGATTCCTTCATCAGATTTAGGCTCGAATTTCTCCAACTGCTCCCTATCTCTTAGAATATAACATTTGCTTCCGAACACTTTCAAATACCCTAAATTAGGTTTTCTTTCAAAATAAAGCTCATACGGGGTCTTGTTGGTATTCTTGGTGAGATAGACTCTATTTATAATATAGCAGGCAGTATTCACAGCTTCAGCCCATAGATTACGAGGAAGATTCTTTTCATTGAGCATGGTCCTAGCCATTTCTTGAATCACTCTATTTCTTCTTTCTGCTACTCCATTTTGTTGAGGAGTTTTAGGAGCTGAATATTGATGATTGATCCCATGATTTTCACAAAATTTGGCAAATTTTTCATTCTCAAATTCTCCTCCATGATCACTTCTGATCTTCTGAATTTTACAATCTTTTTCAACTTGTATCTTGTTGCAAATTCTTATGATATTGTCTACAGCATCTGATTTAGCATGGAGAAAGGCAACCCAACCAAAACGAGAATAATCGTCTACCATAACCAGAATAAATTTCTTTCCTCCAATACTTTGCACTGGTGCAGGTCCAATCAAGTCCATATGGATTAATTCTAGAGGACGAGACGACGATATATCCTTTAAACCTTTGAAGCTCTTCTTTATTTGTTTACCCAGTTGGCATGCCTTACAGATTTCAGACTTTTCAGCAGACAACTTGGGAATTCCTTTCACAATCTCATTCTTGGATAGGATTTTCATCAATTTAAAGTTTATGTGACCCATCCTTTGGTGCCATAAGTAATTCTCTTGATTTCTGGTTATCAAGCACCTAGATTCATTGTCATCACATTCTTCTATAATGTAGATATTCCCTTTTGTCCTTGACCCCGTAAGGATAACTTGGTTAGTTCTATCATTTACTACCTTGCATGAAAGACTGTCAAAGACAACTTTGTTTCCCTTGTCACACAATTGGCTAATGCTAAGGAGATTATGCTTCAATCCTTCCACAAGAAATACATCATTCAGAGTTGGTATTTGATCTCCCTTCACACTTCCCTTGCCAATGATTTGAGCTTTACTATTGTCTCCAAAAGAGACATTTCCTCCATCATATTCCACTATAGAGCTGAATCTAGATCGGTCTCCCTGTCATGTGTTTAGAACAACCACTATCTAAAAACCAAGTAGGATTTTCTTTTGCTTTTAAAGCGGTTTGCACTATGAGACTCTCAAGGTTTGTTTGTTTAACCATCCATCTAGACAGAGGAGATTTATAGGGAATGGTCTTGGGGACAAATTTAAAAGATACTTTAGAGGGATTGTTGAGAGATAACCTATTTTTATAAGGGCAATTAGGAACCAAATGACCTCTATGATTGCAAAAATGACAAGTCCATCTAGTGGTAAAACTTCTCTCAACTATAGGTTTGCGGACACTCTTAGTAAGTATTTGAGAGCTGTCCTTCAAGTTGCTAGGGGAGCCTTCAAAACCTATACCACTCTTGTCACCATAGATTTTATGCATGCCTAACATTTGATAAAACTTGTCATTTCCCAAGGTGAGTTTTTCAACAATGAATTTTCCTTTGTTGAGTTTTAATTATAAGGAGTTTGTTTCAAGTTGACTAGACTCAAGCTTGGATTGTAAGCTATGAATGTGATTTTGAGCAAGAGCTAGTTCTTTAGTTAGGGTGATGAATTTATGTTCCAAATTGACTTTGTCATTTATGGTTAGTTTCAATTCATCTTTTAGAACATTTACTTCATTGACCAGTTTTTTGGATTCTTCTTTTAACATTTTATTTTTCTT
Source organism: Litsea cubeba (assembly GCA_012931725.1). Taxonomy (NCBI): domain Eukaryota; kingdom Viridiplantae; phylum Streptophyta; class Magnoliopsida; order Laurales; family Lauraceae; genus Litsea; species Litsea cubeba. The sequence continues at coordinate 22,604,127 of CM022955.1, read as the reverse complement.
AATTAAGATCTCAGAATTTTCATATAGATCATTGTAAGCTTGTTGGATCTCAAATTCGTCATCTTCTTCATGAGTTTCCTCTTCCCCTAATGTGTCATCTATTAATGTGTTATGATCATTTATCTCTTCAATAGAGGCAATAAGAAGCCAATTAGGAGGATTTTCATCTTCATCATTCTGGGATTCATTTTTGTCACTATCTTCATCTTCCTCATCCCAAGTTATGTTCAATGCTTTCTTTGCTTTCTTGTCCCCTCTTTCAAATTCTTTAGGAGTGGAGCAATTTTTGAGCAATATGTCCAAACCCCTTGCAATTATAACATTGCACATCCTTTTTGATAAAAGAACTTTTGGAACTTCTTTGAAATCTAGAGCTTTTGCTGCTTTCATCAGATTTTCTAATGTTTTTGTTATTCTTAAAGAATTTCTTAAAGTTCTTGACAAGAAGAGCATTGTCATCATCACTATCATCTTCACTTTCATTTTCATTAGTCTGAGAGGTAAAGGCAACTCCTTTCTTTTATCTTTAACTTCAAAATCTAGTTCATATGTGAGAAGATTTCCTCTTAGTTCTTCAATTTTAATTTGATCCACATTTGTACTCTCAGTTATGGCAATAATCTTTGGTTTGAATCTTTTAGGAAGAGATCTTAAAATTTTTCTTACAGTTTTAGATTCATCCATCTTTTCTCCTAGTCCTATGAGAGAGTTGATTAATTCCATAATCTTTGTGTAGAACTCATCAAAAGTTTCATCTTCTAGCATTTTAATATCTTCTAGCTTAGAGGTCAACATTTGAATTTTGGCTATCTTGACCTGATCTGTACCTTCATGGGTGGTCTCTAGGGTGTCCCACACTTCCTTAGCAGTATTGCAATTGACAACTCTATTGAATTCCTCTTGAGATAAGGCACAATATAAAGAGTTTTTTGCTTTAGCATTAAGATTAGCTCTATCCTTTTCCCCTTGAGTCCAAGCACTTTTAGGTTTGAGAGTTAAGGATATAATATTGCCTTCAGAATCCTTTTCTGTGGCAGTGGGTAGATGATAACCTTCTTCAATGATGTTCCACACATCTAAACTTTGGGATTCCAGGAACACTTGCATCCTAATTTTCCAATACCTATAATGTGTTCCATTAAACAGAGGTGGTCTATTGGTGGCATTGCCCTCACCCAGATGAGATTGCATAGTGGCAACAAAAGAAACACACTCAGTAGGATTCAACTCTAGGCTGTAAGACCTAAAACCAGAGCAACCTAGCTCTGATACCAATTGAAAGACCAAGATCGAATCCTAGAGAGGGGGGGGGTGAATAGGATGCTATTAAAAATTTAAACCACTTCTGAACATTTTGATTTTTAGGTGACTTATGCTTTGATGATAGTAAGCTAGCTTCATAAGAGAGAGAGTTTTTTGAGTCAATCATACACATTCAAAAGACAAATACATCTTTTAATCAAGCTCATACCCAATTAAGAGTTCAACAATCATAAAAAGGAAAATAAACACAAATCACCATAACACAATCAAATATAGTGGTTCGGCCAAGTTGCCTCCATCCACTCCCGGTAACCTTACCGGATTTCACTAGTCAATTCAAGGTTTTAGGATCACCTCAAACCTTACAACCACATCATTATGCTTTTCAAGGTTAAGCATGAACCTTTACAACACTATATGTGCTTTTCAAGGCTAAGCACCAACCTTTACAACATTGATTTTTCTCTTAAGTGAAATGCCTATTTGTGCATGGGTAAGAGAACAAATAAAACACAGTGGTTTGCCTCTAGATAGGCTGAATGGACAATGATAATGTTTATGACTAATGCATGAACTAGAAGGTTCACTTTCTCTTTTAAAAGGATGTAACTTCAATTAATGCAAAGGATGATGATCAAATGTAAGAGAAAGAGTTGTATTACTCAACACATGGTTTGTCAAAAGATCAAACTTAAAACCATTAGTTTTGAAAGTTAATGTTCAAAAACACATGTGAATGAGAAGACCTATGTTGATTTCATAATACAAATACTTTTCAAAGATCAAGGCATGTTATGAAAAGAAACAACATCTTTAGAAGAGGACTAACACTTTGATCATGCTCAAAAGAAAACAAAGATTAAAAGTCTAAGCATGAAAAAGAGGTAGAGATTTAGAAAGCACACCCATTTTAAAGATCAAAGATTGAAAGGTTGAAAATGCTTCCATGATCCCTTTTGAAAAGCTCTTGTAAAGTTCCTCTCCTTTGGGCTCAAATGATCTCAAAAATTCAGCAAACTCTCCCAAAGAGAAAGTCACTTTTTATAGAAAAAGTGTTCCCAACGGATAGCTATCGGCTAGCCGAGAACTTGGTGTCGGTCAACCGATAGCCTAACGGTCATACGCAACGGCTATATTTTTGAAAAATTTGCTGACCAAGAAACACTTGTCGGTTTGACCGACAGCATCGGTCGACCGACCTTGTAACCGACTTAGGAACCGATAGAGCAAAAAGTCCAAAAATGAAGCTTTCTGATATTGGGACCGATGAGCTCTCGGTCCAGAGTTTTAAGCACTATCGGTTGACCGATAGGAGCCGAGGATCTGACCGACAGAGAAGATCTGAAAGTTGAAGCTCTCTGGAACTGGAACCGACAGTCTATCGGCTGGGCTCGGTTCTAGTGTCGGCTGACCGATAAGGAGCCGACAGATGGACCGACAGAATGTGCAAGCAGAAAACATAAAGATCTGAAGATTTTTCTAAGTAAAGACAAAGCTTATGAAAGAAAGATATGCAAGAGAAACCTAAGAAGGAGAACATGAATGAGAGAGAGATCAAGATGAGACAATGAATGCATCCAATCAAATTGCAACAAAATAAACACTCTAACACTCGTCTCCCCGGACTATCGTCTTTGGGATGCTGGGACCATTCCCACTTCCCGAAGAACAAACTGTTCATTCCAAGAAGTAGAAGGTTGCCTCTCAACGTGTCACCACCGTGACACCAAAGGCGAGCGCCAAGAAGCCCGAAGCCCGTGGCACCCCCATGAAGCCTCAACCCACAAGCAACCAAGTCTATCCCAAGACCTAGTCCCCAAGACCTTCACCAAAACAAAGGAGGTCCCAAACATCCACCAAGCCAGCATACCTGGCTCCACTCAAGGAGAACCAGTTCTACCCTCTTGCTTACATGAAAGAGGAGAGATCCATCTCCTACTTGACTCCTAAGTCAACCCAGCATGAGCCGGCTTGCTCCTACAAGCCCAAAATCAGATGCATCACAAGGCCTTTGCAACCACCTGCCAAGGCCTACAATCCTTTGGTTCGACCTTTCATCTCTACAGGGGCCGAACTCGAAAAACTCAAAGCTTCGCTGCAACAGGCGAAGGACCGGGTTCGCATCCGGTCCTTGCCCAGCTACAAAAAAGACAGGCTCGGCTGCTGCGTCCAAGGGAGCACATCGTTCATTGTCAAAGCCCAGCCAGAGTTGACCGAAGCTCAAATTTCTCGTCATATATCCCGCTGCACGTCGTATTGGCAAAAGAGACTAGAGAAGCAAAGGACCCAGCCTCCTACACTTCAAGTCTCTCCCAAATGGGTAGAAAAAGAAAGACCCGATCAAGTTGCTGCTATCCATATGGTTGGAAAAACCAGAAAACGCCAAAAGTCAGCAACAAAAATCCATATCCGACGTCTAGTGACCCGCAACGTCTCCAGGACGAGAAGATATTCAGAAGAATCCCCTGCTCCCTCAAGCCAAGGATGACAGAGTGATCCTTCCTCAAGCTCTTCATAAAAAAGAACGTGCCCCAGCTCACTCACTAGGACAATTTCTTCGTTCGAATCTCGAGGGATGAACGTCCTGGCTACAAATTCTGAGCCACCACCTCGCAATCCACCTTAAGATGATGCGCTCACATGCATCCAGCAGTTGGAACAAGGCCAGCAGAGGATTGAAACTCTGATGGAAAACCTTCTCCTCACCTTCCATAATCAGGTGAACAATGAACCTCCTCTGAATCATCAAGATGATGAGGTAAACGGAGAAGAAAATGAGTCACGCGCCCTCACCAAAAAGGACGTAAACAGTATCCTCGCCAAAGCAAAAGAAGAGGATATACTCAAGGAGCATGGGATCAAACCACCATACCCCTTATGGATGGACTCGGTCCCATTCCCTATAAAATTCAAGCATCCTACTCTCCAAACATATACGGGGAAAGGATCAGCCAGACAGCACGTCATCCACTTCAAGATCTTGACGGGGGCTATCGTGGATCATGATGCACTCAAGATCCGCCTCTTTACAAGTACCCTAAAAGATACAGCCTTTGATTGGTATTCCACTTTGCGGAGGACTCCATCCAAAACTGGGCCATGCTAGAGACACGCTTCCTAACTCACTTCAAAGTTGAGGATCATCCCGCTACTATGGCTTAACTTTGTAGCCTAAAACAGGGGGAGAATGAGTCAACATACGACTTAATTCACAGGTGGAAAGCAATGGCATACAAATGCTCTAATGTACTGCCATAAGCGTCGCTAGTCGACATTTGCCGAAACAACATGGGAGCTAGAATCCACTCCATGATCATCGGTAATAAATCAAAGAACCTGGGAGAACTCCTAGAAACTTCCATGGAAGCTGAAACGGTGATTAAAGACCTCAACGGTCAGAAATCATCAAGAAAAGAGCCAACTCCCGTTGCAACCTCTAAAGCAAAGAAAAAAGAGGTCCTCAATGTGCAAACCAAGTTAGCTCCTCAGCCACCAAAGAAAGATGAAAACAAAGCTACAGGTAAGAGACCTGAACTATTTGATGCCTTTAAAGAGCGAGTAAAAAATAAATACCCGTTCGATGAAGATGTTGATGAAATCCTTGGGGCTCTCTTGGTAAACGGCGAGCTCACCTGGCCTGAACCCAAAAGACCGGGAGATGTTGGCAAAACCAATGACCCTCGGTACTGTCCATACCACTAGATGATCTCGCATCCTCTCAATCAATGCTTCGTTGTGAGAGAGAAAATAAACGAGATGTGGAAAAACGGAGTCATCACCTTTGACAAAAACTATGGGTCTGCCTCCGTCAATATGGTGTCATGTGGACAAACACCAAAATCACCAAAGAAGAAGATCACTACTTCCTTCAAGGTGATAAACAGAATTGAAGCGTCTGAAGAGCTGGTTCCTTACCTGACACCAGATATGGGTACATCCCGATCTTCTAGAAGATGAAAACTGGGAGATCATGCAAACAAAGCCAACAACTCAACAGCAAAGGCATGCTAGGAAACATCTCCTCAAGCTCAAACGACAAGAGAAGACCCAGCCAAAACAAGAAGTCCAAGAAAAGGCAGAGGCCTCCTCTACCGCCTCACTGGGGGCAATAGAAAAGTTCCTTCCAGAGACTTCAAAGGGGGTAAGAAAATTCACTCTCAGTGATTTCATGCCACCTCAATTCAAAGAAAAAGCCATGCAGGGGGCATCATACTCTTGTAATTCGGTAGTTGGACTCTCCATTGATGGATACGAGTCCAGCGACACCGATGATGGATTCGAATCCAACTGCACCGATGAGTGGGAGGAATCCCTTGAAATAGGAGAATACCTCTCCGATGAAGAATGGGTTCCTAAGACTCATCTTATGCCAGTGATTTGGTATAATCCCCTATAGCCACAAGGATCCTAGTCTGATGATGAATAAGACCTAGGGGCTGTACTAGAAAATGCTGCTAGCCCAGCATCCATCATTGCTCCAGTGGAAATCAACTATTTGAGCCACAAAGAGTAGACGTAGAAGAAGATTTGGCTCCCATGCCTGATCTTGAAGAATATGCATGGATCTTGCAGCATCTCGTTCTAAAACAAGAGCAAGACTACGTCAACGAGCTTCCTCGCAATCCAGAGCCTGAAGTCCCTGAAGACCATCAGGTACATCCTCCCTTAACTCCTGAAAATGGATAAAATTATTGGATAGATGATCCTCTTGTTAGTTTTATGGACTCAATCCAGTAGATGATATAATAAATTGATTAAATTCTTTATTTATTCATATATTCATGCTTTCCTTTCATGAGATGAATGGTAATTTATTATATACTGGCATATAACCAATACGAATGACATGATGGTTCATGAGATGAACCGGGGTCCACAAGTATATTAGATGTAACACTGTTGGAAATAGGGTGGGCCTCTAGGATAGGTTTCAAAAACTTTTGACCCATTTGACGTAGGGATCAACTATCCATAAGGCTATAGAACCCAATCCAAGATCCATGTCCTCAATCTCAGTCATCATGATCAGTAAATACAATCTATTTACAAGATAGAAACAGCAACTAACAAGCATCCATAATAATCTACAACATGCAAGGAAGTGGATTATACCTTTGGAGCTCGGTTGTGCTCTAATGGAGAAGTTGCGTCTTTCTTTGATGATGAAACGCTTTCACTAATCAGATAGGGATCTCCAAGACCTCTTGATCTTCCACGCTATGACCCATATTAGATTCTCCTTTTCTCAAGAAGATGGTGGGATCTCCAAGAGAAAACTACTAGGAACTCTAGGGAGGAACTAGAAAGAGAACTAGAAGAGGGGGAGGAGGAAGAGCATGTGCAACTATTGCACAAAAAGGCCTTGGGCGTGAATCCCTAGGTGGTTGTTTGCATGGGACGTCCAAGGCCCTATTCTCCTCTTATTTATAGCTTTTGCAAGCCCAACTTACTAATTTCCATTAGAAGTCTTACTTCCAAAAATTAGTAACTATCTCTTCTTAATTAAAATAGAAGTCTTACTTCCATTAATTAATTAGTAACTTACCATATCATAATTAGAAGTCTCACTTCAAATATGATTAGTAACTTTCCAATTCCTTTCTAATTAAAATAGAAGTCTCACTTCTACTAAAATTAGTAAGTCTACTATTACCACTATTAGAAGTCTCACTTCAAATAGAAATAGTAACTTTCCTTTTAGAGTTCAACTATAATTAGATACTTTCTAATAATTGGGCTAGCGTGGGGACCACTAGGGATTCCTTAGAAAGCTGGCTCCAACTGGGACTCGCGACCCCACATCTCATGTGTAATCCGGGCCCACAGTTAATTGCAAATAACTCCACTATATAAATGCAATTGAACTCCAGTCTTAGGAATATTACATAGAAGACCCTAAACTTCCACATTACCACAAGTAGACCCCTCTATCAATATCCATGGATCAATTGGACCTGTCTTCCAAACTTGATCCATATCTTATTATCCTTGAGCCCCAATTAATTATAATGATCAATAGGTACCTTTCCAATTAACTCTTAATCGGAATGGGTGCGCACTTACCAATGATAAATCCATTAATTGGCACAAGGGGATATTAGAGATAGATTCCATCTTGACTATTGAATGTTCCCACAGCTCTACTACCATGTACCCAAATCACCGAGGTGTTGACCTACAGTTGGCCTCACTCATTGGTGACTCAAAGCAAATGAATAGATAGAAACTTGAGTTCATTAATGTCTCAGGATTGAGAGCCTATTGCTAGGGAATTATGAGAGCAGACCTTAAAATAAAGACAGTGTTTATAAGGTGCTTCTCATGGTCCTTCAATACATCTAATGTACCAGCACTATGATCCAGAATCTTCCATTCTAATGATCGAGACAAGTCACACTATCTCATAGTGATCAAAGTACTGCAACCTTGTCAGTATGAGATGTCCAGTCTCATCACTGGTTGTGAAAATATTTAAGTATAAGATTTGTCACACATGTCTCCCGTATGTGGATCTCATCCATACGCATGTGTTACATCTAATATACTTGTGGACCCCGGTTCATCTCATGAACCATCATGTCATTCGTATTGGTTATGTGCAAGTATATAATAAATCACCATTCATCTCATGAAAAGTAAGCATAAATATATGAATAAATAAAAAATTTAATCAATTTATTATATCATCTACTGGATTGAGTCCATAAAACTAACAACACCTATGTATGGATGAGATCCACATACGGGAGACATGTGTGACAAATCTTATACTTAAATATCTTCACAACCAGTGATGAGAGTGGACATCTCATACTGACAAGGTTAGTATTTTGATCACTATTGGATAGTGTGATTTGTCTCGATCATCAGAATGTAAGATTCTGGATCATAGTGCTGGTACATTGGATGTATTGAAGGACCATGGGAAGCACCTTATAAACACTGTCTTTACTTTAAGGTCTGCTCTCATAATTCCCTAGCAATAGGCTCTCAATCCTGAGACATTAATGAACTCAAGTTTCTATCTATTCATTTGCTTTGAGTCACCAATGAGTGAGGCCAACTGTAGGTCAACACCTCGGTGATTTGGGTACGTGGTAGTAGAGATGTGGGAACATTCAATGGTCAAGATGGAATCTATCTCTAATATCCCCTTGTGCCAATTAATGGATTTATCATTGGTAAGTGCACACCCATTCCGATTAAGAGTTAATTGGAAAGGTACCTATGATCATTATAATTAATTGGGGCTCAAGGATAATAAGATATGGATCTATTTTGGAAGACAGGTCCAATTGATCCATGGATATTGATAGAGGAGTCTACATGTGGTAATGTGGAAGTTTAGGGTTTTCTATGTAATATTCCTAAGACTGGAGTTCAATTGCATTTATATTGTGGAGTTATTTGTAATTATCTGTGGGCCCGGATTACACATGAGATGTGGGGTCGCGAGTCCCAGTTGGAGCCAGCTTTCTAAGGAATCCCTAGTGGTCCCCACGGTAGCCTAATTATTAGAAAGTATCTAATTCTAGTTGAACTCTAAAAGGAAAGTTACTATTTCTATTTGAAGTGAGACTTCTAATAGTGGTAATAGTAGACTTACTAATTTTAGTAGAAGTGAGACTTCTATTTTAATTAGAAAAGAATTGGAAAGTTACTAATCATATTTGAAGTGAGACTTCTAATTATGATATGGTAAGTTACTAATTAATTAATGGAAGTAAGACTTCTATTTTAATTAAGAAGAGATAGTTACTAATTTTTGGAAGTAAGACTTCTAATGGAAATTAGTAAGTGGGGCTTGCAAAAGCTATAAATAAGAGGAGAAGAGGCCTTGGACGTCTATGCACTATTCTAGCATTGGGATTCACGCCCAAGGTCCCCTTGTACAAGAGTTGCACATGGTCTTTCTCCTCTCCCTCTTCTAGTTCTCTTTCTAGTTCCTCCCTAGAGTTCCTAGTAGTTTTCTCTTGGAGATCCCACCATCTTCTTGAGCAAAAGGAGAATCTGATACGGGTCATAGCGTGGAAGATCAAGAGGTCTTGGAGATCCCTATTTGATTAGTGAAAGCGTTTCATCATCAAAGAAAGACGCAACTTCTCCATTAGAGCACAACCGAGCTCCAAAGGTATAATCTACTTCCTTGCATGTTGTAGATTTATTTGTAGCTTATATGTTGCTGGTTCTATCTTCTAGATAGATTGTATTTACTGATCATGATGGCAGAGATTGAGGACGTGGATGTTGGATTGGGTTTTATAGCCTTCTGGATAGTTGATCCCTGCGTCAAGTGGGTCGAAAGTTTTTGAAACCTATCCTAGAGGCCCACCCTATTTCCAACAATTGGTATCAGAGCCTTGCCTCATCTCTTATCATGTTAGATCAGTAAGCTTGATCTAATCTTTACATGAGATGCGAAGAGGATAGATCAAGGGCTATGTACGGATCAGTTTTGATGGTTTTGCTTGGATAATTAGTAAATCCATGTTTGGATAGTCACAAATGGGTTTAACAATGATGGAATGATGGTAGGAAGCCATTGGAAGTCTTCAGAAGAGTTCTGGAGATGGTTGGACACGAAATAGAAAAACCCAACTTGCAGATTTCCGTCAGGCAGGTCGACCGAGCCCTCTGGTAGGTCGACCGAAGACACTCAGGCCGGTCGACCGAAGGTTGACCGAACAGACTGACATATGTGATCGCAGTTTTTGTTTTTGTTTCGGGGGCGCTGCCCCCTGGGCCCCCGCAAGCTGACCGGGCAGCTCGAACCCCGCCGGGGGACACCCCCGGACCCCCTCTGCGTAGGGGCATGAATCATAGTAGTGGCAATATTTGGCATCCTGTCTTTCCATTGTTGTTTGGTGACCCGGTTTTGTGAGTTGCTTTACTAGTATGAGATACTAACATGCAGGTTATCATGTTCTCTCCATATGGCCCACAAGTCTTTTTACTTTCTTTTATGGTTGAATATTTATTTTTGGCAAGTTGTAAAGGGCATCATGATTTCCTTGTTTTCCCGGTTTAGGGCAAGGCATGGTGAAATTCCCTATGAGCCTTTTATTTCCATTAATAGATTATCATGTAAGTCTCATCGTAGAGACATAGGAATTTATGTAATTTCTAAATTTGTAAATTCTGGCAATGTCTGAGACGAAGAAGGAAAGTGAAGCTGGACTCCTAATCAAAGAGTTTGAAGATTACCAAAGGTGTTTTGGAGTTTCCCAAAAAGTTTGAGGAATTCCAAATTTTTGGAAAGTCTAGAAGTCCAAGAAGTCTATTCCGCTTGGGCCATGTGGAGGAGAGGACTAGTTTCTAATTTTTGAGTTTTCTATTTATAGTTGAATGCTTTATTTAGAATGTTTCCAAATCTGATCTAAACATAGCAAGTTACTAATATTGGTCAAATCAAATTAATTTTTGGAAAGAGTTCTAATTAGTGTTGATGACTCATGAGATGGACACATTGGTAACACTAATTTAAGAAACTGGACTTTCCTTAAAATAACTTGACTTGGAACCAATCTTAGATCATATCATGAGATGATTTGATGATTCATATATTAATATATGTGGGCCCTAATACCTTAAAAGGAAATCCTCAATTCCAAAATATTAAGTCGGAGCGGGGCATTCAAATTGAGAAATCCCCATGGTTTTCCACCATAGGTTCATTGTAAGGAAAGTATTAGCCTCGCGCCACCAAGAGAGTGGCCGTTCCCCACGGAGGGCTTTTATTTATCTGGTTACTAGATATGGATCTCCTATGGATAGTATTGATGAGACGTGGTGGGGGTTCACTCCCTAAGGAGGAACTGCCCATCGCGGTTGTCATGCAATATTAGTTGGTGGGTCACACTTAACTAAAATAATGATGTAGTATCCCCTAGGATTTTCCTCATGTATTTTAGAAACCAAAGCAAATCGGGAGTCATTCATTATTTGGTATGAGATACCTAGATGATAATGAATGATGAGGATCATGGAGTTAGTCTTCTGACGAACTTTGATCCGCACCAATCCAAGGACATTCGCACTCCCCAAGGAGGCATGTCCTAGGGGATTGGGATTTCGATGTATTCTAAATTCAGTGCTTATGAGGATTCCCACATGAATTTGGTAGAATACTAAACCCTAATGTCATTTATATTCTTTCATTGAATGTATGGTTATGTGCTTTAATTTATACAGCATGAATTCGAATACTTTCAATCCACTTGCGACCATCCTCAACCAGAACAAGTTGATGGGATCCAACTATGTAGACTGGAAAAGGAACCTGGATATTATCTTGACATCTTCAAGTTGCAAATATATCCTTCTAATACCCTCCCTTCCTGAGCCTGAGCCTGAGCCTGACTGAGCCTGATGCACCACAGATTGTGAAAAACTTTTACACCAAGTGGACCAAAGACAATGAGAAGGCCAGATGTTTTATTCAGGCATCCATGTCTACTGTTTTGCAAGAACAACATCAATCCTATAAGTCAGCATACGATATTATATCAAACTTAAAGGAGATGTTTGTAGACCAGGTCAGGCCTGCTAGGCAGGCTGCTATAAAAGTGCTGATGGAGACAAAGATGGCTGAGGGAACCCCAGTACAAAAACATTTGTTACAAATGAAGTTGGCATTGAATGAGTTAGATGTACTGGGGACTACGTTTGATACAGAAACGCAGATCGACATGATCATTCACTCACTACCAGACTCATTCAAACATTTCGAGATCAATTATAGTAAATTGGAAATGACCATAACTGAGCTGTCTCGCCAGCTGGTAATGTTTGAGGAAATCTTGAAAGAAAAGACCAACTGCCCTCATGACAGAAAAGTCATTTGCTAAGTCTAAACGAAAAGGCAAAGACCGGGATAGCAAGAAGAAATCAGTCATCAAATGTCCTAAGGTGGAGTATGGTTCCACTAGTGGTGTGGCCAAGGTCTAGGGTAAGGGAGCAAAGGGAAAGTGTTTCCACTGTGGTATGACAGGACATTGGAAGAGGAATTGTCCACGATTTCTGTCAAAGGAAAATACCTCAGGTATGATTGAGTCATTTGTTTCTGAAGATAGTTTTTCAACTAGTACTTCAGAATCTTGGTTTGTAGACTTTGGTGCAACTAATTACATCAGTAATATGTTGTAGGAGTTACAGGTAACCAGGAGGATTAATGACGGGGAAATCAGTATTAACTTGGGATCAGAAGCCAAGGTAGAAGCAGTGTCAGTAGGAGTAGTAACTTAGTTATTTTCAGATATTAAATTGATTTTGTCAGATACATTATATGTACCGTTTTAAGACGAAATTTTAATTTCTAGTATGATGAATAAGAGTTATTCAGTTACTTTTGGCAATTAAATCGTCTTAAAGAGAAGCGGTACTCTTATATATTCTGACAAGGTAATCAATGGCTTTTATTTGTTAACTCCCACAATGTATGAGATACATGACACTGATGTTAATAATAGACCATCATTAAAAAAGGTAGTCACCTTCATCTAATCCAACAAACTTTGGCACCTAAGAGGCTAGGTCATATAAACCTAAACAGGATTGACAGGCTAGTGAAAGATTGTATCTTGCCTTCATTGGTGGTAGAATCAATGCATGTCTGCAAATCTTGTCTGGAAGGAAAAATGACCAATAAACCCTTAGTCATCTAAGGGCAGAAGGGCCAAAGATTTATTGGAGTTAGTGTTTACTAATGTGTATGGACCCATAATATTAGAGCGAGAGATTGATACGAGTATTTCATCACTTTCACCGATGATTACTCGAGATCTGAATACATATACCTTATGCACCGCAAGTTCGAGATTTTTTGAATAGTTCAAAGAGTTTTCGAGCGGAAGTGGAAAAGCAATTAGGTAAAAGTATAAATACTCTTCGATAAGATCGATAAGGCGAATATCTCTCCACTAATTTTATGGGATACTTATCAGAAAATGGGATTTGATCCCAGTAATCTGCTCCTGGTTTGCCTCAACAGAACGGAGTAGTAGAAAGAAGGAACAAGACTCTTTTAGATATGATCAAGTCTATGATTGAGTTTCTACGGATCACTTATATTTTGGGATATGGAAACTGAAATATATATACTAAACCTCATTCCATCTAAGTCTATACTTGAGACTCCCAAGGAGTTATGGACAGGGCGAAAGCCTAGTCTACAACGTTTTAAGGGTTGTCCGGCACACATGCTGAAGGATAAGACGGATTAGTTGGAATCAAAGTCGAAAGTATATATGTTTATATTCTATCCCAAAAGGAACTAAAGGTTGGTTGCTCTATAATCCCAAGAGCAAAAAGTGCTTCGCAGCACCAATGCGGTTTTCTGGAGGGAGATTATAAGATTAACTGGGAATCTTTAGAAATGGTTATCTTGGAAGAAATTCAAGAAAGAACAATTCCAAATCCAAGAATAACCAAACTTTAAGAAAATCCGCCCATATTTGACCCAGTAGTTACACCAGTGCCTTATCGTAGTGGGAGTATTGTCAGGACCCTTGACAAGTTCTCGGTCTAGGGAAAGTCTTACAAGGCAATCCCGGTGTAACCGGAACAAGATCCCTATAACTATGATAAAGCAGTTAATGACATAGTTTCGGGACGTTGGTTAGATGCTATGAAAGCTGAGGTGGAGTCTTTGTACTCTAATCAGGTCTGGATACTTGTGGGCTTGCCTGCCAATAGCAAACCTATTGGGTGCAAGTGAGTCTACAAAAGAAAATGAGAGCCAGATGGAAGAGTTCCATCTGGGTACTCTTATCCATTGCGGTTCATCTCGGTGACGAGATTTGGCAAATGGATGTCAAGACAACGTCTCACGACGGCAATCTTGAGGAAAACATCTATATGATGCAGCCAGATGGTTCTATAGCTAATAACCAAGTGCAAAGAGTTTGCAGGCTGCATAAGTCCATTTATGGATTAAAGCAGGTATCCCGAAACAGGAACATCCGTATTCACTAAGGAAATCAAGTCACTTGATTTTTATCAGAATCCGGATAAGTCATGTGTAAATGAAAAGTCAAGAACGCAGGGTAGTTTTTCTGGTATTATATGTCGACGACATCCTTCTCCCATGGAGTAACATAAGGATATCGTCAACAGAAAAAGTTTTGGTTGGCTAAGACTTTTGATAATAAAGGACTTTTGAAAAGCCAGGTACATCCTAAGAATCAATTTCCATTGAGATCAGAAAAATAGGATGATAAGGCTTATCCCAATGATGTGTACATAGATAAGGTTCTGGTACGGTAAGCCATGCTTTGTACTAGACCGGATATCTGTCACGCAATAGGCCTAGTCAGCAAATATCAGTCTAGCCCAGGTCTTTATCATTGACTGATGTAAGATGTGTTCTCAAATACTTGAGAAGAACTAGAGATCACATGTTAAGTTACAGCAGTGATGAGTTGATTCCAGTCGGTTACATAGATACTGACTTCTAGTCAGATCAGGATTCTAGGAAATCAACTTCTGGGTATGTGCTTATGTTGTAGCAGCTTGAGAAGCAACTACGGAAGCAGATTGGCCAAAAAGATTCCTTATGGAACTTGGAGTGGTATTTTTGGTAGGACAGCTGCTCACAGTTTACTGTGATAACAGTAGGGCAGTCGCTAAGTCCAAGAAACCCAAAAGCCAAAAAGCATATACAGAGGAAGTTATACATGGTCAGATAGATTGTGTAGAGAGGTGATGTATGATCACCAAGATAGCCTCTGCAGACAATCTGGTAGATTCATTTACTAAGCCATTGACTACCAAAGTCTTTGAGCTATAAGTAGACGGGATGTGCATGAGATGCAACTCTAACTGGCATTGAGCCCAAGTGGGAGATTGTTAGTTTTATGGACTCAATCCAGTAGATGATAATAAATTGATTAAATTCTTTATTTATTCATATATTCATGCTTTCCTTTCATGAGATGAATGGTATTTATTATATACTTGCATATAACCAATACGAATGACATGATGGTTCATGAGATGAACCGGGGTCCACAAGTATATTAGATGTAACACATGTATATGGATGAGATCCACATACGGGAGACATGTGTGACAAATCTTATACTTAAATATCTTCACAACCAGTGATGAGACTGGACATCTCATACTGACAAGGTTGCAGTATTTTGATCACTATGAGATAGTGTGATTTGTCTCGATCATCAGAATGTAAGATTCTGGATCATAGTGCTGGTACATTGGATGTATTGAAGGACCATGAGAAGCACCTTATAAACACTGTCTTTACTTTAAGGTCTGCTCTCATAATTCCCTAGCAATAGGCTCTCAATCCTGAGACATTAATGAACTCAAGTTTCTATCTATTCATTTGCTTTGAGTCACCAATGAGTGAGGCCAACTGTAGGTCAACACCTCGGTGATTTCGGTACGTGGTAGTAGAGATGTGGGAACATTCAATGGTCAAGATGGAATCTATCTCTAATAACCCCTTGTGCCAATTAATGGATTTATCATTGGTAAGTGCGCACCCATTCCGATTAAGAGTTAATTGGAAAGGTACCTATGATCATTATAATTAATTGGGGCTCAAGGATAATAAGATATGGATCTAGTTTGGAAGACAGGTCCAATTGATCCATGGATATTGATAGAGGGGTCTACATGTGGTAATGTGGAAGTTTAGGGTTTTCTATGTAATATTCCTAAGACTGGAGTTCAATTGCATTTATATAGTGGAGTTATTTGTAATTAACTGTGGGCCCGGATCACACATGAGATGTGGGGTCGCGAGTCCCAGTTTGAGCCAGCTTTCTAAGGAATCCCTAGTGGTCCTCACGCTAGCCCAATTATTAGAAAGTATCTAATTCTAGTTGAACTCTAAAAGGAAAGTTACTATTTCTATTTGAAGTGAGACTTCTAATAGTGGTAATAGTAGACTTACTAATTTTAGTAGAAGTGAGACTTCTATTTTAATTAGAAAGGAATTTGAAAGTTACTAATCATATTTGAAGTGAGACTTCTAATTATGATATGGTAAGTTACTAATTAATTAATGGAAGTAAGACTTCTATTTTAATTAAGAAGAGATAGTTACTAATTTTTGGAAGTAAGACTTCTAATGGAAATTAGTAAGTGGGGCTTGCAAAAGCTATAAATAAGAGGAGAAGAGGCCTTGGACGTCTATGCACTATTCTAGCATTGGGATTCACGCCCAAGGTCCCCTTGTGCAAGAGTTGCACATGGTCTTTCTCCTCTCCCTCTTCTAGTTCTCTTTCTAGTCCCTCCCTAGAGTTCCTAGTAGTTTTCTCTTGGAGATCCCACCATCTTCTTGAGCAAAAGGAGAATCTGATACGGGTCATAGCGTGGAAGATCAAGAGGTCTTGGAGATCCTTATTTGATTAGTGAAAGCGTTTCATCATTAAAGAAAGACGCAACTTCTCCATTAGAGCACAACCGAGCTCCAAAGGTATAATCTACTTCCTTACATGTTGTAGATTTATTTGTAGCTTATATGTTGCTGGTTCTATCTTCTAGATAGATTGTATTTACTGATCATGATGGCAGAGGTTGAGGACATGGATGTTGGATTGGGTTTTATAGCCTTCTGGATATTGATCCCTGCGTCAAGTGGGTCGAAAGTTTTTGAAACCTATCCTAGAGGCCCACCCTATTTCCAACACCTCTTACATCCGAGAATGAGTCTGACTCCTAACAGGCAACATCTCCTGTCAGAGCTTCCTGTAACGTGATAATTCGGGATTATAGCTCTTCGGAAGCATCGTCTGATGCGATCACTTATACTCCGGCGACGCGTAGCAATGTATCCTATGGAGCTACCTCGTCTCACGTGACTTTCACAAAGATGGCACCCTCTCAAGTTTCTTCTCCTGAGACTGTGACTTCAGAGCTCACACCCTTCCTGACTGAAGAAACCCCAGTTATTGATGCCTAGGACGATGAATTGGACAACGAAGAAGAAGAGTTGCTGGATGCTGTTCAGGACTTGCTCCCGAAAAATGCTCCGTGCAACACAATCACTGAGGGTGGCAACTCTGCTGCAGATACATCCTCAGCAAATGAAAAACGACAGCCTTTTGTTCTGAAGACAATTTTCCAAACGAAGACCCTTCTCAATAAGCTCTCAAAGTTGGTAGAGGCACCGGTTCTGGCCGGGACTACCATAAGAATTACAACCAATCTTCCTTTACTTATATAAATCCTTCGGGAAAAGATGTTGTAAGAGGCCCCTAGTGGCAACAATGATGAACATGCAGGCCCCAAGGAGGCTTTCAAGTATGACTTGATTGAACATTTCAAGCACATACCTGCACGTCTGCACATCCTAGATTTATTGCAAATGTCTCCGTGCAGTCGTGATAATCTCATTTTAGAATTACAAAAGCTGAATGCGGATGTCGACAAACATGCCCCGCAAGTCCTCCAAATTGAAATGGATTACCGGTTCAAAAACTCAGAAACTTCCTCAAAGAGAAAAGAAGAAAACTGAGGGATCATGCATCAAATGCCTCTCGGTTCAAAAGGCAGCCAGTGCAACCATCGCCTTCACTAAGGAAGACCTCCTACCTAGCGAAACAAGGCACAACTGACCCCTGTACTTCACAGGGTATTTCAAGGAAATGCCTATGCACAGAGTTCAGATATACCCAGGCTCTGCACTCAACCTCATCTTCATTTCGGCTCTTGAAGAGTTGGGCATCCCACCTAGCAAGTTGAGCCACACATCTGTATCTATCTTTGGATACGATGGGAGTACTCAAAGGCCTATCGGCAAAATCAGGTTTAAATTGCAAATCGGTGATCTTATCTCTGAGGTCACTATGTATGCAATAAAAACCCCTTCATGCTATAACTTCCTTCTCGGACGCCCCTGGATCCACGAGAATAGTGCTGTCCCATCAACTCTACATCAATGCATCAAGTTCGTCGGCGATGATGGCATGATACATCGAGTCTTTGTGGACAGAAAACCCTTTAACGGTAAAGAAGTCCACTTCACAGACTCCCAGATGTATGAAGGTGAAAAAGAAGAAGACGACACAACACCCTTTGCCGAAAATCTCTAGAAAGATAAAGGTAAGGCTCCTCAACAATCATTGGAAAAAACCAAACCCTCCGGTAAATCCGAAGAGAGCATTCAAATTCCTTTGTCATCTCCCTTAAGACATCGAAGCCTTTGGTCATCACAACTAAAGTGAAGAAGGCAAAGCAAAAGTCTGGGGGCAAATTTGTTGTCTCTTTCGTGTCTATGATGCAAGACACGGATTCAGATTCAGAGTCAGAAGACGACGCATCATCAAGCCAAGCTAACACTCTGTAAGTTCAGCCTGCTCTTACTCCAATGGAGACACCTAATGATGTAGAAGATCCTACATCTACTTCTTTCGTTGTTCCAGCAACTTCAGCAAAGGAAAAACCGATCTTCTTCCATAGATCAGATGCTTCTTCAATGCTTGAACCTTTCCAAAATGAAGGTATGCCTCAACTATCCTTATATAGTCCTGTGGCACAAGCTATTATGAAGAAAATGGGCTATGACGCTCAAAACCCAGTCGGTTCGGGAGAAGGCCATGGTATTCTCATGCCATTGGGGCCCTCCTTGACCAAAAGCCAGCTGGAAGATTGGAGACTCCACGACCATGTAGAAAAGTCTTCACATGGGTTAGGGTATGATCCTGACATCCTCCTGAGACAGTTAACACAAAGTTTCAAAAGTCAATTTTATGACCAAGCCTCAACAGCTCAAGTCCATGAAGACATCGATCTCCCTGGATATCTCTTCAATGAGTCACCTGACAAAGATCCAGGAAGCTCATCCAATTGATACGATTTCTCTGATGATGATGAGGAATTATCCGATAACACAGATGTATGGTATTCTGACCCAGAAGAACCCTCGTCTCCAAAATAAGTACCTTACTTCGACCCAGTTTCAACAGGTGATTGGGGCCATCTCATTGCAAGCCTTGAGAAGATCACCGATCAAGAAGTCCCATGGAAAAGAACAAAGCCTTGGTCTAAAAATGCCATTGAAACCTCATTAGGTTTCGTTGAGTTGGAAGCCTCCGAAAATATTGTGGAGGAACTACTTACGAACCTTTCAACAGAAGATCCTGCATCTTACAGTGATCTCATGGCCTTTCGAAGCCTGGGGTATGGACATCATTGGTCATATTTCTCCCCCTTCAACTATAGGTCATCGCTTTATCTTTGCCGCTACGGATTATTTCTCCAAGTGGTCGGAAGCATTTGCGCTCAACGAAATCAAGACCTCATCAGTCCTTCAATTCTTGCGTACCAACATCATTTGTTGTTTCGGTAAACCCAGAAGATTCGTCCATGATAATGGACCACAATTCCGGGATCATCGATTCTACAGGTTCCGCGACAAAATCCAAAGCTGTCCTTCGACTCCATACAATCCGGCAGCAAATGGATTTGCAGAAGCTTTTAACTAGACACTCTGTAAAATCCTCAAGAAAATGGTCTCTAGTCACAAAAGAGACTGGAGCGACAAACTGTCGGAAGCTTTGTGGGCCTATCAAACAATCGTTCGAGGACCAACCCATAGCACACCATTCTCCTTGGTCTATGGATGCGAAGCTGTCGTGCCCTTAGTAGTACAAATTCTCTCTTTAATGGTATCTTTGAAAAATGACATGACTCAAGAATGCAATGTCAAATTGCGACTCCATGAGCTGGACAATCTCGATGAGAGACGGCTCGAAGCTCGACAAAGCATTGAACTTTACCATGCACACATGGCAGGATCTTTCGACAAGAAGGTCAATCAACGTGCCTACAAAAAGTGTGACTTGGTTCTTGTAGTAAACAGACCAATGGTCTTCGCTCATAAGTGCAAAGGCAAGTTTGAGCCAAAATGGGAGGGACCCTACATCATCGAAAAGATTTTCTCCAACGGCGCATACGCACTCCTAATCATGGAGGGTGACAGATGTATGTTGCCCATCAACGACAAGTTCTTAAAGAAGTACTACCCTTGAGGACTTACCCAACTGGGTAAGAACAATGACTGTACGGCCAAAACCTATTTCCAGGTACTCGCTCGCTAAACTTACTCTTTTTAGAATTTTCATATCAAATGTTGAAATTTCTAGAAATTCAAACAATGCTTACTTTCATCATTTCATTGTTCAAAAATTCAAAGTTTAGGAGCCTCTTCCTAACTTGACCAAAATCTTCAATCCTTGAACCCAAAATTCATGGTTTGAAACAAAATCTGGATTCAGGGATTTCCACCATAGTCCACCCTACCTTTTACCGCCAAAATGGTTTTAGGTCAAAACTTACGACCCTCGTGTCTTTAAACAAAAAAAAAAGGTTACTAAAAAAACCAGGGGGAAGCGACGCTTAGTCGATACTCGCACAAATCGGAAGCATGCAAACCATGTTCGACACTTCCAAAATCGCAGGGAAGCGACATTTCGTCGATACTTGCAAAATCCAAAAAAAAAATGTGGAGACGCAACATTTCAGTTATTATCCACAACCCAAATTTCAAAGGTTTGAAAAAAACAAGAAATCATGGAGATGCAACATTTTAGTTGATATCCACAACCCAAAGGTTCGAGAAAACCACAAATTTCAAAAATCGTGGGGAAACGACACCAAGTCAGTACCCGCAAAACCAACATTTTTGGAAAAGCAAGGATGCGACATTCCATCGATACTTGCACCCAAATCTGCGAGGAGGCGACATTCCATCGATACTCGCAACCGAATGAGCAAGGATGCGACATTCCATCAATACTTGCAAGATCATTCAGCAGGGAGGCGACTCTTAGTCGATATTTCCATTTTTGAAAACCAAAACAGGCTATAAATGCCACCAAAACTGGCTATAAATGCCACAAACTGGATACAAATGCCACAAACCGGCTATAAATGCCACAAAACAAATCGGCTATCAAAGCCACAAAACAAAATCGGCTATCAAAGCCACAAACCAAAACTTGGCTTTTAAAAAACCCGGCTATCAATGCCACAAACCGGCTATCAATGCCACAAAACCGGTTATCAATACCACAAAACTGGCTATCATGCCAAAAACGGCTCTCATGCCACAAAGAAAATCTGGCTCCCATGCCAAAACAATCATTTGACAAAAGATTCTCATAAAATGACGAGCTTTTGATCAAATCCCATTTAGCAATTGCTTTCATCACAAAAAGATTTAAGTGAGCGTAGGGAAAACAAAAAAAAGAGTACCAAAAAAATACATGTGGTACCAAAAAAAGTGTTTACAAGTACTACACAAAAAAAAGAGAGTACCAAAAACATACATGTGGTACCAAAAAAAAAAGAAGGATAGTTTCTGCTACAAAAAAATCAGGAGCTCGGCCAAAAATGGTCTCTAGCCAAAGTTTCAGCTCTTGAAGCAAACTCTTGGCCTCAGTCGTCATAGTTTCCAAGGCACACTTCTTCGGGAACTTGCCATGAGATGCTGTAAGAGGGTGTAACCCTTCTTTTACACCGGAAAGCTTATCCCGAGCAGTTTGCCATTGTTCGTCTTCTTGAATCTTCCTTTCAAGAACTCGATCGACATCTGCAACCCGGCAAATCAGAGCACTCTCCCTATCACGAGCCTCTATTATAGCAGCCCACTTGGTAGCGAGTTGTGCCTTCAAATGCTCAAGACGTTTACTAGCCTCATCGACCTCCTTATCAAGGATGTTTAGGTTGTACCTCATTCCGATGATGGCTAGCTCTTCTAAGTTCTTCTCTCAGACTACCTGCTTCCTGCTTTGTGTAACCTCATTCAAGTCAAACTCAGCCCTGTTAGCAGGATCCAAGAACATCTCCTTGAAGAACTGGTCATCGGGGAAGTCCATGGTCTCAAACCACTTGTCACCCAATGCAATGATCCTATCAACGATCGCCCTGACACCTGTGACGTCTAGACCAACTTGTTTGGCATAAGTGAGAATCTCCTGCACGTGCTGGATCTTACCAAATCCGGCATCCAAGTGTCCAGAAAGGAGGTTCTTAATCCAAGAGCTCAAAACCCGTGCCAACACCTTCTTACAAATAGAAGAGATGGCCTAGATGAAGATTCGCCCTGCTCCGTCAGTCGGTTGCTCATGTCATGACCCGTTGGAAGAGTAATAAAAGAACTCTTTCCACTTGGAGCCACTGGGGAAGGAATCTCAGCACGAGGTATCTCCTCACAGTGTCAGAACTGGTTCTAGGAGTCTCTACCTCCTATCAACCTCCAGCATCCCTTGCTCTGGTTCTGAAGGAAGTGATGGACTCTCTTCTGTCACTTCGAAACCTGCCAAAGAAACACAAAAAGGTATGAATATGATCCTTTTTTTTTTAAAAATCATTATCAGGGTTATCATCACAAAGTACCTTCTTCGACGACTGGCGGAACACATTCTTCCTCAATGAACTCATCGGAAGCATTGTCAACATTTACGTCCATCAATGGTTCAAAGTCATCTGAATCTTGTAGCAAGTCAGCGACCAAAAAAATGTTAGCAAATCAAGTCACAGACACAAAAAAAGGGAAAGCAAAAAGAAGTTATACCAATTGGAGATTCTGGATTCACTCTAGAGTCCTTCGGCTCTTCTTCAGGTGCCTCCAGAGGATCCGTCACCGCCTCATCGGTTGGGACCTCAGGCATCGCCAAGTCTTCTTCCTCTGCTAAAAAAAAAGAAGAGAAAAGCAGAAGTAGAAAGCAAATCAGAACATGGAAAAATCCAATGAAAGCAATGGAAAGAGAATGAGGAAGAAACATACTTTCACCGACGGTCTATTCTTCTCGGCTCCTCTTTTCTGGAGGCTCATCAGCATTCTCTGGCACCTCCTCATTGATAGTAAGAGGGACTTCCATATCAGGAGAGTCTTTGTATTACTCCTTGCTGCGATGCTGATTCCTCTTCCGCTTACCTCTATGGGCTCTTTTCCTAGAAGAACCTACCCCACTGTCAGAGTCAAGTCTCTCACTCGACTCCTCGCTGGATGGTCTAGCCTTATCAGTAGACTCCATAGAAGCTCGCCTCTGTGCTGCTTGCATCCAGGTATCAAGCTCAGCTTCTTCCTGTTCTAGTTGCTCTAAAGCCTCATCAGGTATTTCTCGAACAGCTTCAGAACCAATGATGCCCTAGTCACCGAGAAAGCCTATCTTGTGCTTTTCTCCAGAAAGGAAGGCCCAAACTTCCTCTTGTCGGACGCTATCCGACTTTCCAAGGCCTTTTCCAGATGACAGCTTCACATCAAGCTCCTTCTTGGAAAGCCCTCGATATGCCAAAAAGCTCTCCGCGAACCACTTCGCAAAGCCGCCAATCCGGGAAGTTGACAATACATGATAGGAAATCATGGCAGTAGTGTCTTCAGCACTATAGAAAGCCCATGCATTTCTCCCATCCTGCAAACCTCCAAAGCGCTTCACCATGCTTGAAGGTGCTCCAACAACGCCTTGAGAGAAGCCCAACTAAAGCGCAGAGCGAGAAGGTACATACAGTTGGATGTCGACGAAAAGATGTCTACGGTACACCATCGTGCCGACATGTATGCTAAAAAGCTACTCCTTCTCTACATTTGTCAAGGAGTAATGTCTTCCCAATCCTGCCCTGGTAGAGTCTCGAGCGGTACCAAAGTCAAAAGCCTTCTTCCGTAACTCCGGAGAAGCTGGAAAAATACCATTTGACAAGCTGGAAAAATACAATGTGGCCTGATGTACGTTCCATCTCCTCTGTTGACACCAAAAATGTCACTTTGCCTCTTCAAGATCCAAAGAGCTAGATGAAGTCGCAACCTGCCATAAATAGGCAATGCTACTTTCAAAAAATCAAATCTTGTCAGAATCAAACAAAAACTGCAAGATTCTTCAAGACAGCTAAAAGAGGAGTACACAAGAAGTTTCGGGACATTTCAAAATCATTTGGCCTAACTTCGCTTCTCCGACAGCCGAAAAGGAGCTCTCGGCGGCAAAAGCATTGGAGACACCAAATCTTCGATCAGAGCCGATGGATGGTCTCAAAATACTTCCAAAAGGCTCCACGTCAAGTTCCGAGTCAAACCGACAATGTTTGACCCTACATCAACCCTCGAACAGCTAAATCAAGCCTCTCGGCGGCGAGAACCACCGAGGCCATTACTCATCAGATAGAGCACATGGACGGCTTCAAAATGCTTATAAAGGGCTACACGTCAAATTTCAGGTCATTTCGACAACATTTGACCATAGTTTGACGCTCGGAAGCCAAATCAGGCCTCTCGGCGGCAAAGCTCTCCGGAACCATGGTTTCCAAGACAGAGCCTATGGATCATCTTAAAATGACTCCAATAGGTTCCCTGTCAAATTTCAAGTCAATCGGACATCGGTTGACCACACATCAAACCGCGACATCTTCATCGCGACAAAAGCAAGTCTACTGGGTGATAGGACCCCAAACGGCTTCAAAACTAAAACAAAAGCCTATGGTTGGTCTTAATTATTGCTCAGGAGGCTTCAGACCAAATTTCAGGTCATTCCGACGTCGTTTGACCCAGTTTCAGCTTCTGACGGAAAATCGGCAGCTCTGCGCTACAAAGTCTTCGGCTTTCTCAGGAAAATGGAAACTTTGCAAAATAAAATGCAAGGATTCTCATCAGGTTTCCTACAGGGAAATCAGGCCAATAAATGGTCAAAAATGTCAAGGAAAAATACAGAAGAAAAAAGAATAAAAAATAGCAAAAAAACGGACACAAAACGGGACAAAAAGGGGGAAAAACCCCCCAGGGTCGCAGACCCCTGCGACCCTGGAGCCCGGGGTCGCCGGGAAGGCCCCGGAAACCCCGATTTTCGCCATTTTTTCACGATTCGGAGCTCCCAGCCTCTGGTACTCTCCAAAATTCATGCTTTTGAGACACCAAATCCTCTGACATCCGTCCAAAACACGGGTCAATCATCAAGAGCATCGAAAACAATATTGATCGCCACCCGGTCAACCAAAAAAAGTGTGCTTTCTACCCGACCGATCGAGAAATCGACAGGACAGATGGCACCGACCCGCTATTGGCAACAAGCACCTGAAATTATATGGTCATCTGATGTCGATCTACATGAAGATCCATCGATGATCATCGACAGAAGAATCCCAAAAGACGCGGCACGGCCCGCGACTCTTCAACTGCTCGGCGACCACTTAATGCGATTAATTGACTAGCTTTATTGTAGTCATTAATCCATTTCTTTGGATGGCCCAATCAGAAGCAAGCATTCGGGAGTTACAAGCCAAGAGATTCATGGCATTTAACCCATGAAACTCCTCCCA
This sequence comes from Litsea cubeba, assembly GCA_012931725.1. Taxonomy (NCBI): domain Eukaryota; kingdom Viridiplantae; phylum Streptophyta; class Magnoliopsida; order Laurales; family Lauraceae; genus Litsea; species Litsea cubeba. The sequence continues at coordinate 22,578,588 of CM022955.1, read as the reverse complement.
TCATGGCGATTAAAGGCGATTAAATGCCCTCAATCTCCTCCGGCCAATCAGAAGCCAAGAAAAAGGAGTTACAAAAGAAAGAATTCAATCTTGTAACTCCTCCCTTTATGTAGCTTTATGACAATCAAGGCTCATAAACCCTCCTAAATGGCCACCTAAAAGCCTATAAATAGGAGAGCTCTCCAAGAAGAAAGGATCATCACAAAAAAGCACAAACACACAGACAAAGCACATAAATCGAGAGAAAGAAAAAAGAGAGAAAACTCTGCGGAAGTTCTATATCGACCACCGCAACAAGGTGACAGAAGTCCCTTGGGGGGTACTCCCCCCAAGGTCCTTACCTTCTCCTTCTGCCGCCAATGGCTTAGACATGGCTTTTCAAGCCCGTCTACTCGGCTTTTTATTGGACACAGGACCTTCTTTTGGTCTTTGTTCTCTAAAAACCTGAGGTTATAGCCAAGCCAAGCGAATCAATAGCATCCTCTGTTCTCATCTGCATGGATGATGGCAAAGCCCACATATAGCTTGCGACCGTCAATCTAAACGGGTCCCCCACAATCTCCTGAGAAGTTAGATCCTCCTTTTCTTGCTTTTCATTGTAGTTTGTATTTTTTTAAAAGAGACAAAACTCACAACTCTTGTCTTTCATTATTGATAAGGATTGTAAATCGGCTATAAACGCCAAAATCGGCTATAAACGCCAGAAACCGGCTATAAACGCCAAAATCGGCTATAAACGCCAGAAACCGGCTATAAATGCCAAAATCGGCTATAAATGCCAAAAAAATCGCCTTTCACGGCAAACCAAGAAAATGTCTCTTTTCTTAAATATATGTGCAATGGAAAACTTGAAAGAAGTTGATTTCCTTTTTACTTGCGAAGGTTGATCTCCGGATCACCACTTGCAATTCCAAGTAAAATAGAAAATCTGGCACACCCACACAAAAAAAGAAATGTTGATGCACGCCCTTGCCCCCCGGTTATGAAAGGGTCGGAACCAAACGGACTCCCACGTCCGCCGACCTCAGTAGAACCGAGTAGGAGCGCGGTCCATCAGGCTGGCACACCCGGTGGGACTCGTTTATTTGAGAACACGATGCTAGAAATGAAATATTTGCATATCATATATTTTGCTCTATGCTTATGTTTCTTTTCTCAATTCCTTGGCTACTTTATAATTGGTGGCCTATGTTGGATTCCGCATCTAAAAAAATGAGATGAGATTTTTTGTTTGGAAATTTCTAATTCTTTGAATTTATTTCCACTCTTTCTCTTTTCAAAAAAAAAAAAAAAACAAAAAAAAATCGGATTTTTCATTTTGGATTCAAAATTGAGAAACCTTGATCCGTTCCTATCGTTCATCGCGCTTGCAGAAATGTTGAGCCTGTTCGACTAAGGTTTTGGGCCATCATTTCTCTTCGATGAGTTCATTAAAGATCTAAAAAAAAAATGAGATGAGATTTTTGTTTGGAAATTTCTAATTATTTGAATTTATTTCCACTCTTTCTCTTTTCAAAAACAAAAAAACAAAAAAAAAATCAGATTTTTCAGTTTGGATTCAAAATTGAGAAACCTTGATCCATTCCTATCGTTCATCGCGCTTGCAGAAATGTTGAGCCTGTTCGACTAAGATTTTGGGCCATCGTTTCTCTTCGATGAGTTCATTAAAGATCTAAAAAAAAAATGAGATGAGTTTTTTTTTTTGGAAAATTTTAATTCTTTGAATTTATTTCCACTCTTTTTCTTTTCAAAAAAAAAAACAAAAAAAAAATCAGATTTTTCAGTTTGGATTCAAAATTGAGAAACCTTGATCCGTTCCTATCGTTCATCGCGCTTGCAGAAATGTTGAGCCTGTTCGACTAAGGTTTTGGGCCATCGTTTCTCTTCGATGAGTTCATTAAAGATCTAAAAAATATATATATAAAAATTTTTAGATTTCTCATTTTGGATTCAAAATTGAGAAACCTTGATCCGTTCCTATCGTTCATCGCGCTTGCAGAAATGTTGAGCCTGTTCGACTAAGGTTTTGGGCCATCGTTTCTCTTTAATGAGTTCATTAAAAATAAAAAAAATATATATATATATATATAAAAAAGACATAGACCACTAAGGTTAAACCAACTGTGTTCTTTGATCATAGTTGATTCAAAGAAAAGCCTTGTCCAGAGTGTGGAGACAACTTGACTGTTCTAGGCAAGGGTCCTCCAAACGGGTTCATTAAGTAATCCTACCCTTACCTGGGGGCAATTCTATCAATCAAGATTTCATAAGACCGGGTTAGGAGGCCTATGTGTACTCTCTCGTCTTTTAAATAATTTTTTTTAAAAAAAAAATAATAAATTTTTTAAAAAATAAAAATTTTAAAATAAAAAATAAAAAATAAAAAAAAATTTCGAAAAAATTCTTAAAATAAAAAAAATGAAAATAAAGAATAAAAAAATAATAATAAAAAAGATTTTTTAAAAATAAAAATAAAAAAAAATCTTCAAAATCTTCAAAAAAAAAACTTCCGTCATTTTGGGTTTAGATTGGAGAAATCTTGGTCTTCTCCTTTGTGAGCACTGGCGCTCGCGGAAATCGCTGAGCCCGTGTTCAGATTGGAGTGCCCTTTGCTCTCTTTGATGAACCCGATATTGGCCTTTAAAAAAAAAACTCGTCATTTTTAGATTCAGATCTGAGAAATTATGGTTCATTTCTTTCTGAGCACTGGCGCTCGCGGAAATAGCTGAGCCCGTGTTCAGATCGGAATACCATCTGCTCTCTTTGATGAATCCAATCTTGACCTTTCAAAACAGAGAATCTCATCTCGTAGATGCGGTCTCAAAACATTTGTGTCTAGCGGAACTAGTACGCCCTTTCAGGGTCTACTGTATTGCGACCGGCACATCTGTAACTCCAACTTTATATTCTTCTTACCTCGAGCAAGCTCTGCTTCTCGATAAGTCGAATTTAAGTTCATAATTGCTTCTAGCAGTCACTGGGATGCTCATTCTGGGCTTACCATACCTGCGATCAGAACAATTGTACCCTCTATGGCGTTTTGCCTTCTTCATGTTGCTTGGGTCATCTTCCTCTAGCAATTTGAAAAGACGAAATCATAGAACTTCCCATTTATGATCATTATATTCTTGTGATTACTAATGGATGTGGTCTTATTTCAGAAATTTTCGAAAAAACTAACAATGGCAGCTTCACTAACCATTACTTTCGATGAAAACAAGCACCAACTCATGCTTCAACAGAAGCAAACCACGCGCACCTACAAGTGCCCCATCAGCTGCCGAAGCGTCAACTCCCTCGGCAATTCTCTGAACTCCGGGTCGACCTCGACTCCCCGGACTATCGTCTTTGGGACGCTGGGACAATTCCCACTTCCTGAGGAACAAACTGCTCCCTCCAAGAAGCAGAAACTCGCCTCTCAACGTGTCACTACCGTGACACCAAAGGTGAGCACCAGCAGGCCTGAAGCCCGTGGCAGCCCCACGATGCCTCGACCTGCAAACAACCAGGTCTATCCCAAGACTTGGTCCCCAAGACCTTCACCAAAGCAAAGAAGGTCCCAAACATCCACTAAGCCAGCATTCCTGGCCCCACTCAAGGAGAACCAGTTCTATCCTCTTGCCTACATGAAAGAGGAGAGACCCATCTCCAACCTGACTTCCAAGTCATCCCAGCATGAGCCGGCTTGTTCCTACAAGCCCAAAATCAAGTCATGCATCACAAGGCCTCTGCAAGCACCTGCTAAGGCCTACAAACTTGCAGTTCGACCCTTCATCTCTACAGGGGCCGAACTCCAAAAATTCAAAGCTTCGCTGCAACAGGCGAAGGACAGGGTTCGCATCCTGTCCTTGCCCAGCTGCAAAGAAGACAGGCTCGGCTGCTGCGCCCGAGGGAGCACATCCTTCATTGTCAAAGCCCAGCCAGAGCTGACCGAAGCTCAAATTGCTTGTCGCATACGCCGCCGCGCGTCATACCGGCAAAAGAGACTAGAGAAGCAAAGGACCCAGCCTCCTACACTCCAAGTCTCTCCCAAATGGGTCGAAAAAGAAAGACCCAACCAAGTTGCTGCCGTCCATATGGTTGGAAAAACTAGAAGGCGCCAAAAATCAGCAACAAAAATCCATGTCCGACGTCCGATGACCCGCAGCGTCTCAAGGACAAGAAGACATTCAGAAGAATCCCCTGCTCCTTCAAGCAAAGGATAACAGAGTGATCCTTCCTCAAGCTCTTCTTCAAAAAGAATGAGCCCCAGCTCAGTCACCAGGACAGTTTCTTCGTTCGAATCACGAAAGATGAATGTCTTGGCTACAAATTCTGAGCCACCACCCCGCAATCCACCTCCAGAAGATGCGATCACCCGCATCCAGCAGTTGGAACAGGGCCAACAGAGGATTGAAACTCTCATGGAAAACCTTCTCCTCGCCTTTCAAAATCAGGCGAACAATGATCCTCCTTCGAATCATCAAAACGACGAGGTAAATGGAGAAGAAAATGAGTCACGCGCCCTTACCAAAAAGGACGTAGACAGTATCCTCACCAAAGCAAAAGAAGAGGATATACTCAAGGAGCATGGGATCAAGCCACCATATCCCTTATGGATGGACTCGGTCCCGTTCCCCACCAAATTCAAGCATCCTACTCTCCAAACATATACGGGGAAAGGATCAGCCAGGCAGCACGTCATCCACTTCAAGATCCTGACGGGAGCTATCGCGGATCAAGATGCACTCAAGATCCGCCTCTTTGCAAGTACCCTAAAAGGTACGGCCTTTGATTGGTACTCCACTCTGCCGGAGGACTCAATCCAAAACTGGGCCATGCTAGAGACACGCTTCCTGATTCACTTCAAAGGTGAAGATCGTCCCGCTACTATGGCTCAACTGTGCAGCCTAAAATAGGGGGAGAATGAATCAACATATGACTTCATTCACAAATGGAAAGCAATGGCATACAAATGCTCTGATGTATTGCCACAAGCGTCGCTAGTCGACATCTGCCGAAACAACATGAGAGCTAGAATCCGCTCCATAATCATCGGCAACAAATCAAAAAACCTGGGAGAACTCCTAGAAGCTTCCATGGAAGCTGAAACGGTGATTAAAGACCTCAATAGTCAGAAATCATCAAGAAAGAGCCAACCGCCATTGCAACCTCTAAACCAAAGAAGAAAGAGGTCCTCAATGTGCAGACCAAGTCAGCTTCTCAGCCACCAAAGAAAGCTGAAAATAAAGTTGCTGGTAAGAGACCTGAACTCTCAGATGCCTTCAAAGAACGAGTAGAGAAGAAATACCCATTTGATGAAGACGTTGATGAAATCTTCGGGGCTCTTGTGGCAAACGGCAAGCTCACCTTGCCTGAACCAAAAAGACCAGGTGATGTTGGCAAAACCAACGATCCTCGGTACTGTCCATACCACCAGATGATCTCGCATCCTCTCAATCAATGCTTCGTTGTGAGAGAGAAAATAAATGAGGTGTGGAAAAACGGAATCATCACCTTTGACAAAAACTATGGGTCTGCCTCCGTCAACATGGTGACATGTGGACAAACATCAAAATCACCGAAGAAGAAGATCATTACTTCCTTCAAGGTGATAAACTCAATCCAAGCGTCCGAGGAACTGGTTCCTTACCCGACACCAGACGGACAACCGATATGGGTACATCCCGATCTCCTGGAAGATGAAAATTGGGAGGTCGTGAAAACAAAGCCTACAGCTCAACAGCGAAGGCAGGCTAGGAAACATCTTCTCAAGCTCAAACGGCAAGAGAAGACCCAGCCAAAACTAGAGGTCAAAGAAAAGGCAGAGGCTTCCTCTACCGCTTCACTGGAGGCAACAAAAACATCCCTTCCAGAGACTTCAAAGGGGGTAAGGAAATTCACTCTCATTGATTTCATGCCACCTCAATTCAAAGAAGCCATGCATGAGGCATCATACTCTTGCAATTCGGTAGTTGGATTCTCCATTGATGGATACGAATCCAGCGACACCGATGATGGATTCGAATCCAACTACACAGATGAGTGGGAGGAGTCCCTTGAAACAGGAGAATATCTCTCCAATGAAGAATGGGTTCCTGAGTCTCATCTTATGCCAGTAATCTGGTATAACCCCCTACAGCCACAAGGATCCTGGTATGATGATGAAGAAGACCAAGAAGCTGTACGAGAAAATGCTGCTGACCCAGCACCTCTCATTACTCCAGTGGAAATCAACCATGTTGAGCCATAAAGAGTTGATGAAGAAGAAGATCCGGCTCCCATGCCTGATCTTGAAGAATATGCAAGGATCTTGCAGCGACTCGCTCTAGAACAAGAGCAAGAACGCGTCAACGAGCCTCCTCGCAATCCAGAGCCTGAATTCCCTGAAGACCATCATGTACATCCTCCCTTAACTCCTGAAAATGGAGAAAATTGTTGGAAAGACGATCCTCTTACATCCGAGGATGAGTCTGACTCCGATCAGGCAACGTCTCCCGTCAGAGCTTCCTCTAATGTGATAATTCGGGATTATAGCTCTTCCGAAGCATCGTCTGATGAAAGCACTTACACTTCAGTGACGCCTAGCAATGTATCTTCTGGAGCCACCTCGTCTCACGTGACTTTCACTGAGATGACACCCTCTCAGGTTTCTTCTCCTGAGACTGTGACTTCAAAGTTCACACCCTTCCTGACTGAAGAATTCCCAGCTATTGATGCTTGGGACGATGAATTAGTCAACGAAGAAGAAAGGTTGCTGGATGCTGTTCAGGACTTGTTCCCGGAAAATGCTCCGTGCAACACAATCACTGAGGATGGCAACTTTGCTGCTGATTCATCCTCAGCAAATGAAAAACGACAGCCTCTTGATCCTGAAGATAATCTTCCAAACGAAGACCCTTCTCAAGAAGCTCTCGAAGTTGGTAGAGGCACCCGCTCTGGCCGGGACTACCACAAAAATTACAACCAATCTTCCTTTACATATGTAAATCCTTCGGGAAAAGATGTTGTAAGCGCCCCTAGTGGCAACCATGATGAACATGCAGGCCCTATGGAGGCTTTCAAGTATGACTTGATTGAACACTTCAAGCACATACCTGCGCGTCTGCACATCCTAGATTTGTTGCGAATGTCTCCACACACTCGTGATAATCTCATCTCAGAATTACAAAAGCTGAATGAGGATGTCGACAAATATGCCCCGCAAGTCCTCCAAATTGAAATGGATTACCGGGTCAAAAACTCAGAAGCCTCCTCAAAGGGAGAAAAGAAGAAAACTGAGGGATCATGCATTGAATGCCTCTCGGTTAAAAAAGCAGCCAGTGCAACCATCGCCTTCACAAAGGACGACCTCCTACTTGGAGAAACCAGGCATAACCGACCCCTGTACTTCACAGGGTATATCAAGGAAATGCCTATGCATAGAGTTCAGATCGACCGAGCATCTGCACTCAACCTCATCTCCACATCGGCTCTTGAAGAGTTAGGCATCCCACCCAGCAAGCTGAGCCACACATCTCTATCTATCTTTGGATACGATGGGAGTACTCAAAGGCCTATCGGCAAAATCAGGTTCAAATTGCAGATCGGTGATCTTATCTCTGAGGTCACAGTGTATGCAATAAAAACCCCTTCATGCTACAACATCCTTCTCGGACGCCCTTGGATCCACGATAATGGTGTTGTCCCTTCAACTCTACATCAATGCATCAAGTTTGTTGGCGACGACGGCATGATACATCGAGTCTTTGCGGACAGAAAACCCTTCAAAGGTAAAGAAGTCCACTTCACAGACTCACAGATGTATGAAGGTGAAAAAGAAGAAGAGGAGAAGCACATAGCACCCTTTGCAGAAAATCCCCAGAAACATAAAGGCAAGGCTCCTCAACAGTTGCCGGAAGAAAACAAATCATTCGGTAAACCCGAAGAGAGCATTCAAACTCCTTTCATCATCTCCCTCAAACCTTCAAAGCCTTTGGTCATCACAACTAAAGTGAAGAAGGCAAAGCAAAAGCCTGGGGGAAAATTTGTTGTCTCTTTCGTGTCTATCATGCAAGACACGGACTCGGATTCAGAGCCAAAAGACGACGCATCGTCAAGCCAAGCTGACACTTAGCAAGTTCAGCCTGCTCTCACTCCAATGGAGATAACTTCTGACATAGAAGATCCTACGTCAGCTTCCTTCGTTGTTCCATCAACTTCAGCAAAGGAAAAACCGATCTTCTTCCATAGATCGGATGCTTCTTCATCAAACTCCATGCTTGAACCTTTTCAAAATAAAGGTATGCCTCAACTATCCTTATATAGTTTTGTGGCACAAGCTATTATGAAGAAAATGGGCTATGACGCTCAAAACCCAGTCGGTTTGGGAGAAGGACGCGGTATTCTCACGCCATTGGGGCCCGTCTTGACCAAAAGCCAGCTGGAAGATTGGAGACTCTACGGCTATGTAGAAAAGTCTTCACACGGGTTAGGGTATGATCCTGACACTCCCTTGAGACAGTTGACACAAAGGCTTAAAAGTCAATATACTGACCAAGCCTCAACTTCTCAAGTCCATGAAGACATCGATCTCCCTGGATATCTCTTTGATGAGTCACCTGACAAAGATCCAGGAAGCTCATCCAATTGGCACGATTTCTCCGAAAATGAAGAGGAGTTGTCCGATGGAACAGACGTGTGGACTTCTGACCTAGAAGAACCCTCATCTCCAAAAGAAGTAGCCTACTTCGACCCGGTTTCAACAGGCGATTGGGATCATCTCATAGCAAGCCTTGGGAAAATTACCGATCAAGAAGACCTGTGGAAAGGAACAAAACCTTGGTCTGGAAATGCCTTTGAAACCCCAGAAGGTTTCGTTGAGCTGGAAGCCTCCGAAAATATTGTGGAGGAACCACCTTCGAACCTTCCAACAGAAGATCCTGTTCAAAAGATAGACTTGGGAACACCAGATAACCCACGTCATGTATTCATAAGCAAGAATATAAAGGATGATGAGTTACCCGAGTATATCGCCTTTCTTCATGAGTTCGTTGATTGCTTTGCATGGTCTTACGCTGAAATGCCAGGTTTAGACCCCAAAATAGCGGTTCACAGACTTAATCTTCAAGAAGACATCAAGCCTGTCAAGCAAGGCCAAAGAAGATTCCGTCCAGATGTGATGGATAAAATTGAACAAGAAGTTCAAAAACTCAAAAGCATCGGCTTCATCCGTGAGGAACAACATCCTGAATGGTTGGCCAACATTGTCCCCGTGACAAAGAAGAATGGGCAGATCAGGGTCTGTATTGACTATAGAGACCTGAATGGCGCATGCCCTAAAGATGAATTTCCGCTCCCCATACCAGAGGTAATGATTGATAACACCTGTGGATTCGAGCGAATGACATTCATGGATGGTTTCTCTGGCTACAATTAGATAAAGATGCATCCTGAAGATGAAAAACATACATCTTTTCGGACCCCATTTGGCGTGTATTGCTACACTGTCATGCCATTTGGTCTGAAAAATGCTGGTGCCACATATCAGAGGGCTATGATGAAAATATTCCAAGATATGCAGCACAAGACGGTTGAATGTTACGTTGATGACCTCGCCGTCAAAAGCAAAAGAAAAGAAGATCATCTCGAAAACCTTCGAGAAGTCTTCCTCCGGCTTCGCAAACACAAATTACGAATGAATCCTTTGAAATGCTTCTTCGGTGTGTCGTCGGGTAAGTTCCTCGGGTTCTTAGTTCGGAAAGCTGGAATAGAGCTTGACCCCATAAAAGTCAAAGCCATTCTAGAAATGCCCACTCCAAGAACCTTGAGAGAACTCAAAGGGCTTCAAGGGAGATTAGCCTACATCAGACGGTTCATCTCCAACCTTTCGGGGAAATGCCGTCCATTCTCCCGGTTGATGAAAAAAGGTGTAAACTTTGTCTGGGATGCTGACTGTGAAGTTGCTTTCCAAGACATCAAGTCATACCTGACAGAGCCTCCAGTGTTAGCTGCTCCTACCACTGGAAAACCATTCATCTTGTACACAAGAGCCCTTGATCACTCTTTGGGAGCTTTGCTTGCGCAAGAAAATGATCAAAGAAAAGAAGCTCCTCTATATTACCTCAATCGCATGCTAGTAGGTGCAGAGCATCGCTACTCTCCAGTCGAAAAAGAATGTCTTGCAGTGATGTTCGTCGTACAAAAGCTGCGTCACTACTTGCTTTCCAACACAGTATACCTGGTCTCGAGGGTCAACCTCTTGAAGGTCCTTGTCACAAAGGCAGGTTCTCTCAATGCTCGACTGGCAAAATGGTCCATCCTTCTGTCACAATTTGATATTAGGTATGTACTACAAAAAGCAATCAAATGGCAAGCTCTAGCGGACTTCCTCGCAGAGCATCCATTGCCTAAAGATTCTCCACTTAGAGATGATCTCCCCGACGAACCAGTCTACAATGTGGAGACTTTCTCACAAAGTGCCTCCTGGGACATGTACTTTGACGGTGCAACCAGGACAAATGAAAAAAGATAGCTGATCTCGGGAGTTGGCATCCTCTTTGTTAGCCCCGACAAATACATGATTCCACACGCTTTCTCGCTACTGGAACCATGCACAAACAATGCAGCTGAATATCAAGCTCTGATCTTAGGATTGGAACTCGCCATCGAATCCGGTATCACCATGCTGGAAGTCTTTGGAGACTCTCAACTGATCATCAACCAGATGAATCAGAAATTTGAAGTCAGGAAGCCAGATTTGTTGCCTTACTACAACAAGGCACAATCACTTCTGCAAAAGTTTGACATCTGTCACATCACCCACATTCGTAAAGGTGAAAACATACGTACAGATGCCCTAGCTGGACTTGCCGCATCCATGGCAATCCAGGAAGGGGAAAACATGCAAATCACAGTGTGCGAAAGAAGAATCCTTCCTCCTGTTAACACACACCAAGCAGTTGCTGAATGCCACCAAGTGGTCGGAAGTCGGATTTCAATCCTTCAAACTTCAATCGGTGACTGGAGGGATCCGTTCATTGATTACATTATGTTCGGAATCCTACCTGAAGATCCAAAAGAACGGGTAAGCACCCAAAGGCGAACCCCAAGCTTTCATTTGGATATTCCTTCAAAAATCCTTTATAGGAAATCCTTCAACGGAGTACTTCTACGCTGGTTGTCACAACAAGAGGCTGAAGAAACACTCAAAGAAGTTCATGCTGGTCTTTGCGGAGCTCATCAGGCTGCTCCCAAGCTCTATGATCAGATAAAAAGGTTAGGATATTACTGGCCTACCATGGTAGCTGACGCAATGCAATTTGCTAGCGCTGCCAACAATGCCAAATTCATGGAGATTACATTCACATGCCTCCAGAATGGCTGCATCCTACAGCGATCTCATGGCCTTTCGAAGCCTGGGGTATGGACATCATAGGTCCTATTTCTCCCCCTTCGAGCAAAGGTCATCACTTTATCTTCGCCGCTACGGATTATTTCTCCAAGTGGTCAGAGGCATTTGCGTTCAACGAAATGAAGACCTCATCGGTCCTTCAGTTCCTGTGCACCAACATCATTTGTCGTTTCGGCATACCCAAAAGAGTCGTCCATGATAACGGACCACAATTCCGGGATCATCGATTCTACAGGTTCTGCGACAAATACAAAATCCAAAGCTGTCCTTCGACTCCATACAATCCGGCAGCAAACGGGTTAGCAGAAGCTTTCAACAAGACACTCGGCAAAATCCTCAAAAAAATGGTCTCTAGTCACAAAAGAGACTGGAGCGACATAATGTCTGAAGCTTTGTGGGCCTATCGAACCACCGTTCGAGGACCAACCCATAGCACACCATTCTCCTTGGTTTATGGATGCGAAGCTGTCGTACCCTTGGAAGTACAAATTCCTTCCTTGAGGGTATCCTTGCAAAATGACATGACTCAAGAAAGCAATGTCAAATTGCGACTCCATGAGCTGGACAATCTCGATGAGAGACGGCTCGAAGCTCAACAAAGCATTGAACTTTACCAAGCACGCATGGCAGGATCTTTCGATAAAAAGGTCAGGCAACGCGCCTACAAAAAGAGTGACTTGGTTCTTGCGGTAAAAAGACCAATGGTCTTCGCTCACAAGTCCAAAGGCAAATTTGAGCCAAAATGGGAGGGACCCTACGTCATCGACAAGGTTTTCTCCAACGGTGCATACGCACTCCTAAACATGGAAGGTGACAGATGTATGCTGCCCGTCAATGGCAAGTTCTTAAAGCGGTACTACCCTTGAAGACTTACCCAACTGGGTAAGAGCAATGCCTGTACGGCCAAAACCGATTTCCAGGTACACGCTCGCTAAAGCCACCCTTTTTTTAGAATTTTCATATCAAATGTTGAAATTTCTAGAAATTTAAAACAATGCTTACTTTCATCGTTTCATTGTTAAAAAAAAAAAATATCCAAGTTTAGGAACCTTTCCCTAACTTGACCAAAATTTTCAACCCTTGAACCCGAAATTCATGGTTTGAAACAAAATCCGGATGCAGGGATTTCCACCCTAGTCCACCCTGCCTTATACCGCCAAAATGGTTTTCGGTCAAAACTTATGACCCTTGTGTCTTTAAACAAAAAAAAAAGGTGTTTCAAAAAAAAAAAAAACCGCGGGGAAGCGACGCTTAGTCGATACGCGCACAAATCGGAAGCATACGAACCACGTTCGACACTTCCAAAATTGCAGGGAAGCGACATTTCGTCGATACTTGCAAAATCCAAAACTGTGGAGACGCAACATTTCGGTTGATATCCACAACCCAAATTTCAAAGGTTCGAAAAAAACCTAAAAAACCATGGAGACGCAACATTTCAGTTGATATCCATAACTCAAAGGTTCGAGAAAACCACAAATTTCAAAAATCATGGGGAAACGACATCAAGTCAGTACCCGCAAACCAAAATTTTTGAAAAGCAAGGATGCGACATTCCATCGATACTTACACCCAAATCCGCGAGGATGCGACATTTCATCGATACTCGCAACTGAATGAGCAAGGATGCGACATTCCATCGATACTTGAAAGAACATTCAGCAGGGAGGCGGCTTTTAGTCGATACTTGCATTTTTGAAAACCAAACCGGCTATAAATGCCATCAAAACAGGCTATAAATGCCACAAACCGACTATCAATGCCACCAAAACCGGCTATCAATGCCACCAAACCGGCTATCAATGCCACAAAACAAAACCGGCTATCAATGCCACAAACCAAAAACTTTGGCTTTCAAAAAACCCGGCTATCAATGCCACAAACCCGGCTATAGATGCCACCAAAACCGGCTATCAATGCCACAAACCGGCTATAAATGCCACAAAACAAACTCGGCTATCAATGCCACAAAAAAGCTGGCTCTCATGCCAAAATCGGCTTCCATGCCACAAACAAAATCTGGCTCTCATGCCAAAACAATCATTTGACAAAAGATTTTCACAAAATGACAAGCTTTTGATCAAATCCCATTTAGCAATTACTTTTATCACAAAAAGATTCAAGTGAGCGTAGGGATAACAAAAAAAAGAAGGCATCCCATTTAGCAATTACTTTTATCACAAAAAGATTCAAGTGAGCGTAGGGATAACAAAAAAAAAAGAAAGTGTTCACAAGCACTACAAAAAAAAAAAGAGTACCAAAAAAATACATGTGGTACCAAAAAAAAAGAAAGTGTTCACAAGCACTATAAAAAAGTAAGTACCAAAAAAATACAAGTGGTACCAAAAAAGAGAGAAGGATGGTTTCTGTAAAAAAAAAAAAATAATACAGGAGCTCAATCAAAAATGGTCTCCAGCCAAGAGTTCAGCTCCTCAAGCAAACTTTTGGCCTCAGCCGTCAAGGATTCCAGAGCACGATTCTTCAAGAACTTGCCATGAGATGCTGGGTTGGGCTGAAACCCTTCTTTCGCACCAGGAAGATTATCCCGAGCAGTTTGCCATCGTTCGCTATCTTGAGATTTCCTTTCAAGAACTCGATTGGCATCTGCAACCCGGCGAATCAGAGCACTCTCCCTGTCACGAGCCTCTATTATGGCAGTCCACTTGGCAGCGACTTGTGCCTGCAGATGCTCAAGACGTTTCCTGGCCTCATCGACCTCCCTATCAAGGATGTTAAGGTCATGTGTCAGCCCGATGATGGTTAGCTCTTCTAAGTTTTTCTCTCGGACTGCCTGCTTCCTGCTTTCTTTAGCCTCATCCAGGTTAGACTGAGCCTTATCCGCAGGGTCCAGGAACATCTCCTTGAAGAACTGATCATCAGGAAAACCCATGGTCTCAAACCACCTGTCACCCAGCTCAATGATCATATCAACGATCGCCCTGGCATCTGTGACATCCAGACCAGCCTCTTCAGCATCACCGAGAATCTCACGCACATGCTGGATCTTGCTAAATCCGGCTTCTAAGTGCCCAGAAAAGAGAGTCTCAATCCAAGAGCTCAGAACCCGCACCACCACCTTCTTCGCAAAAAGAAGAGATGGCCGAGCTGAAGATTCGCCCAACTCCATTGGTCGGCCGCTCATGTCATCATCTGCTGGAAGAGTAATAAAAGAACTCTTTCCAGTTGAAGCTACTCCTGTTCGGGAAGGAATCTCAGCACGAGGAATCTCCTCAACATTGTCAGAGCTGGTCCCAGGAGTCTCTACCTCTGGATCAACCTCTGGCATCCCTTGCTCTGGTTCTGAAGGAAGCGATGGACCCTCCTCTGTCACTTCAAAACCTGCCAAAAGAAACACAAAAAGGTATGAATATAATCCTGTTTGAAAATCATTATGAGGGTTATAACTACAAAATACCTTCTTCGACGACTGGCGGGACACTTTCCTCCTCCATGAACTCATTGGAAGCATCATCAACATTTGCGTCCATTGAGGGTTCAAAGTCATCGGAATCCTGTGGCAAGTCAGCTGGCAAGAAATGTGTTAGCAAACCAAGTCACAGACAAAAAAAAAAAAGAAGAGAGAAAAAAAAGGGGAAGTCGTACCAATTGGAGATTCTGGATTCACTCCAGAGTCCCTCGGTTCTTCTTCAGGTGCCCTGATAGGATCCGTCACCACCTCATCGACTGGAACCTCAGGCATCACCAAGTCTTCATCTGCTAAAAAAAAAGCAGAAACAAGAAGCAAATCATAACATGGAAAAAATCCCATGAAAAGAAATGGAAAGAGAAAAAGGAAGAATCATACCTTCACCGACGGTCTCTTCTTCTCGGCTTCTCTTCTCTGGAGGCTCGTCAGCATCCACTGGCACATCCTCATTGATAGTAAGAGGAACTTCCAAGTCAGGAGAGTCCTCATGCTGCCCCTTGCTGCGATGATGACTCCTACCCCTCTTACCCCGACGGGCTCGCTTCTTAGAGGAACCGGCCCCGCTGTCAGAGTCAGGTTTCCCACTTGACTCCTCACTGGATGGTCTACTCTTGCCAGTAGACTCCACGGAAGCTTGCCTCTGTGCCGCTTGCATCCAAGCACCAAATTCGGCTTCCTCCTGTTCTAGCTGCTCTAAAGCCTCATCAGGTATTTCTCGAACAGCTTCAGAACCAATGACGCCCTGGTCACCGAGAAAGCCTATCTTGTGCTTCTCTCCAGAAAGGAAGGCCCAAACTTCCTCTCGTCGGATGCCATCCGACTTTCCAAGGCCCTTTCCAGATACCAGCTTCACATCAAGCTCCTTCTTGGAAAGCCCCCGATATGCCGAAAAGCTCTCCGCGAACCACTTCGTAAAGCCGGCAGTCCGGGAAGTCAGCAACACAGGATAAGAAATCATGGCTGTAGTATCTTCAGCACTATAGAAAGCCCATGCATTTCTCCCATCCTGTAAGCCTCCAAAGCGCTTCACCATGCTTGAAGGCGCTTCAACAAAGCCTTAAGAAAAGCCCAGCAGAAAAGCAAAGCGAGAAGGTACATACGGCTAAATGTCGACGAAAAGATGTCTACGGTACACCATCGTGCCGACACGTATGCTGAAAAGCCACTCTCTCTCTGCATTCGTCAAGGAATAATGCCTTCCCGACCCCGCCCTGGTAGAGTCTCGGGAGGCACCAAAATCAAAAGCCTTCTTCCGCAACTCCGGAGAAAGCTTCACTGAAGACTGCCCCATCTCGACGTCCCTGAACCGTCGGATCCTCATGCGGACAAACAAAAGTGATTCGGACACGGCTTTGCCCTTAGCCAGTCGAATCATCAAAGGATCATCATCCTGTGTAGCACCCAGCTGGTGGAAGCCAGGACAGTGGTATACATACCACGAATAAAAGATGTGGGCTGAAAATACCCTATTCATGGGAAGCCCAAGCCGAACAAAAAAAGCAGCAGCCTGCAGTTCGGTACACAGGTAGGAGTAAAGAGCTGGCACCAAAGCAAGCTGCTCTCCAAACGCCATCTGAGAAGCCGGAAAAATACAATGCGGCCTGATGTGTGTTCCATCTCCTCCAGCAAAAATAGCCTCACCAAGCCAATAAGTGAGGTAAACAGCGAGATCTCTCCGCAGTGCAATGTCAGGACATATGGCATTTGTACTGGCACATAAATCTCTCAACCCTTCTTGCATGGCCAAAATCTTCTTTGAACTTGGATCCTGAGCTCCGGCTTCTTGGGTCACGCTATCAGAAGACTCCCTGCTATCAAAAAAGTTGGGGAATGAAGAGCTAGAACTCTTCCAACTGCTGGATCTAACTTTCAAACCCTCTTTCTCCTTCAAAAAATCATAGAAGGCGACGAGCTGAAAGTACAGAAGCCTAAACTCCTCAGACTGCCCCTCGAGGACGCTGTCAATCGGCATAAACTCCTCATAGAGTTTGCTGAGGATGGGTAATCCAGTAATGACACTCAGCTCCTTCAAAGAAAAACCAATCTCACCATTCGTCACAACGATGGTATTGGTTTGTGGGAGGAATGATTCCAGCATAGCCATGAAGGCCTCGTCGGAAAAGATCACGGTCTCCCTAAAGGCACGGACCGCATCAAAAATCCCGGCTTCCTTCAAAACGGCGCCACCAATCAGCAGGACGCGATCAGTCCACGACTTCCACTCGGAGTCAGCATTGAAACGGCCGCGAAGTCGAAAAGGCTTGATCCAATTGCTGCCGTCACCGCTGAAAATACCAAGGCCCACCGGTCTCAAATCGACCGACGGATAATCAGAGCCCTGGTAGCCGCTGGATGGCATCAACAGGTCCATGTCAACAGGCGACCTCTCCGTATATCCAGGAGAATCACAAACAAAAACCCCGGTCTTGATTACATTTGTCCTTCTCACCCAGCTTGGAGGATCTTCCCTCTTAGAGCATGTGGGGGCAAGGCTCAGAATCGAGACGGTGCGATCAAACGTCGACCGGGTAACAACAGTCTTCTTCTCACCATCTGCTGTGAAAGAAAACTGAAAACACCTCCTCTGGTATGTCATGTCATCAGGGACTGCATCACCAAAGAAGAAGGTAGGCTTGGGCAAAACGCTCTGATCTTCCATCACCCATGGACGACTGCTTACCATGATCTTATAGAATTCCTCTCCCTTGAGAGTGATCAGTCGCTGCCTCATCTCATCTCTGTTGAGGGAGTCGCACTCTTCCAGATTTCTCTCAACATACTGGACCTTCTCAAAGGCCTGCTGAACGGCCGGATTAGAAGATCTAGAAGATCGACGAGGTACGCTTGTAGCAGGCTCTTTACCCTTGTTCGTTCTGGAGGAACCACCTGAAAAGGATGGAAAAGAAAAAGATCAAACATCAAAATGACAGAATCCCACTAAAAATCTGGCGAAATTTTGACATGATGACGGGGCAATTCCAAAGAAAAGGAACTATCCCGAAAGAAATAGAAAGCTTGAAGATGGGCTCAACATCGCTGCGAGCTCCGAAACTCCAAACTTTTGAAACCTTAAAGTCTCCGCAAAATCAGGAAGGGCTCAACATCACTGCGAGCTCCAAATTCCCAAATTTGCGAAAACTTTCAGGTATGCTATCACATCATGCTACAAATTTAATTTACAATTGAATGCATGCATGAACATCTAGGTTTGCCAAAAAAAAAAGGGGCATTATCATGATGAGCAAAAGAAAAAAGAAAAAAGAAAAGAAACTTTCTAAAAAAAAAAAAGGAGAAAGAAAACAAAAAAAAAGAAAAGAAACTTTCTCAAAAAAAAAAAAGGGGAAAAAAAACAAAAAAAAAGAAAAGAAACTTTCTCAAAAAAAAAAAAGGGGAAAGAAAACAAAAAAAAAGAAAAGAAACTTTCTTGAAAAAAAGGAGGGAAAGAAAACAAAAAAAAAAGAAGAAAAAAAAGGTGGGATGGCCCACAGGCCGTGGCCCACAGGCCACGTGGCCGTACGGCCAGATCCGTACGGCCCACAAAAAAAAAACAAAACATAAAAAAAAAAGAAAAAAGAAGAAAAGAAAAAGAAACACGTGTAAAAAAAAAAGGGGAAAACACGTGGAAAAAAAAAGAAGAAAAGAAAAGAAAAAAACAAAAAAAAAGAAAGAACTTTTTATTTTTCCTACAATGGAGTTTTCTTAAAAAAGGGGAACTTACTTGAAGCCATTGATGGAGAAGAAGAAGAAAAGTCTTGAAGATCTTGAAGAAGAAGAACTCTTGGTCTTGAAGTCCTCTTGAGATTATTGTAAAAGAAAGTAATAAGAGCAAGAGATCCAACCTCCTCCTTGCTTTTATAGAAGAGAGCAAACCAAAGAAGGAAAGAAGAAAAAGGTAAGTGTTACAAATTAGTAACCTTACCAAAAGAAAGAGATTAGAAAGATTCTTTCCCAAAAGAAAGATATCTTGAGGGATTCTCTCCCAAAAAGAAATCAATGAGAGATTTTCTCCCAAAAAGAGATCGATGAAGGATTCTTTCCCAAAAGAAAGATATCTTGAGATATCCTATCCCAAAATAAAGGGAATATGAGAGATTCTCTCCAAGTAAAGATATTCTTAGATATTCTCTATCCAAATGAGATATTTTGGATATTCTTTACAAAAATGACACCATAGGAGATCTAAGCCATTTCAAAAGCTTAAGGTCCCAAGGGTTAGCCCATATGAGCCAGGTTTGACCACCTAGGCACTTGAAAAAAAAAAGTTTGGGCTTTTAGTCAAAGAGAAATCCCTATTACCAAGAGCATACAAAAATGGTTCCATGCCTCTTTTGAGTTGATTGGACCATACAAAGAAAATTCCAAGCCCCATGAGCTTCCAAAAATCAAACCATCCAGCCTCATCTACCAAATTGAGCCAAAATCTTGAAATTGACAGTCCACAAAAATCAAACCAAATCCTGGTCCCCTAACTTGCCACATACAGCTTGTTGGGTCACAAAACCAAAACCAAAAATCAAAACCTGATCCCCTAACTTGCCACATACAGCCTGTTAGGTCACAAGATCAAAACCAAAATTGATCCCCCAACATTCCACATACAGCTTGTTGGGTTACACGATGAAAACCAAACCCGACCCCCTAACCTGCCACATACAGCCTGTTAGGTCACAAGGTCAAAACCCAAATCCACATCCTTGATGTCATCTTCAAAACTTTGCCTCGAGATGGTACGTGATCCCTTTCACTACCATAAAATTCCCCTGGAAGCTCAAAAGGCTACAAATACCAAAAAGAAAGACCGCTCAAAGACTCTTGGTCAAGTCACAGGCTCTCCTTCAAAAGTCTCTTCGAGGCACATCGACTACAAAAGTTAAGCAACTCGTCGCTGTACCTCGAGGGGGCATTTGTTGACACCAAAAATGTCACTTTGCCTTTTCAAGATCCAAAGAGCTACATGAAGTCGCAACCTGCCATAAATAGGCAATGCTACTTTCAAAAAATCAAATCTTGTCAGAATCAAACAAAAACTGCAAGATTCTTCAAGACAGCTAAAAGAGGAGTACACAAGAAGTTTTGGGCCATTTCAAAATCATTTGGCCTAACTTCGCTTCTCCAACAGCCGAAAAGGAGCTCTCGGCGGCAAAAGCATCGGAGACACCAAATCTTCGATCAGAGCCGATGGATGGTCTCAAAATACTTCCAAAAGGCTCCACGTCAAGTTCCGAGTCAAACCGACAACGTTTGACCCTACATCAACCCTCGAACAGCTAAATCAAGCCTCTCGATGGCGAGAACCACCGAGGCCTTTACTCATCAGATAGAGCACATGGACGGCTTCAAAATGCTTATAAAGGGCTACACGTCAAATTTCAGGTCATTTCGATAACATTTGACCATAGTTTGACGCTCGGAAGCCAAATCAGGCCTCTCGGTGGCAAAGCTCTCCGGGACCATGGTTTCCAAGACAGAGCCTATGGATCATCTTAAAACGACTCCAATAGGTTCCCTGTCAAATTTCAAGTCAATCGGACATCGGTTGACCGCACATCAAACCGCGACATCTTCATCGCGACAAAAGCAAGTCTACTGGTGATAGGACCCCAAACGGCTTCAAAACTCAAACAAAAGCATATGGTTGGTCTTATTTATTGCTCAGGAGGCTTCACACCAAATTTCAGGTCATTCCGACATCGTTTGACCCAGTTTCAGCTTCTGATGGAAAATCGGCAGCTCTGCGCTACAAAGTCTTCGGCTTTCTCAGGAAATTGGGAACTTTGCAAAATAAAATGAAAGGATTCTCATCAGGTTTCCTACAGGGAAATCAGGCCAATAAATGGTCAAAACTTTCAAGGAAAAATACAGACGAAAAAAGAATCAAAAAATAGCAAAAAAACGGACACAAAACGGGACAAAAAGGGGGAAAACCCCCCCAGGGTCGCAGGCCCCTGCGACCTTGGAGCCCGGGGTCGCCGGGAAGGCCCCGGAAACCCCAGTTTTTGCCGTTTTTTCACGATTTCAAGCGCCCAGCCTCTGGTACTCTCCAAAATTCATGCTTTTGAGACACCAAATCCTCTGACATCCGTCCAAAACACGGGTCAATCATCAAGAGTATCGAAAACAATATTGATCGCCACCCGGTCAACCAAAAAAAGTGTGCTTTCTACCTGACCGATCGAGAAATCGACAGGACAGATGGCACCGACCCGCTATTGGCAACAAACACCTGAAATTATATGGTCATCTGATGTCGATCTACATGAAGATCCATCGATGATCATCGACAGAAGAATCCCAAAAGACGCGGCACGGCCCGCGACTCTTCAACTGCTCGGCGACCACTTAATGCGATTAATTGACTAGCTAACTAACAGTCATTAATCCATTTCTTTGGACGGCCCAATCAGAAGCAAGCATTCGGGAGTTACAAGTCAAGAGATTCATGGCATTTAACCCATGAAACTCCTCCCATCATGGCGATTAAAGGCGATTAAATGCCCTCAATCTCCTCCGGCCAATCAGAAGCCAAGAAAAAGGAGTTACAAAATAAAGAATTCAATCTTGTAACTCCTCCCTTTATGTAGCTTTATGACAATCAAGGCTCATAAACCCTCCTAAATGGCCACCTAAAAGCCTATAAATAGGAGAGCTCTCCAAGAAGAAAGGATCATCACAAAAAAGCACAAACACACAGACTGACAAAGCACACAAATCGAGAGAAAGAAAAAAGAGAGAAAACTCTGCGGAAGTTCTACACCGACCACCGCAACAAGGTGACAAAAGTCCCTTGGGGGGTACTCCCCCCAAGGTCCTTACTGTCACGCCCCGAATCCGGGACCTGCAGCGAACCGATCTCGGGGTGCGAAATTTTGGAATAATTTGAAACTTTTTGTTATAGTTCCCAAGATCCGCGTGAATGAGGATAAACAAATCTCATCACAATCAGAGTATATTTTTCGCGGAAGCTAAACATGGTGTTACGACCCGGAATCCGTGGCCATCGGGTTCCGCGTCGCACTCAACCAATATCACAAGCCATCAATCACAACACACTGAGCTGGTAGTAACACATCTATTATTTCCCACATATTCAAGTTACAATTAACAGATGTCTTAATTACAAACCCAAAAGAAAAAGGCTGATAAAGCCATACAAAAAAAATATCCAACTAAACAGAAATACTACCCCAACATTTCAATACGAACTCTGGTGCCAAACTTGACATCTAGATGATATCAACGGGCAGCCTCTCACGTCAGACCGGCGGTCCCACCGCCTCCTCTGATCAAACACCTACAAACAGAAAAGAAGAGAACTGGCACCAAACAAAAGGGGTCAGACACGACGGTCTGGCAAGCAAATAAACAAATAACATGAACAAAAGGAACATACATAAAACCTGATGAAATCATCGTAAAACCAAATGAAGAGTCTAAACAATAATGGCAATAAAGCATGCTAAACGATCGAAAGACCGAACATAAATGTCAAAACGAGTAAAAGAGCAATATCAGATGTACGAATATCTCGAAAAGATAAAAGCCTGCATCAAACACTTAATCGTCGGAAATACATTTCAAATCCTGAATAATAGCGACAATATGATAAAGATCGATATCGTAGACATTAAACAAATCTGAGCATAAAAAGTATAACCAACGATAATCACACACTAAAGCAATATACAGATAAAACACTGGCAACCACAAATAGCTAAATCCTCCTATTACCGAAGTAATAAGAGCAAACAGAGCGTAGCCACTGAACGTGGTACTAAACAGAGGATCGGAACCGTAGCCATACAAATGGGACCGGCAGATCAAAAGTATCAGAACCGTAGCCATACAAATGGGACCGGCAGATAATTACCGTTGCCATGGTCGGTACAGACAGAATCCAAGCTGCAGCTGGCGGACAGAATAAAGATCCCAAGCCGGGTGATCAGCCCGACAAGGTGACCTAAGCCTAGTGGTGCCTTTAGTTTTCAAAACTCAAACTGATACAAATCTAACATAATACTGATCCCTTTGGCTCAGGGGCTCACACCACATAGCTCTGGCCCCGTCTTGCCTCGGGGTTTGTTTTTCGGAATCGTAGCCTCTTTGGCTCATGGGCTCGCACCACATAGCTCTGGCCCCGTCTTGCCTCGAGGTTTTTATTTTCAAATACTAGTGTTGTCAAAACAATAGTCTTATCGAAGAAATCCCGAATGTGACAAACATACTCCAAATCTCTTTTCAAATCGAATCGGAGAGTACATACGAATTTCGATGGTAAACCGTCCAAATACACATCAAAGTGATTTGTATAAAATCATACGGTCGGTCCTTTCGAACGTGGAAAACCACAAGATTTTATAACAAATCATCGATGCGATTTAAATTAGTTTACCAAAGAAAACAAATACAAATTCAAATACAAAGACAAATACAAATACATTTTTCTGACTTGAAATGGAATGGACAGTGGAGAATGACCTAATGACTTACCAAGGAACCATCACAATGCACATTTAACCTTTAAACATTAATAAATAAAGAATGTGTTTGATGCCAATGAAAATCCATAATGTTTAAATGATAAAGTGCGCATTGAGACCCGAAAGGTTCCCGGATAATTTCACATACCCTCATTCTCACATCATTCCCATTTCACAAATTTCCAAGTATCGAAGTAATGACAAAACTCTTAAAAACAGGCCCATAACTGGCCTTGAACCAAACCCCAAAACAATCCTTTAAATCCGGCCCAAACAGACCTTGAAATGAGTTCATAGTTAAACCTTGAATGGCCCACAAAACACATCTTAAAAACAGCCCAAAACTAATCTGAACAGGCCCACAAAACTGATTTTTAAAGCGACCCAAACTAGACCTTTAGGGGCCCACAAAACTGATTTTAAAAACAGTCCAAAACTAATACTTAAATGGCCTACAAAACGATTCTTGAAAACAGCCCAAACAACTTCGAACAGGCCCACAAAAATTGATTTTTAAAGCGACCAAAACCAACCTGAACAGGCCCACAAAACTGAACTTGAATTGCCCACAAAACAAGTCTTTAAAACAGTCCACAACTGAACTTTAAAAACGACCCAAAAACTGATTTGAATCAGGCCCACAAACAGATTTTTAAACAGCCCAAAACTGAGTTGAATCCGGCCCAAGGAAGTCCCTGAAAACTGGCCCACAAAATCCACAAATCCAGGCCCGAACCCGAGCCCAGACTGAGCTGGGCTCGCTCGAGCGGACCCAGGCCCGCTCGAGCGGACCCAGACAGAAGCTGGGTCGCTCGAGCGACCCAGTGGTCGCTCGGCGGACCCAGACAGTGCCTGGTCCGCTCGAGCGACCCAGTGGGTCGCTCGAGCGACTGGGCCTGCCCAGTCCAGCCCGAGTGTGCATATTTTGCATTTTTTTTCTTCTTTTTCTTGATCCTTTTGATTCCTTTTCTTTCATACTCAATTCCATGAATTGTTGGGCCCTTCCTTGACCTTCCAAACACATCAAACCATTCATAAATCATTCTAATTAATCCCAACACAACACTTTTTCAAAAATCAAAGTTTTCCCCCTTTCTTTAAACACACCATTTAGCATAAGAAAGACTAATGTTTCAAAGTGAGCAAAGTGAAGAGAAACCTACTATACAATGTAAAACAATAGCATAAATGGAATACACAAAGTGCTTCATCATTCATTCAAAGCCAATCCATAAACCATGAAAAATTGAGCAAAATAAGGAAAATACATGAAGCTTAAACAAGAACATCATATTAAATTGTGAAATTCACTTGCCTTGAGTCAAGAGAAGATGCAAACACTCTATGAAAGTCCTCTAATGGCCTCAAGCTCCAAAATTACAAAATCCCCAAAATAGCTCAAGAGAAACCCTAAAAATCCAATCCATTGAAAACCTCCATGAAAACCCATTGCATGTGGGAATAAAACACTCCAAATGAGGAGGAAAACAAAGATTTAAAGAAATGAAAACCATTGCTAACCTTTGGGTGTTCCAAAGAAGAAGAAGGGCTTGAAGAGGAGGGTTGTCCTAGCCCAAAGCTCTTGAAAATGGGGTCTTTGGAAAGCCAAGAGGGAGGAGAAGAAGGAGGTGAGATCAAATCTCCATGAAAGCTCCAAGAGAGAGGTGTTTCAGATGAGAGAGAAAGAGTGGGAAGAGAGGGAAAGAGCCCTAGCTCAACCCTTGCTGGAAACGAATGAAGGAGAAGAAGAGAGGGGTTCCCCTCTTATAGAATGGGTCTTGTGGGCCCCAAACTTCACAAGGCTGAAAATGGTATATGCGGGCCCCGAACGAAAACGACGAAGAAGACAAAAACGATCGGCGAAATATCTACTTTCCGAAAAGTATATTTTCCCCAAATTCTGAAATTTTCGAAATTCATGGACAGGTTTAGGGTGAAAAGTCAGTTTTGCCCTTTTTCCTCGAAAAACGTGATTTCTGAGTATCAAATCAAAATGGTCAAAATAAGAAAGTTGTTAAACTTCATAAAATAAGTCGAAATACACCAAATCCAGAATTTTTAGAAATCCGAAGTAATTCCCCATAAAAATACAAATCCTAAGGACCGGGTCAAACTAAAGTCAACGGTCTACAAAATCTCCAAGGCAAGGAAAAATCCGGTCAAACTCAAATACGCGGTCAAACTAAATCAAATCTCGCTTAAAAAGCTAAACCACGATTAAAACAATGCTAAACAAAAGGATTGGGGTCGGGATCTTACACTTACCTTCTCCTTCTGCCGCCAATGGCTTAGACATGGCTTTTCAAGCCCGTCTACTCGGCTTTTTATTGGACACAGGACCTTCTTTTGGTCTTTGTTCTCTAAAAACCTGAGGTTATAGCCAAGCCAGGCGAATCAATAGCATCCTCTGTTCTCATCTGCATGGATGATGGCGAAGCCCACATATGGCTTGCGACCGTCAATCTAAACGGGTCCCCCACAATCTCCTGAGAAGTTAGATCCTCCTTTTCTTGCTTTTCATTATAGTTTGTATTTTTTTAAAAGAGACAAAAATCATAACTCTTGTCTTTCATTATTGATAAGGATTGTAAATCGGCTATAAATGCCAAAATCGGCTATAAACGCCAGAAACCGGCTATAAACGCCAAAATCGGCTATAAACGCCAGAAACCGGCTATAAATGCCAAAATCGGCTATAAATGCCAAAAAAATCGCCTTTCACGGCAAACCAAGAAAATGTCTCTTTTCTTAAATATATGTGCAATGGAAAACTTGAAAGAAGTTGATTTCCTTTTTACTTGCGAAGGTTGATCTCCGGATCACCACTTGCAATTCCAAGTAAAATAGAAAATCTGGCACACCCACACAAAAAAAGAAATGTTGATGCACGCCCTTGCCCCCCGGTTACGAAAGGGTCGGAACCAAACGGACTTCCACGTCCGCCGACCTCGGTAGAACCGAGCAGGAGCGCAGTCCATCATCCTCCATCAAAAATAGCCTCACCTAGCCAATAAGTGAGGTAAATAGCAAGATCTCTCCGTAGTGTAATGTCAAAGCAAATGGCATCTGTACTAGCGAAGAAACCCCTCAACTCTTCTTGCATGGCCAAAGTCTTCTTCATGTCTTCCCGTGTCGTGCTATCAGAAGACTCCCTACTATAAAAAAAAGTTGGCGAACGAAGAGCCAGAACTCTTCCAACTGCTAGATCTTACTTTCGAGCCTTCCTTCTCCTTCAAAAAATCATAGAAGGCGACAAGCTGAAGGTACAAGAGCCTGGACTCCTCCGACTGCTCCTCAAGGACGCTGTCAATCGGCATGAACTCTTCATAGAGTTTGCCAAGGATAAGCAATCCAGTAATGGCACTCAGCTCCTTCAAATAAAAACCAATCTTACGATTCGTGACAACGAAGTTATTGGTTTGTGGAAAGAATGACTCCAACATAGACATGAAGGCCTCGTCGGAAAAGGTCACGGTCTCCCTAATGGCACGGACCGCATCAAAAATCCGGGCTCCCTTCAAAATGGCGCCACCAATTGTAGACACCTCATTTGCCCCCCCTATGATAGCCTTAAATACCTGTCATATATAGCGATGCCCCCATTTCACCCATAATTGAATGATTAATGGCATAATTCAGATTAATTAATGACAATGAAGATGCTCTTTTGATAGTTTCAGACTTAGTTCAACGACTTCTAGAAATTCGTGAGAAGAAAGCCGAATCGCATTGAGATCTCGAGTCCAACTCACCTTTCACACAAGGAGCGGACCACGACACTATTCAAACCTCTTTCGGACCACTTAAGACATGCTTAGGCCAGTTCTTACAAAGGTTACACCAAGTTTACCCAAATGCCATCCGATTACCCTAAGTTAGGAAGCCGGATCCATTGATCCAGAGGTCCCCATCTTTTCTCAGCCCATAATCATTAGGACAATTATACCATTGTATTCTTCACTTCAAGAGCTTTCCGACGGTATGTAGAACGTCCAAATCCGATAAGCGGATCAAAAGTTATGAGTTTTCGAAGTTTGTCTTAGAAAGAGTAACAGAAATTCATCTAGGCACCAGCCTTGTGGCGCCCACCCTACTCAAATTCACCTAGGCGCCCCATGTGTGGCGCCCTCACTAGTCATGGTCACCTAGGCGCCCCATGTGTGGCGCCCACCCTCCGAAATCACTAGTTTGACCTAAACGGACCGGAACCACTCAACGTAGGGACCAAACTCCGAAAATGAATTGACTCCACCTAGGCACCCCATGTGTGGCGCCCACCCCACTCTTTATTCCATCTAGGCGCCCCATGTGTGGCGCCCATACTCTTCAGCCCACCTAGGCACCACATGTGTGGCGCCCACCCTATTATTCCACAAACTTAACTTAGGGCAGCCCGTAACCACTCCAAACAAAGACCCAAACAACTTTCCATCTAGGCACCACCCTTGTGGCGCCCACACTCTCCAGTCCACATAGGCACCCTGTGGTGGGCGCCCACACTGTTCAGTCCACCTGGGCACCACCCTTGTGGCGCCCAGTCAATTAAATGCTAGTGTAGGTCCCCTCAATTGACCATCTATCCATTCTATTCCGACTTCAGATGGGACCAAACTTTGAGAATGACCCGAACCACGTAGGCTCCACCCCATGGGCGCCTACCATGAACCAGTCCACATAGGCGCCAGCCCTGTGGCGCCCACCCTATGCAGTCACCTGGGCACCACCCCAAGGGCGCCCAGCCTCTTTTCCAAACCCTAATTTATCCCAAAACACTTAAGCCGCCTTGGGATGCGTGAAACCTTCTAGAAACACGAACTAATGAAGCCCTAGCCCTCCTAAACTCATCCCAAACCTCTATTTAAGGATCTCTTAACCTCATTTACAAGGGAGCTACCCTAAAAAGAGAGAAAAGTATAGAGA
This sequence comes from Litsea cubeba, assembly GCA_012931725.1. Classification (NCBI taxonomy): domain Eukaryota; kingdom Viridiplantae; phylum Streptophyta; class Magnoliopsida; order Laurales; family Lauraceae; genus Litsea; species Litsea cubeba. The sequence continues at coordinate 22,550,393 of CM022955.1, read as the reverse complement.
ATAAGCAAAAAGGAGAAAGGTAGCCACCATTAGAGAGAAAGCTTCAGATCTAGAGGAGAAGAAGGGGAAATAGAGGAGAAGACTTCCATATCTTCAACTAGAGCTATGATTCTTCACGTAAGCCTCGTTCTAGGAACTTGAAAAGTGTGACTCAAACCGGTATTCCTAGATCTTTCTATTCTTCTGCTGCATTTTATCATCATCTTTGTTTAGAAACATGCTTAGGATCATTCATGCATCATAGATCTATATTAGTTCTTGATAAAAATGGTATCGGCATTTCATCATATTAATAACATGTTTAGATTCATACTAGTGGTGTAGATCTGCATTGATTTCGTAGTTCTAAGTGCTTAACTAGGTTAGATCTCGCATTTGTAGCATCATCATCCTCATTTAGATCGAGGAGGTCGTGAAAAGCCTATCTCAGAAGGCTGGGCGCCACCCACTGGGCGCCTACCATCTCTGGTTTGGCTAGGCGCCACCCTCTGGGCGCCTACCCTTCCGAGAAAGGGTTTGGGTTTTAGATCTCTACTTGTTACATCATTTTCTCGTAGATTTGTTAGTTGCATCATTAGTAGTTCGCATTAGGACATCCGCATCAGTTACTAAATATCGAAAATTGTGTTGAAAATCTTAAGACTATTGTGCATTCATTGCGAATCTTTGAAAACCCTGACTGAGCAGGGTAGGCACCACAGGTGTGGCGCCTAGGTGGACTGTTCCACCTTTGTGCACAAGTTTCGATCTCTCGCATTTAGTTCATTTAGAAATCGCATAACAATGATATGTTTGCTTGTTTGATATGTTCTGAACTTCAAATTATCATTTTTATCACACACACCACCATATCATCTGAAACATAAAGTCATAAAAAACCCAAAAAAAAAAAATCATAAAACATAAAACTATTTCTTCTCTTCCCTTACTCTCTAGTAAATTAGAGGAGAAACCAAAAACAAATTAAAAAATACAAAGAAAACCCAAAAATAGTAGGTAGATAGCCTAGATTATCAAATCTCGTGCCTAAGTAGGATAAACCCTAAAATATCATAGTTAATTAACTTAAGAATTGCCAAATCATTAAGAACCCTAGAACAAACAATTTAATTAATTTGGACTGAAATTGGACTAAGGAATCACTAAGATTGTTTAGGGAACCGCTTCTCCTCTCTTGAGCTTAACTTGCTTATTCACTAAAGGTCCCTAATTAAAGATTAAACATAATTAGTTAAGGCTCTAATCTCACATCAATTAATACAATAAATACCTTTAATCCAAAAGATCTTGAGACCTTAATTAATTTGGATTAAAAATAACCAAGAACTTAATTAAAACCCTAAAACATATCCATCTGGGCGCCACCTCCTGGGTGCCCTGTTGCCAGATCCATCTGGGCGCCACCTCCTGGGTGCCCTGCTGACAAGATCCACCTGGGCACCACTCCCTGGGCGCCCAGCCTATTCATTCCCTAAGAGGCTCTATTTAAAATTTAATCTAATTAATTAAGACTTTAACCAACCCTAATTAACACACTAAAATACTTTTAACTTGAAAGACCTGAAATCTTAACCAACTTAAACTCGAATCTACCTAAAAGATACAAAACTAACAAACCCTAAAAAATCCACCTGGGCACCACTCCCCTGGCGCCCTGCCTTCCAATCCACCTGGGCACCACTCCCCTGGCGCCTAGCCTTCCAATCCATCTGGGCACCACTCCCCTGGCGCCCATCTTATCCCTTTACTAAGAAATTTCTAATTGAAACTTCTAATTAAACCAACCCGAATTAGCACACTAAAACACTTTAGGACTTAAGAAACCTAAGACTCTAATCAATTCACCCTCGGATTAACTTAAAAGCCATCGAACCAAATCAAACCACAAGGCAGTCACCTGGGCACCACCCCCTGGGCGCCTAGCCTATCAATCCACCTGGGCACCACCCTCTGGGCGCCCAGCCTGTGAGCTCCACCTACACTACTCGTTTCTTGGAAACCAATCAATTAAAAACTAAACCTAATTAACTTAAATCTAATTCTTTCTCAACTGAATACTAAAAGATACTTTTCATCCAAATGCATTAAACCACAAAACCCAACTCCGAATCAACCTAGAACATCAAAACCAAGCCGAACCTCAAGACAGCCACCTGGGCAACACTCCTTGGGTGCCCAGCCTGTCAATCCACTTAGGCACCACCCCCTTGGCGCCTAATCTGTCAATCCATCTGGGCACCACCCTCTGGGCGCCCAGCCTGTGAATTCCACCTACCCCGTCCATTCCTTAGGAAACCATTAAACCCAATTAATTGGAACCCGATTCATCCCCAACTGAACACGAATAAACACTTTCCATCAAATCCTAGACCCTTAAATCAATTCAAACCTGAGATTGACCAAAGAATCACAAAACCCAACCGAACCATAAAACACATCCATCTGGGCACCACACCCTGGGCGCCCAGCCTACTCCTTTTCATAAAAAGCGCTAAATTCACAACTTAATCTAATTAATTAAAACCTCAAACCAATCCCAATCAATATAACATAAAACCTTTAACCTTAAAACACTTGGAACCTTAATCGATTCGGACTTAATACCCAAAACCCTTTGGAACTGACCAAACCATAAAGATTCCACCTAGGCACCAATCCCTTGACGCCATCCTATCAATCCATCTGGGCGCCACCCCCTGGGTGCCCATCCTGCCAGTTTCACCTAGGCACCACCCCCTGGGCGCCTAGCCTACATTTCAACCCTACCCAACCAATTCAACTAAAAATTAATAATTAAACACCTTACAACTTAAACTAACTAAGACCAGAACCTTAATTAATCTCCGGACCCACAGACCAATAATTAAATCCTATCCGGCACAACACAAAATCACAGGCAAACCACCTGGGCACCACTCCCTGGGCGCCCATCCTGCCAATTCACCTGGGCGCCACCCCTTTGGTGCCTATCCTTCCACTTGCACTAAAACACGAATCCTCATTTTATTTCAAAATCCGGACCCGCATCACTTTGACATTAGAACAGCAAAGACATTAAAACATTCCTCAGAGTAAAACATAGCCCTTAAAACCCCCGGAATTCTGAAAAGAGATCGAAAAGTCTGAAAAGCATAAACTGTTAGGATAGGCTCCACCCCCTGGGCGCCTACCCTATTTTTAATCTTGAATTGTGATTTTCGACTACTTTTTAGAATTCTGATTTAAATTAAAAATAACATAAGTTTAAAATATAGAAGAACACATTAACCAGATCCTTAAAACATCTCTAAACCACTCTCAATCAAAACCACAACTCACAACAAATCGAATCAATTAAGATCTTACTCAACAAACTACTTAGGCGCAGGAACTATCAAACTTAGGCTATTTACACCCTAGGATCAAATTGGATTACCTTGTTAGGTAGTTTAGAGCATTAGGCTTCACCCCATCACTCTTCCTGTTCCGTTAGGGAATTGGGAAAGCTGATGTGGGCGGCCTAGGACCTTAGGTTAAGGTTAATCCGATGATCAGTAATAAAGCATTAATTACGTAAATCAAAGTAAATCCCCTAGTTAGGCCCTTCTAGCCCCATATAAAAAATCCATAAAAACTATAAAACCAACAAAATAAACCCAAAAAGATTTTCCTTTATTTCTTCCTCCACCTCAGGTGCCAAATATTTAATTGAACTTAATGATAAAAGGAAATGAAGAACTGACTTCTAAAATTGAATAAATGAGAATGACGAGATGAGATGAGTGATTTCACACACACTTTTTACTTCGGCCCATCGGCCACCCTTAAACAATCACGGCCCATCGGCCACCCTAAAACAAACACTGGCCCATCGGCCACCTCCAATCAATTACGGCCCATCGGCCTTTCATTTTTATCACTCGTGTATCGCACACGAAAAACACAGAAATCACAAGTCAAAATCTCATTTGCATCATTATTTTGATTTGAAAAGTCAGCCTTTAAACCTTATTTTGCCAAGGGATTTGAAGGGGGTACCCGGGAACGGGGCCAATCCTCTTCTAAAATATTTGGCACCTCCCCCCATTTATTTTCTTTATTTTACTTACTTTATTTTACTTGGATTTATTATGATTATGCTGTGTGAGGATTAACCTTTATTTGGACTTTAACTCATAACCCTAATTTGACCCTATATTAAAAAGACCCAAAGAGACCCAAATTAATGTGACAGGACAACCGTCGTGTGTTGCCGGCAGCACATTAGACGAGAGGAAGAACCCACCCACTTATTTTCTCCCCACATTTCTTCGGCTTTAGTTGAAGAACGGTGTTACGGCCGTATCCGTAGCTGGCGATCGTGATCCATTGATTTTGAGGATAGTCGGAATCCTCATTTTCGATGTAAAATTTAAATAGCATATATAGATGAATAGAGATTTCCCCACGCAAAATGCAAAATTCCCCTTTCTTTCCCTTTTTGGGGGGGTCGAAATTCACATCCGACAGCCTGGCGATCGTGATGGGACCTCTTTTGTTTTCCTGTCACTTATTTGGGTTTTTCCGGGATTTTATTCTAGGATACGAACATCCAATCAATGATTAGATGTCCGTGTCCCATTCAGTTTTGGGTTGTTATGAGTCTAGTCCAAAATTAAACTTAAGGTTCGAATGCACCGTCCACTAAGCTTTCCCCCATTACATCATAAGAAACAAACTTGCACCAACACTCACTACAAAACAACATAAAACGTGCTCCTCTCATCCCCTCTTTCTCTCTATTCTCATCTAAGTACTTCTTCACAAATGGAGGGTTACACGTTCGGGATGCCCGACTTTCAACCCCTCTCACCCCCACTGTTGCTCCGCACCACTAGCGGGTCACACCAAGCCCCCCAGAATATAGAATCCTCTAGAGTATTAGATGGATCCTCAGCAACGTCAAGCCATGACCCGCAACAGATGAGGCGGTCCCTCTTCGAAGGTGGCCCCCTGCCAGTCAATACCATCACAATGGGAAGGAATCTGTCTAACACATCCACCCCATCTCATTCATCAGGGGAGAATCAGCTTTCCTCACATTCAGGGGTAACTTACACAGACTTAGTCAATCCTACCGGCCAGGTTATAAGGTATAGAGTTCACAATAATGATTTGTCGAGAGATTACTCTCTCCGCGCGAATGATCCTGTTGTCTCACAAGTTACACCTTATTCCTCCCTGATCAGTCAGACCGAGCCGATTACGTCTTCTGTCCCACAGTACGGGATGCCTATGGATACACCTATCACCACACCAGTTAGAATTGTCACACCATCCCGGACTCTCGCGACAAACGAGAATTCGTATCATCAGACAAGTCATGTTCCAGTAAACACGGGTCAGTTGGCGATGCCCAACACCTCATACCATAATCCCTTGACTCACATGGGAACGCCAGATGTCTACCGACAATATGAGGTAACCCGACCCCAATTCCAGGTGATGACTCCTTCGTCAATCAATCAAGCGGGTTATAATCCTTTGACGGCTAGCACTGATATGTTATACCCCCAGCCGATTCAATATGAGAAGACCCCTCCCATCTATCAAAATCAGACGGTCCCAATCTACCAAATGCCTAACTCAGACCAGAGCCCTCCAGTCCAGAACGCGCAGGTTATCAATCCCGCAGGAGTTAGAAACCCTTATCAAACATATCAAGCGAATGAACCGCGCTATCAGCAGGCGTATCAGCCACCAGCTTTAAGTCCCATGGTTGACCCATATAGAGGACAGTCGGTCGCTCATGGAGTGTAAGATCCCGACCCCAGTCCTTTTGTTTAGCATTGTTTTAATCGTGGTTTAACTCGTTAAGTGAGATTTGATTTAGTTTGACCGCGTTTTTGAGTTTGACTAGATTTTTCCTTAATCTTTGAGATTTTGTAGACCGTTGATTTTGGTTTGACCCGGTCAATATGATTTGTATTTTTATGGGAAATTACTTTTGATTTCTAAAAATTCTGGATTTGATGTATTTTGACTCATTTGATGAAGTTTAACAACTTTCATGTTTTGACCATCTTGATTTGAAACTCAGAAATCACGTTTTTCGAGGGAAAACGAGCAAAAATGACATTTTCACTAAATCTGTCCATGAATTTCGAAAATTTCAGAAATTGGGGAAAATATACTTTTTGGAAAGTAGAAATTTCGCCGATCGTTTTTGTCTTCTTCGTCGTTTTCGTTCGGGGCCCGCAAATGCCATTTTCAGCCTTGTGAAGAATGGGACCCACAAAACCCATCTCTTAAGAAGAGGAACTCTCTTCCTCTTCCTTCATTTCCTTCTTGCACGGTTTTGAGCAAGGGTTTTTCCCTCTCCTCCCTCACTCTCTCTCTCATCTGAAACTCTCATTTTGTGGAGTCCTCTTGGAAGATTGATCTCCCCAAGTTCTTTCTCATCTCTCAAGCTTTCCAAAGACCCTATTTTCAAGATTTTTTTGGGCTAGAGCAAGGCTCTCATCTAAGCTCTTCTTCCTTGTTTGGATTTCTCAAGGGTTTCTTTTGAGCCATTTTGGGGGTTTTATGATTTTGGAGCTTGAGGCCATTAGAAGACTTTCATGGAGTGTTTTTGCATCTTCTCTTGACCAAGGCAAGTGGATTTCCAATTAATATGATGTTTTCATGTTCTTGTTGAGTTTCATGGCTTTTTGCTCATCATGCTCTAATTCTTTATGATTTATGGATTTGCTTTGAATGAAGGAATCAATGTTATGTGGATTTGCATTTATGTTATGGTTTTACCATGTATTAGAAGCTTGTTTTTGTCTTGGTCATTTAGAAAATTTGATCTCTTTATGTTAAGTGTTTGGGTTCAAAAGAAAGGGAGAAAACTTTGCTTTCAAAAGTGTTGTGTTTGGGCCAATTAGAATGATTTTTGGATGGGATTTGATGAGTTTGGAAGGCCAAAGGAGGGCCCAAATGATCTTGGAATTTTGTAGGAAAGGAGGGAAGAAAGAAAAAATCAGAAAGGAAGAAGAAAGAGTGCATTTCTGCACTCAGCCGGACTGGGACAGAGCCCAGTCCGCTCGAGCGACCCAGTGGGCCGCTCGAGCGGACCAGGTTCTGTCTGGGCTTCGCTCGAGCGGACCCTGGGTCGCTCGAGCGAGCCCAGATCTGTCCTGGGTCCATTTATGAATCAGTTTTTGGGCCTGTTCTTTTGGGGTTTCTTTGGGCTTCCTTGGACCTGATTCAAATCAGTTTTTGGGCCATTTCAGATCTGATATTGGGTCGTCTTTGGGCCTGACATTGGACTGTTTCAAAACCTGTTTTGTGGGCTTGATTAAGGTTCAGTTTTTGGGTTGTTTAAAAATCTGTTTGTGGGCCTGGTTCAAGTCTAGTTTTGGGCTGATTTGAAAATCTGTTTTGTGGGCATTCAATGTCAGTTTTTGGGCCAGCGTAAAACCTGATATTGGGTCATCTTAGGTTCAGTTTTGTGGGCCTGTTCAGGTTGGTTTTGGTCGCTTTAAAAATCAGTTTTTGTGGGCCTGTTCGAAGTTTGTTTGGGCTGTTTTTAAGAATTGTTTTGAAGGCCATTTAAGGATTAGTTTTGGACTGTTTTTAAACTTGTTTTGTGGGCTTGATTAAGGATGGTTTTGGATTGTTATTGAGGACTATTTTGGACGTGGGTTAAGGCCAACTATGGGCCTACTTTAAAGAGTTTGGATTTACTTTTGATACTTGGAAATTTGTGAAATGGGAATGATGTGAGAATGAGCTTATGTGAGATTATTCGGGAACCTTTCGGGTCTCAATGCGCACTTTATCATTTAAACATTATGGATTTTCATTGGCATCAAACACATTCTTATTAATCAATGTTTAAAGGTTAAACGTGCATTGTGATGGTTCCTTGGTAAATCATTAAATCATTCTCCACTATCCATTCCATTTCAAGTCAGAAAAATGTATTTGTATTTGTATCTGAATTTGTATTTGTTTCCTTTGGTGAACTAGTTTAAATAGCATCGATGATTTGTTATAAAATCATGTGTCTTCCCATGTTCGAAAGGGTGATCGTATGATTTTATACAAATCACCTTGATGCGTATTTGAACGGTTCACCATCGAAATTCGTATGTTTTCTCCGATTCGATTTGAAAAGAGATTTGGAGTATGTTTGTCACATTCGGGATTTCTTCGATAAGACTATTGTTTTGACAACGCTAGTATTTGAAAATAAAAACCTCGAGGCAAGACGGGGCCAGAGCTATGTGGTGCGAGCCCATGAGCCAAAGAGGCTATGATTCCGAAAACAAAACCCCGAGGCAAGACGGGGCCAGAGCTATGTGGTGTGAGCCCCTGAGCCAAAGGGATTAGTATTATGTTAGATTTGTATCTGTTTGAGTTTGAAAACTAAAGGCACCACTAGGCTTAGGTCACCTTGTCGGGCTGATCACCCGGCTTGGGATCTTTACTCTGTCCGCCAGCTGCAGCTTGGATTCTGTCTGTACCGACCATGGCAACGGTAATTATCTGCCGGTCCCATTTGTATGGCTACGGTTCTGATACTTTTGATCTGCCGGTCCCATTTGTATGGCTACGGTTCCGATCCCATTTTTAGTACCACGTTCCGTGGCTACGCTCTGTTTGCTCTTATTACTTCAGTAATAGGAGGATTTAGCTATTTGTGGTTGCCAGTGTTTTATCTGTATATTGCTTTAGTTTATGATTCTCGTTGGTTATACTTTTTATGCTCAGATTTGTTTAATGTTTACGATATCGATCTTCATTGTATTGTCGCTACTATTTGGGATTTGAAAGGTATTTCCGACGATTAAATGTTTTAAGTAGGCTTTTAATCTTTCGAGATATTCGTACATCTGATGTTGTTCTTTTACTTGTTTTGATATTTATGTTCGGTCTTCGATCATTTTAGCATGCTTTATTGTCATTATGGTTTAGCCTATTTATCCGGTTTTACGATGATTTCGTCTGGTTTTATGTATGTTCCTTTTGTTCATATTATTTGTTTATTTGCTTGCCAGACCGTCGTGTCTGACCCTTTTTGTTTGGTGCCAGTTTTCTTCTTTTCTGTTTGTAGGTGTTTGATCAGAGGAGGCGGTGGGACCGCCGGTCTGACGTGAGAGGCTGCCCGTTGATATCATCTAGATGTCAAGTTTGGCACCAGAGTTCGTATTGAAATATTGGGGTAGTATTTCTATTTAGTTGGATTTTTGTGTGGCTTTATCAGCCTTTTTCTTTTGGGTTTGTAATTAAGACATCTGTTAATTGTAACTTGAATATGTGGGAAATAATAGATTTGTTACTACCAGCTCAGTGTGTTGTGATTTATGATTTATGCCAGTCTGTTATGATGGCTTTGTGATATTGGTTGCGTGCGACACGGAACCCGATGGCCACGGATTCCGAGTCGTAACACCATGTATAGCTTCCGCGAAAAATATACTCTGATCGTGAAGGAATTTGATTATCCTCATTCACGCGGATCTTGGGAACTACAACAAAAAGTTTCAAATTATTCCAAAATTTCGCACCCCGAGATCGGTTCGCTGCAGGTCCCGGTTTCGGGGCGTGACAGGTTTGGTATCAGAGCTGGTTAGTTTCTAGGAAATAAAATACTCTAGAGACATTAAGACGTGTGGTTAGGATTCGTTAGATTGTGTCGATTTGTTTTCTCGTGTCTTTGTTTCTTTGGATTTGAGTCGGCTTTTCTTTCAGTTCGGGAGATTTTGCTTGTCTTTTCTTTTAGTTCTGTTGTTAGGAGATTTGGATGGCCAAATTTCCTCCTTAGTGGTGGAGAATTTAAAGTCTCCATACTCTTGTTCGGTGTCTTTTGTCTGTGTTTGTGTCGGAGACTGAGAACCTTCTAGATTCAGTGTGTTGTTTCCGGAGAACACCAGCAGACTTTCAGTCTTCAGCATCTTCATTGTGGTTAATGAGAGAAGACATGTGCATTTGCCTGCCAAGGTAAGACTTGAGTAGTATTCGAAGACCCCCTCTCAGTTAATCGAAGATCGTCATGCAGCGCACCAGAGTAAGTAAATGTGGAATTTTGGGGGAACTCAGACCATCTTTCCAAGATGAAGGACTGCAAGAGGCGTATCAGTTATTGATTTTATGAAGGGAGGAGTGACTTTAGTTAGTAAGATTTGGAGTGGTGCAAGGAACTCAGGGATTTCCTCGGATTCGACGAGCATGGTCGTGGTTTTGGTTGAGAAGTTCGGTAACTTGCAGCTTAATTAGTCGGTGTAGTTGATTCAGCAAGGGAGTACATCAGTATTATGGATGTCCATTTCTTATTTAAAATGATTTTATTGATGTTTTCATCTTTGATATGTTTTCATTAATATCTATGGTTTATTCTGTTAGTGTTTAAAAATGGATTTATGTTTCTTCTTTGAGGCTTATTTTGAATTAAAAACTATGTTACTATACTCTTTTCATGAGTCACATGATTTTGTTTTCAAGATTGGTCTTTAAAAGCATGTAACTCAAAATTGTGTTTCTTTCTCAAAGAGTAGTGTGAGATTTCTATTTTATTGAGTTGTTTTCTATGGTTATGTAAAATGAAATTTCTTAAAGGTTTTGTGTTTAGATTTTATGTAGATTTCCTACATTTGTTTTAACGCTCAACTTTGTTTAGATTTTCGCAAGATTTTTATAAACAAATGAGTTAGTTTTCAACAAGGTTTCGTATTCAATTAACACTCAGATTTCAGCGAAGTTTGATGTACAGTTATACTAAAATATGAATTTCAGAAAGGAATAATGTTATTTCAGGTCCAAACTTTGAAAAAAAACCTCATTTATTAAGCTTTATTTGATGATTTGGAAGTTCAATTTTTACTATGATTTGAAATGATAAAATTTAGCTAAGTAATTATTTTGGTCATTATGTTTAAAATTTAAAGGGTGGTTTGGCATCGAATGGAAGGAGTTGTATTAGTATAGTTGGAGCTTGGAAGTGTAAGAATTGGAGGGATGATGGATGTCAAGTTGTGTACTAGTTCAGTTGGAGGTAAAGTTGGATCTACGAGAGAATCACCATCATTCAAGACTTGGATTGAGAGTTTCAGTTCTTCAGAGATTGACGGTATTCTTAGAGGCCAGAGTCTGAATGGTACAGTGTAAGTAGGTATTTGGAATTCCAGGAATTTTTGAAGAGGGAGATATTTCAGAGAAAACGTGTCTACGATCACATCTTTGTTCAAGCATCAAGAGCACCGTGTACAGCTTTGAAGGATTTAAGGCACATGATTCCAAGGTATTAGAAAGAGGGCAGAACTTACGGTTCTTTGGACCGACAGTCGCTGACGAGATAAGGAAAAGAAATGATTCAGTGCAGGAACGACAGATGACACCAAGGATACTTGGGAGTGTTGGGCACCAGTTTGGTCAGAGAAGTTTGTTTTCTGGCAGATATGTAGAATAGTGTGAAGCCTTCAACCGAATCAGAATGTGGTCGACCGTGCATCTCAACGTCAGGTTTGATAAGAGGATCTCTCAGTTGCCGAGGTCTAGCATAGCGTGTCAGTGTTTTCTTTTGTCTTTTGGGTTTTTGATTTTGATTTGGTTTAAGCCATTTGGAGGACCAAATGGATTCTAAGGGGGGGAGGATGTAAGATCCCGACCCCAGTCCTTTTGTTTAGCATTGTTTTAATCGTGGTTTAACTCGTTAAGTGAGATTTGATTTAGTTTGACCGCGTTTTTGAGTTTGACTAGATTTTTCCTTAATCTTTGAGATTTTGTAGACCGTTGATTTTGGTTTGACCCGGTCAATATGATTTGTATTTTATGGGAAATTACTTTTGATTTCTAAAAATTCTGGATTTGATGTATTTTGACTCATTTGATGAAGTTTAACAACTTTCATGTTTTGACCATCTTGATTTGAAACTCAGAAATCACGTTTTTCGAGGAAAACGAGCAAAAATGACATTTTCACTAAATCTGTCCATGAATTTCGAAAATTTCAGAAATTGGGGAAAATATACTTTTTGGAAAGTAGAAATTTCGCCGATCGTTTTTGTCTTCTTCGTCGTTTTCGTTCGGGGCCCGCAAATGCCATTTTCAGCCTTGTGAAGAATGGGACCCACAAAACCCATCTCTTAAGAAGAGGAACTCTCTTCCTCTTCCTTCATTTCCTTCTTGCACGGTTTTGAGCAAGGGTTTTTCCCTCTCCTCCCTCACTCTCTCTCTCATCTGAAACTCTCATTTGTGGAGTCCTCTTGGAAGATTGATCTCCCCAAGTTCTTTCTCATCTCTCAAGCTTTCCAAAGACCCTATTTTCAAGATTTTTTTGGGCTAGAGCAAGGCTCTCATCTAAGCTCTTCTTCCTTGTTTGGATTTCTCAAGGGTTTCTTTTGAGCCATTTTGGGGGTTTTATGATTTTGGAGCTTGAGGCCATTAGAAGACTTTCATGGAGTGTTTTTGCATCTTCTCTTGACCAAGGCAAGTGGATTTCCAATTAATATGATGTTTTCATGTTCTTGTTGAGTTTCATGGCTTTTTGCTCATCATGCTCTAATTCTTTATGATTTATGGATTTGCTTTGAATGAAGGAATCAATGTTATGTGGATTTGCATTATGTTATGGTTTTACCATGTATTAGAAGCTTGTTTTTGTCTTGGTCATTTAGAAAATTTGATCTCTTTATGTTAAGTGTTTGGGTTCAAAAAGAAAGGGAGAAAACTTTGCTTTCAAAAAGTGTTGTGTTTGGGCCAATTAGAATGATTTTTGGATGGGATTTGATGAGTTTGGAAGGCCAAAGGAGGGCCCAAATGATCTTGGAATTTTGTAGGAAAGGAGGGAAGAAAGAAAAAAATCAGAAAGGAAGAAGAAAGAGTGCATTTCTGCACTCAGCCGGACTGGGACAGAGCCCAGTCCGCTCGAGCGACCCAGTGGGCCGCTCGAGCGGACCAGGTTCTGTCTGGGCTTCGCTCGAGCGGACCCTGGGTCGCTCGAGCGAGCCCAGATCTGTCCTGGGTCCATTTATGAATCAGTTTTTGGGCCTGTTCTTTTGGGGTTTCTTTGGGCTTCCTTGGACCTGATTCAAATCAGTTTTTGGGCCATTTCAGATCTGATATTGGGTCGTCTTTGGGCCTGACATTGGACTGTTTCAAAACCTGTTTTGTGGGCTTGATTAAGGTTCAGTTTTTTGGGTTGTTTAAAAATCTGTTTGTGGGCCTGGTTCAAGTCTAGTTTTGGGCTGATTTGAAAATCTGTTTTGTGGGCATTCAATGTCAGTTTTTGGGCCAGCGTAAAACCTGATATTGGGTCATCTTAGGTTCAGTTTTGTGGGCCTGTTCAGGTTGGTTTTGGTCGCTTTAAAAATAAGTTTTTGTGGGCCTGTTCGAAGTTTGTTTGGGCTGTTTTTAAGAATTGTTTTGAAGGCATTTAAGGATTAGTTTTGGACTGTTTTTAAACTTGTTTTGTGGGCTTGATTAAGGATGGTTTTGGATTGTTATTGAGGACTATTTGGACGTGGGTTAAGGCCAACTATGGGCCTACTTTAAAGAGTTTGGATTTACTTTGATACTAGGAAATTTGTGAAATGGGAATGATGTGAGAATGAGCTTATGTGAGATTATTCGGGAAACCTTTCGGGTCTCAATGCGCACTTTATCATTTAAACATTATGGATTTTCATTGGCATCAAACACATTCTTATTAATCAATGTTTAAAGGTTAAACGTGCATTGTGATGGTTCCTTGGTAAATCATTAAATCATTCTCCACTATCCATTCCATTTCAAGTCAGAAAAATGTATTTGTATTGTATCTGAATTTGTATTTGTTTCCTTTGGTGAACTAGTTTAAATAGCATCGATGATTTGTTATAAAATCATGTGTCTTCCCATGTTCGAAAGGGTGATCGTATGATTTTATACAAATCACCTTGATGCGTATTTGAACGGTTCACCATCGAAATTCGTATGTTTTCTCCGATTCGATTTGAAAAGAGATTTGAGTATGTTTGTCACATTCGGGATTTCTTCGATAAGACTATTGTTTTGACAACGCTAGTATTTGAAAATAAAAACCTCGAGGCAAGACGGGCCAGAGCTATGTGGTGCGAGCCCATGAGCCAAAGAGGCTATGATTCCGAAAACAAAACCCCGAGGCAAGACGGGGCCAGAGCTATGTGGTGTGAGCCCCTGAGCCAAAGGGATTAGTATTATGTTAGATTTTGTATCTGTTTGAGTTTGAAAACTAAAGGCACACTAGGCTTAGGTCACCTTGTCGGGGCTGATCACCCGGCTTGGGATCTTTACTCTGTCCGCCAGCTGCAGCTTGGATTCTGTCTGTACCGCCATGGCAACGGTAATTATCTGCCGGTCCCATTTGTATGGCTACGGTTCTGATACTTTTGATCCGCCGGTCCCATTTGTATGGCTACGGTTCCGATCCCATTTTTAGTACCACGTCCGTGGCTACGCTCTGTTTGCTCTTATTACTTCAGTAATAGGAGGATTTAGCTATTTGTGGTTGCCAGTGTTTTATCTGTATATTGCTTTAGTTTATGATTCTCGTTGGTTATACTTTTTATGCTCAGATTTGTTTAATGTTTACGATATCGATCTTCATTGTATTGTCGCTACTATTTGGGATTTGAAAGGTATTTCCGACGATTAAATGTTTTAAGTAGGCTTTTAATCTTTCGAGATATTCGTACATCTGATGTTGTTCTTTTACTTGTTTTGATATTTATGTTCGGTCTTCGATCATTTTAGCATGCTTTATGTCATTATGGTTTAGCCTATTTATCCGGTTTTAAAAAACGATGATTTCGTCTGGTTTTATGTATGTTCCTTTTGTTCATATTATTTGTTTATTTGCTTGCCAGACCGTCGTGTCTGACCCTTTTTGTTTGGTGCCAGTTTTCTTCTTTTCGTGTTGTATGTGTTGATCAGAGGAGGCGGTGGGACCGCCGGTCTGACGTGAGAGGCTGCCCGTTGATATCATCTAGATGTCAAGTTTGGCACCAGAGTTCGTATTGAAATATTGGGGTAGTATTTCTATTTAGTTGGATATTTTGTGTTGCTTTATCAGCCTTTTTCTTTTGGGTTTGTAATTAGACATCTGTTAATTGTAACTTGAATATGTTGGGAAATAATAGATTTGTTACCTACCAGCTCAGTGTGTTGTGATTTAGATTTATGCCAGTCTGTTATGATGGCTTTGTGATATTGGTTGCGTGCGACACGGAACCCGATGGCCACGGATTCCGAGTCGTAATACACCTGTATAGCTTCGCGAAAAATATTACTCTGATTGTGATGAATTTGTTATCCTCATTCACGGATCTTGGGAAACTATCAACAAAAAGTTTCAAATTATTCCAAAATTTCGCCACCCCGAGATCGGTTCGCTGCATGGTCCCCGGTTTTTCGGGGGTGACAGGTTTGGTATTCAGAGCTGGTTAGTTTCTAGCGAAATAAATACTCTTAGAGACATTAAGACGTTTGGTGAGTGATTCGTTAGATTGTGTCGATTTGTTTTTCTCGGTCTTGTCTTGGTTTCGTTGGATTTGAGTCGGCTTTTCTTTCAGTTCGGAGATTTTTTGCTGATCTTTCTTTTAGTTCTGTTGTTAGGAGATTTGGATGGCACAATTTCAATCCCTTAGTTGGTGGAGAAATTTTAAAATCTTCCATACCTCTTTGTCCTAGTGGTCTTTTTGTCTATGCTTGTGTCGGAGTACTGAGAACCTCGTGGAATTTAGTTAGTTGTTTCGGAGAACATCAGCAGACTTTCAGCCTTCAGCATCTTCAATGTGATTATTAAGAGAAGACTGTGCGTTTGCCGTCAGAGTTGACTCGAGCAGTAGTTGAAGATCCCGTTTCAGCTAGTCAAGGATCGTCATGCAGCGCACCAAGGTAAGTAAACGTGGATTTTGGGTGAACTCAGACTATCTTTCCGAGATGAAGGACCGCAAGGGGTATATTAGCTGTTGATTTTTTTATGAAGGGAGAAGTGATCTTAGTTAGTAAGATTAGGAGTGGTGCAAGAAACTCAAGGATTTCCCCGGATCGACGAGCATGGTCATGGTTTTGGTTGAGAAGTTCGGTAACTTGTAGCGTAGCCAGTGTAGTTTCCAGAGGCGATACCAAGTGGATGGTTAGTTGTAGTCAAGATGATTTGTGGCAACAGAAGAAACCTTGGGAATTTCACCGACTTACAAGATATTGGATTGGACAACACGCAGGTGCAAGAGTATACTTCAGTTTTGGTGTTGTCCCTTTTCTTAATGAGAATGATTTTTCGTGATGTTTTCAATCTTTTGTTATATTTTTCATTAATATCTATGATTTATTCTTGTAGCGTTTAAACAATGGATTTATGTTTCTTCTTTAAGGCTTATTTTGAAACAAACTATGTTATATACTCTTTTCATTAGTCGCATGATTTCGTTTTCATGAGGATTGTGTTTCGAATTTTTGTTTAATCTTCTTAAGACATTATCTTATAATGACCTTAGGATTTCGCTCTTGTTTAGTTTTCTTAAATGTTGATACTTACATTTCAAAACCTTAAGGATTTCAAAACTTTGTATGTGTTTGGCTGGAAATGGATTTTAACAAAATTTAATGTATGGTCATATTACATGAATTGATTTATTTTTGAAAATCCTAATTTGAGGCTGTGAGTATTTCAAGGATTTGTTGAGTCATGAAAACATGAATTTCGAAAATGAATAATGTTGTTTCATGTTCAAAACTTTGGAAACCTCATCTTTGAGCTTTATTCGATGATTTGGAAGTTCAATTTTTTTACTATGATTTGAAATGATAACATTTAGCTAAGTAATTATTTTGGTCATTATGTTTAAAATTTAAAGGGTTGTTGGCATCGAATGGAAGGAGTTGTATTAGTATAGTTGGAGCTTGGAAGTGTAAGAATTGGAGGGATGATGGATGTCAAGTTGTGTACTAGTTCAGTTGGAGGTAAAGTTGGATCTACGAGAGAATCACCATCATTCAAGACTTGGATTGAGAGTTTCAGTTCTTCAGAGATTGACGGTATTCTTAGAGGCCAGAGTCTGAATGGTACAGTGTAAGTAGGTATTTGGAATTCCAGGAATTTTTGAAGAGGGAGATATTTCAGAGAAAACGTGTCTACGATCACATCTTTGTTCAAGCATCAAGAGCACCGTGTACAGCTTTGAAGTATTTAAGGCACATGATTCCAAGGTATTAGAAAGAGGCAGAACTTACGGTTCTTTGGACCGACAGTCGCTGACGAGATAAGGAAAAGAAATGATTCAGTGCAGGAACGACAGATGACACCAAGGATACTTGGGAGTGTTGGGCACCAGTTTGGTCAGAGAAGTTTGTTTTCTGGCAGATATGTAGAATAGTGTGAAGCCTTCAACCGAATCAGAATGTGGTGGACCGTGCATCTCAACGTCCAGTTTGATCAGAGAGTCTCTCAGTTGCCGAGGTCTAGCATAGCGTGTCAGTGTTTTCTTTTGTCCTTTGGGTTTTTGATTTTGATTTGGTTTAAGCCATTTGGAGGACCAAATGGATTCTAAGGGGGGGAGGATGTAAGATCCCGACCCCAATCCTTTTGTTTAGCATTGTTTTAATCGTGGTTTAGCTTTTTAAGCGAGATTTGATTTAGTTTGACCGCGTATTTGAGTTTGACCGGATTTTTCCTTGCCTTGGAGATTTTGAAGACCGTTGACTTTGGTTTGACCCGGGTCCTTATGATTTGTATTTTTATGGGAAATTACTTTTGATTTCTAAAAATTCTGGATTTGATGTATTTTGACTCATTTGATGAAGTTTAACAACTTTCATGTTTTGACCATTTTGATTTGAAACTCAGAAATCACGTTTTTTGAGGAAAATGGGCAAAAATGACATTTTCACTAAATCTGTCCATGAATTTCGAAAATTTCAGAAATTGGGGAAAATATACTTTTTGGAAAGTAGAAATTTCTCCGATCGTTTTTGTCTTCTTCGTCGTTTTCGTTCGGGGCCCGCAAATGCCATTTTCAGCCTTGTGAAGAATGGGACCCACAAAACCCATCTCTTAAGAAGAGGAACTCTCTTCCTCTTCCTTCATTTCCTTCTTGCACGGTTTTGAGCAAGGGTTTTTTCCCTCTCCTCCCTCACTCTCTCTCTCATCTAAAACTCTCATTTGGTGGAGTCCTCTTGGAAGATTGATCTCCCCAAGTTCTTCCTCATCTCTCAAGCTTTCCAAAGACCCTATTTTCAAGATTTTTGGGCTAGAGCAAGGCTCTCATCTAAGCTCTTCTTCCTTGTTTGGATTTCTCAAGGTTTTGCAATAGCTTTCTAAACTTTAGACCTTTGTTCTCCTTTTCATTTAGAGTGTTTTCATCACTCATGCAATGGGTTGTCATGGAGATTTGCAATGATTGGTTTTCTAGGGTTTCTTTTGAGCCATTTTGGGGGTTTTATGATTTTGGAGCTTGAGGCCATTAGAAGACTTTCATGGAGTGTTTTTGCATCTTCTCTTGACCAAGGCAAGTGGATTTCCAATTAATATGATGTTTTCATGTTCTTGTTGAGTTTCATGGCTTTTTGCTCATCATGCTCTAATTCTTTATGATTTATGGATTTGCTTTGAATGAAGGAATCAATGTTATGTGGATTTGCATTTATGTTATGGTTTTACCATGTATTAGAAGCTTGTTTTTGTCTTGGTCATTTAGAAAATTTGATCTCTTTATGTTAAGTGTTTGGGTTCAAAAGAAAGGGAGAAAACTTTGCTTTCAAAAGTGTTGTGTTTGGGCCAATTAGAATGATTTTTGGATGGGATTTGATGAGTTTTGGAAGGCCAAAGGAGGGCCCAAATGATCTTGGAATTTTGTAGGAAAGGAGGGAAGAAAGAAAAATCAGAAAGGAAGAAGAAAGAGTGCATTTCTGCACTCAGCCGGACTGGGACAGAGCCCAGTCCGCTCGAGCGACCCAGTGGGCCGCTCGAGCGGACCAGGTTCTGTCTGGGCTTCGCTCGAGCGGACCCTGGGTCGCTCGAGCGAGCCCAGATCTGTCCTGGGTCCGTTTATGAATCAGTTTTTGGGCCTGTTCTTTTGGGGTTTCTTTGGGCTTCCTTGGACCTGATTCAAATCAGTTTTTGGGTCATTTCAGATCTGATATTGGGTCGTCTTTGGGCCTCACATTGGACTGTTTCAAAACCTGTTTCGTGGGCTTGATTAAGGTTCAGTTTTGGGTTGTTTAAAAATCTGTTTGTGGGCCTGGTTCAAGTCTAGTTTTGGGCTGATTTGAAAATCTGTTTTGTGGGCATTCAAAGTCAGTTTTTGGGCCAGTGTAAAACCTGATATTGGGTCATCTTAGGTTCAGTTTTGTGGGCCTGTTCAGGTTGGTTTTGGTCGCTTTAAAAATCAGTTTTTGTGGGCCTGTTCGAAGTTTGTTTGGGCTGTTTTTAAGAATTGTTTTGAAGGCCATTTAAGGATTAGTTTTGGACTGTTTTTAAACTTGTTTTGTGGGCTTGATTAAGGTTGGTTTTGGATTGTTATTGAGGACTATTTTGGACGTGGGTTAAGGCCAACTATGGGCCTACTTTAAAGAGTTTGGATTTACTTTTGATACTTGGAAATTTGTGAAATGGGAATGATGTGAGAATGAGCTTATGTGAGATTATCCGGGAACCTTTCGGGTCTCAATGCGCACTTTATCATTTAAACATTATGGATTTTCATTGGCATCAAACACATTCTTATTAATCAATGTTTAAAGGTTAAACGTGCATTGTGATGGTTCCTTGGTAAATCATTAAATCATTCTCCACTATCCATTCCATTTCAAGTCAGAAAAATGTATTTGTATTTGTATCTGAATTTGTATTTGTTTTCTTTGGTGAACTAGTTTAAATAGCATCGATGATTTGTTATAAAATCATGTGTCTTCCCATGTTCGAAAGGGTGATCGTATGATTTTATACAAATCACCTTGATGCGTATTTGAACGGTTCACCATCGAAATTCGTATGTTTTCTCCGATTCGATTTGAAAAGAGATTTGGAGTATGTTTGTCACATTCGGGATTTCTTCGATAAGACTATTGTTTTGACAACGCTAGTATTTGAAAATAAAAACCTCGAGGCAAGACGGGGCCAGAGCTATGTGGTGCGAGCCCATGAGCCAAAGAGGCTATGATTCCGAAAACAAAACCCCGAGGCAAGACGGGGCCAGAGCTATGTGGTGTGAGCCCCTGAGCCAAAGGGATTAGTATTATGTTAGATTTGTATCTGTTTGAGTTTGAAAACTAAAGGCACCACTAGGCTTAGGTCACCTTGTCGGGCTGATCACCCGGCTTGGGATCTTTACTCTGTCCGCCAGCTGCAGCTTGGATTCTGTCTGTACCGACCATGGCAACGGTAATTATCTGCCGGTCCCATTTGTATGGCTACGGTTCTGATACTTTGATCTGCCGGTCCCATTTGTATGGCTACGGTTCCGATCCCATTTTTAGTACCACGTTCCGTGGCTACGCTCTGTTTGCTCTTATTACTTCAGTAATAGGAGGATTTAGCTATTTGTGGTTGCCAGTGTTTTATCTGTATATTGCTTTAGTTTATAATTCTCGTTGGTTATACTTTTTATGCTCAGATTTGTTTAATGTTTACGATATCGATCTTCATTGTATTGTCGCTACTATTTGGGATTTGAAAGGTATTTCCGACGATTAAATGTTTTAAGTAGGCTTTTAATCTTTCGAGATATTCGTACATCTGATGTTGTTCTTTTACTTGTTTTGATATTTATGTTCGGTCTTCGATCATTTTAGCATGCTTTATTGTCATTATGGTTTAGCCTATTTATCCGGTTTTACGATGATTTCGTCTGGTTTTATGTATGTTCCTTTTGTTCATATTATTTGTTTATTTGCTTGCCAGACCGTCGTGTCTGACCCTTTTTGTTTGGTGCCAGTTTTCTTCTTTTCTGTTTGTAGGTGTTTGATCAGAGGAGGCGGTGGGACCGCCGGTCTGACGTGAGAGGCTGCCCGTTGATATCATCTAGATGTCAAGTTTGGCACCAGAGTTCGTATTGAAATATTGGGGTAGTATTTCTATTTAGTTGGATATTTTTGTATGGCTTTATCAGCCTTTTCCTTTGGGTTTGTAATTAAGACATCTGTTAATTGTAACTTGAATATGTGGGAAATAATAGATTGTTACTACCAGCTCAGTGTGTTGTGATTTATGATTTATGCCAGTCTGTTATGATGGCTTTGTGATATTGGTTGCGTGCGACACGGAACCCGATGGCCACGGATTCCGAGTCGTAACACCATGTATAGCTTCCGCGAAAAATATACTCTGATTGTGATGAGATTTGTTTATCCTCATTCACGCGGATCTTGGGAACTATAACAAAAAAGTTTCAAATTATTCCAAAATTTCGCACCCCGAGATCGGTTCGCTGCAGGTCCCGGTTTCGGGGCGTGACAGTCCATCACCAAACCTTCAAGATCATCCTCTATCCCTCTTCTTACACTCGGTGCTCCTCTGATAATTGGAACGCCGAAAAGACATCACTGCACTCTCTGGTGGATAGGGTTCCTCTCCAAGCTAGTCGGGTGGAAGTCCAGGCTGCTCTCTTTGCTGGTCGCACTATCCTGATTAGGCATTGGTAGGCAGTTTACCCACTCACATAGCGATGGTCTTCCCACTCCCCAAAGTCAGTCACAAACCACTTAGAAAGTATAATGAGGAATTTCTTATGGTCGGGAGCTGCTTTTAGATCCAAGAGGAGTCAGATTCGCTGGATTTGTTGTGTGTCTTCCCACCCTTGAGGGAGGTCTTGGTATCAGGCGAATCCAAGATCATAACGGAGCTTCTTTTGTCAAGCTAGCATGGACAGCTGCTACGTCATCTTCTCTTTGGGCTGACTGGATGAAAGGGAGGTACTTTCCTAGGGTTACCTTATGGAGCTCTTCCACGACCAAAATTGGTTCCTGCGTCTGGCGGAAAATCAGGAAGGCAGCTCACATCATTCAAGAAGGCAGTAAATGGTGTCATTAATGGAAGAAGCATTCAGGCATGAGAGAAAGAGAGAGAGATGTGGAGATGAAAGTCGTCCTTTGCATGGTCGACTGAGAGCTATCTTTAAAGGGTTAAATCCCTGATTACATTCTAACAATGCTTATCTATTAATTACACTTGGATTTAGATCCATACTAATAGCTAACAACTAACTAGTGAATGGGCCTGATATATTGGACCTGGAGGCCCAGGATTGACACCCCCCCCTCAAATTGATGCGGGAGTGTCATAAAGCAGCAATTTGGAGACAAGAAACTGATGTCGAGGCCGAGGAAGTCCCTTAGTGAAGATATCTGCAAACTGAAACTCTGTAGGGACGTGAGGTAGACTGATAACATCACGCTTGTATTCATCTCGAATAAAGTGGCAATCAACCTCTATGTGTTTTGTGCGTTCATGAAGAACAGGATTTTCAGTGATCCTGATTGCCCCAGTATTATCTCACACCTGGGATATTGTGGAATGTCCTTCTTCAGTTAAACCTATCGGTTGCAAATGGATCTACTCGATCAAGCTCAAATCAGATGGCTCCTTGGATAGACACAAAGCTCGACTTGTGGCACTTGGCAACCGCCAAGCGTATGGCATTGACTATGAAGAGACATTTGCGCCAGTTGCAAAAATGACAACTGTTTGGCTCCTTCTCGCCATTGCTGCTTCTCAATCTTGGCCATTGTACCAAATGGATGTCAAGAATGCTTTTCTACATGGGGACTTGAAAGAAGAAGTCTATATGCGGATACCACAAGGAGTCACCTCTCCGTCTAAGAAATCTGTATGTCGCTTACACAGATCTCTTTAACGGTCTCAAGCAAGCTCCCCGAGCGTGGTTTGATAAATTCAAAGATCGGTTAGGCACGATTGGCTTACTCAAAGTCCATATGATCCATCTCTTTTTATGAACCACGCATCAACTGGCTTTACTGTTCTCCTCGTATATGTTGATGATATCATTATCACCGGAACTGATGATGCTATGATAAAATCTATTCAGGCTCTCTTCGGGATTCATTCCATATGAAGGATCTGGGTCCTCTACATTATTTTTTGGGCTTAGAAATCCATCAGTCTTCAAAAGGCCTGTTTATCAATCAACACAAATATGCGACAGATCTTATTGAGCTTGCTGATCTCGATAACTCTTCCTCAGTTGATACAACCGCTTGAAGTCAATCTTAAGTTGAGTAAAGATGATGGAGATCTTCTTCCTGATCCACATACATACCGGAGACTTGTTGGCAGTCTTGTCTATCTCACCGTCACCAGGCCTGACATATCTTATGCTGTCAATCTTGTCAGCCAATTCATGACGTCTCCTCGTCACCTTCATCTGACAGCAGTGAAGCGCATTATCCGGTATTTATTGGGTACTAGAGCTCGTGGTTTATATTATCCAAAGGATAATCGTCTACTTCTGACTGCTTATGCAGATGCTGACTGGGCAGGATGTCCGGATACCAGACGATCCACCACTGGTTGGTGTATGTACCTCGGTCAATCTCTCATCTCTTGGAAATGCAAGAAACAAGAACGGGTCTCCCAAATCTTCCACAGAGGCTGAATATCGGGCTATGTCCTCTGCTTGTTCTGAAATCCTATGGGTTTGGGGACTTCTTTCGGAACTTGGATTTTCAATTGCAATTTTGGTAACAAGGCGCTGTTCCTCCCGTAGAAGTTCTTGAAGACAATCATCTACGTTGGGAAGGGAAACTCGGCTCATCAAGTTGGATCGGACTGTCTCATATTCAGGGCGCAGTTTCATGAGAAATTGGTCCCGATGGCTATCTTGTTGTAAGGAAAGAAGCTCAGGTAGAAGTGCTTCAGAGACAGTAGCAAATTTAATTTCATCATATTCTGACCATAGGATTAGAAAGCCGGAGTAATAATCCTGGATTGAAGTGTCCCTTGGGAGTAATTTGCAATGTCTAATTCCAATTGAAACTGACGTGCAGCATGATGTTGATAATATAACCTTTTTAAGATATTCCCACATTTCCTTCGAGGTCTTGCAAGGTCTGAGAGACAAAATAAAGTTTGGCTCTACAGAAGAAAGAATCCAAGACTTTATTTTTGCATCTTTAGTTTTCCAAGATAGAATTTTCTTGGCATCGTCAGCAGGGAGTGTGTCAGATCCATCGATATGGGCCCACAGTTCTTTTCCTTCAAGGTATACTTGAAATTGAAATGCCCAAGAACACATAGTTTTTGCCATTAAATTTCACAATAGAGGGTCCTGATTTTTCAGATGTATCCATGACAAGAGAACAGAAGGCAGTGGATTCCAGCAGCAGTAAGCAGTAGCAATAAATTGTAGTATCAGTAGCAACCAGCAACAGAGGAGAAAATATTGACAGAATAATAAGCAGTAGCAATCAGGCAGCAGCAGTAGCAATCAATCAGCAGCAGTAGCAGTAGCAATGGAGAAAATCCTTGACAGAATACTCAGCAGCAGGGAACACGAAGTCACAGAGGGAAAAAATTGAAATCCAGGAAGCAGTAGTAGCAGCAGTAGTAGCAGTAGCAACCAGAAGACAGAAGAGAAACTATGCAGCAGTAGCAATCGCAGGCAACAAAAGGAAAAAAAAAACAGTGCAGTCGTCCAAGTCGGCAGCAAGGGAAACTGTACGTGGGCCCCACGTGTTGAACTTGACACAGATCAGATGGTGGGGATGAAAGTAGAGGAGTTTTATGCAACTACTGGAAGTGGTCGCAGGTCGATCAAACCCAGATCGAGGAGATTGGACGGCCGAGATGAAAACATAGTGAAAAAAAATGAATTTTCACAAAAATTGGTAGAAACCCTACCTCTGATGATCAAAAAATCAGGGAAAAATCTTCAAAAATCCAAGAAGCAGTAGTCGACCAAGGTGGAGGTATTCCGTTGATGTGCTGGTGATGATCCAAGGTGGGCCACGCATGATCCGAGATGATCAGGAACGATCAGAGATGATCGGCTGAAGAGAAACATCACTGGAGGGCTTCCAATGCTTGGAAGATGACTTAGGAGAAGACCATAGATGATTGACCTTGCTCTGATACCATGTCATTAATGGAAGAAGCATTCAGGCATGAGAGAAAGAGAGAGAGATGTGGAGATGAAAGTCGTCCTTTGCATGGTCGACTGAGAGCTATCTTTAAAGGGTTAAATCCCTGATTACATTCTAACAATGCTTATCTATTAATTACACTTGGATTTAGATCCATACTAATAGCTAACAACTAACTAGTGGAATGGGCCTGATATATTGGACCTGGAGGCCCCAGGATTGACAAATGGATTATTGGGAATGGCAAATTGGCAGATGCATGGTTCGACTCTTGGTCTTTCAGAGTCAAGCCTGGCAGATCAGTTTCCTTCCTTCTCCTTCCCCCTCACCAGACAGTCAGCTCCCTCTGGGATGGCTCAGCCTGGACCTTGCCATCAGGGCTTCAAATAGAGGTGAAGATGCTTTAAGGAGTGCCGTCCAGTCTATCTCTATAGACCCCCCGCTAAAGCTGATTCCATCTATTGGAAAAGCCACCCAGGGAAAGAGTTATCTCTCAAAGAGGCTTGGCAGTTAATTAGGCACTCTCAGCCCCGCAAAATTTGGGCTCCCCTGGTTTTGGAACCACCTCATTAGACCGAGAGTGTCCTTCTTCGCTTGGCGCCTGATGCATTGCAAAGCCTCCTACAAACGACCGGGCTCAAGCCACTGGATCAGTCTAGCCTCCAGGTGTTGTCTCTGCAACCAGCATGTTTGAAACTGTGCTGCACCTCTTTTTCCTCTGCCCCTTCGCCTCTGGCCAATGGAGATGGATTCTTCAAGCAGCAGGAGTTAATATTGCAGTTCCTTGTTTCACCTTCTGCTATTGGCAGAGTCTTTCAGCTAGCTGTGACAAAGATAGCAAGACTAGGAGTCTCCTCCATCTTCTCTCTACTACTTATGTTATTTGGAAATGCAGAAATGACCAAATTCACAGAAATTTAAGAGCCGCTCAGACGAAGGTCAAGATCCCTACTGAAAGAGCTTCTCTCCTCCTCTCTCAGTTCTATCAACAGACCTTTTTCTGGTAGGACTCTTCAGCTGTTTATACATTTTTTGTCTAACCCCAACCTTTGACTTTTGTACATCTCCTAGCCTCTCTCTCCTCCTCTTGGGTTTTCTGCGCCTGCTCTGTGGATCTGTTTAATTGCTCAGAGGTCAGCTTCTTACAAGCTCAGGGGTCTATCTTTGCTTAAGTCGCTCCTACCGCTGGAGGTGCTCCTTTCTGCTTCAGCCATTGTTCCTCAGATTGCCCCGGGTAAAGCATGAGCACCTGGGTACCCGAGCTCCTTCTGTTTCTACTGGAAAATCAGTTAGGAAGGTTGAGACAGAGCTTTGTGTCTAGCTCCTTTACATTTCTGATTAGTTGGATGCTGGTTAATCTTCCTGATAAATGCTCGGAGCTTGTCAGCCCAATCTGGACGACACCCTTCTCAGCTGATTGTGCTCCTGTTGCTGCCTGTTATTCTGTTGCTAGCTCCTTTTCAGCGAGCTCAGCATGCTGCTAGTTTCAAGCTGCTCTTTCTGGGGTGCATTCAGTCCCTTCTGTTTGGCGAGCTGCAGCTCCTCCTGTCTTGCTGCCTATTCTCTGCAGAGCAGAGTGCTGCACTGTATTATTCTGCTTAGAGGATTTCTGTGCTGCTTGGTTTTGATCTGCTGGTTGCCGTCTCCTATCTATGCAGCGCAGTTCGACTGGGAGGGAGCCGGTTCCTCTTAAATCTTTTCTTTTGCACTGGATCTCTTCTGGCAGTCTACCTCTTTTGTCAGTTTTGAAGGTTCCAATTGTAATTCCTTGAGTTGGTTTGGTTTATGGGTTGTTTCTGTCTCTGTGCAGTCTTTTGTAATTTTGGGGGCTTCTTGCCCTTTTCTCTTTTTATCAATACAAATTAACCTTTAGCAAAAAAAACTGCTCTGCTACTGCTATCGCTGGTTCGGATGGAGGGAATTTCGTTCAGGGCTCGGAAGTTCCCGCTGACCAACTTCATCTCAACGGCGCATATCGCTAGATCTTCATGTGCCTTCACTAGGTTTGTCAGGTCTTCCCTCATGCTATTGTAAGGATTTCGAATCCGGCTAGCATAAATTGCTTGAAACAATATGCATTCGATATAAAGGCTAGAGGCATATCGTAATCGATTAATCCAAAACAAAGGGGTGATCATTTCCCAACTAATTGTATATCTCATTTCGAGAGGAGTAGTGCACAAAATAGGGTATCTGCGTGGGGTTTTGGATCAAGGGTTAATCGGGGAGGAGGGCGAGGCAGGTTTATGTAGGTGCATATATAAAAATGCCCCAGTGTACGGGGTAACATGTGTGATCGATCCCTGAAACAAAACAATGTATAACATGTCCTGCATTCAACCAAAAGGCATTAGTAACAAAAGCATGCATGAGGTGAGAGTATGTGAATAGGTGAGTGTTCGTGACAATTGTGTATGTGATGGGACCTTAATTGGGAAGTTGTGCATAATAAGTAAGTACCCGTATGTGTGTATGCAAACATATATATAAAAAATGCCCTAGCATAAAGCTAGTGTATTTTATGGCTGAGAGTGACAGAATGAAGGTGGTCTAGCTCTCTGATCCATGGCTGCTAGTTCGGTGATGATGTGACCTTCCCCAACTATCTTTTGGAGATCAATCCCTCCAACCCTTTTCTGGTCGTTTTAGTATTTTTGGTTAAACTTTGGAGAGCACTAGGCTGGCCCTGGAATTCATGCGTGAGTAATGGTTGTGTGTGGGAGACAATGAGTTGCCGTGCTTCCTTAGTGTTGTGGTTATCGGCCACTCTCCGTTTGGTTCATTAGACAAGGACCCATGTCATTTCAGCGTGCTTGGGGTTTGTGAGTGCTTTTCCTTTATTTTGGCCTTTTGGCTCCTTTTTTTTCTTCATTTTTTTTTGTTACGTTTTCTTTTTCTCTGATTTTTTTTACATGTGATTGTGCAATGCCTGGATCTCTTAAGCTTTCTAATTAACCCATGTAACGAGCATTAAGCCAATGACTCCCAAGCCAGATGGCTTTAGGGTTCTATGTATGTAAATACCCCTACAGGCTTACTGGCTCGGGTTACAAAGGCTATGAACCCAAAGTAGTCACTAAACTTTTATTCTTTTCAAGACTTCAAACTAAACTTTTTTTTTTTGGGACTGGCTCAGGAGAGGGGTACCTAGGGTATTGGCTTTCGAAGCATCAGGTATGGGGAGCACACCCATATCTCATGCGACTCCACCATGGTTTCTCTTTTCTCTCTCTCTCTCTCTCTCTCTCTCTCTCTTGCAAGTGGTATGGGGAAGCTTTCATGACATGGGTGACCTCATCTACAAACTCTCATGTTGAATGGTTTCAACTGTGAAAGCATTGTCTGGGGCAGATTCACTACTCTCTTTTTTTTCTTTTTTCTTTTTTGTGTCAGTGTGTGTTTTGACTTCCAGGTTTGGCCGCAGCACATCTCCTCAGTCCTCCCTGCGGGGTTTACACAGCCATATCAAGAGTCCGAGGGTCATACTCCGCAAGAAGTGGAGAAGGGTCATGTGGTGTACTTTTGCAAGTACATAGCATTCCATGGATCGGGGCTCTTCCCCTTCTGCATTTACTAATCTATATGCATTGCCAGAATATACTTCTTTAATTACATACGGGCCTTCCCAATTGGGTTGCAATTTGCCTCTAATGTATGGGAGTTGTGATTGAGTGATGCGCTTCAGTACAAGATCACCTATCTTGAATTTCCTTTCTATGACATGCTTATTATAGGCTCTTGCGATCCGCTTCTTGTACTCCTGAGCGTGCTCTGCTGTTTCATCCTTTTCTCATCAAGGAGGTCCAGTTGTAGCTGCAATGCTTCCCGTCTTTGGCTTTTGGTCATCTCTTCATCTAATTGGATCCGCAATGATGGGTGTAGGAGCTCGAAAGGAAGAACTGCCTCCATCCTGTAAGTCAGGGCATATGGGGTCTCACTTGTCGGAGTCCTGATGGAGGTTTGATAAGCCCACAATGCCTCGACCAAATGGTCTGGCCAATCGCTACCTTTTGCAGTTTCCATTGTTTTCTTGATGATCTCGAGTAGTGCCTTGTTTGTAGCTTCTGCCTGTCCGTTTGCTTGGGGGTAATATGGGGTTGAATGATGTAGTTCTATACCATATTTTGTGCACAAATCCTCCACATGTTGAGATATGAATTGAGGGCCATTGCCGGTTATGAACACTTTCGAAATGCCAAATCGGGCTATAATGTTCTTTTGAATAAATTTGACCAACGTGGAGGCTTTGATGTTGACAAATGCCTCAGCCTCCACCGATTTTGTGTAGTACTATGTTGTCGTTAATATAAAAGCCTTGTTTTGAGTATTCTCTACAATCGGAGCCAGGAGTCCTATGATATCAAATGCCTAGGTCGAAAAAGGCCACGGAGCGGTAGTGGGATGTAGTGAAGAAGCTGGAGCGTGAATCAGGTCAGCGTGCAGTTGACATTCTCGGTCCCTGAAGACATTTCTGGTTCCGAAATAATAGGCATTGACTCGTATCCTATTTCGCTAATGATTTCCTCTAGCCGTGATTGTTCTACCGGAGGAATTCTCCAGCGCTCAGGTCTCCCTATGGCTCTGCAATAGTCTGAGGTTTCTACTCCTAAACTACCTATATTTTTGGGTTTTTTTGTTTTCTAATTTTTTGAGGTTTTTGGGGTTTTGTGATTTTTTGGGTTTTTTGGAATGATATGGTACAGGTTGGGTCATGAAAGGACTATCTAAGGAGGAAGATCTCTGCCTCGGGCAATACCGAGGTGCGGGGTGATACACCACTTCGTAGCCTTCGGGATTTTCGACTTCCCAGGTTTTACTGTCTTCTTCTGAGGGTCCTCCTCTTTATTGCCGCCACGTGGCTGGCCAATATACGACTTCCTGGCTATCGGGGTCTTTGATTTCCCAAGTTCATGATAATCTCCTTTTATTTTGGGTAATTTGGCCGAATCACTGGCACTAATCATGTTGCACGACAACGCCTGGAACTTTTCCTCCAGGGAGGGACTTGAACCTCTAATTTCTTCAGATTCTTGGAATCCTTCCCAGGTACCAAAGATGTCTTCGTAAGTCTCAACCTCCTCATCCTCAGATGACGAATCAGTTATACCTTCTATTAAAGGTTCTATCCCTTTCCCCTAGGGGTGGACCTCATAGCATCCTCCTCCGTCGAGAGTCTCATCGGGATCCAGGAATTTGCTATGCCTGATGAAGTGCTCTTCTAGTTTCCAATTCTCCCTGTAGAGTGAAATCTGATTATACGAGTCGAATCCCAGTCCTCCTGTCCCTATCCTCGTTTCTGGGATGACGAGATCAAGGATCCCGGCCTCGTTCTTCCCTAATCCTAATCCGGGCTGATATCCTATCTTCCTCATGAGGTTCCAACCTTGTATGCATTCTTGTCTTAACGGTGGTTCAGGTAGAGGGACTGGATCTGGTATCATACTTCGGACAGGATCGATGTCTGTTAGGGAAGTAATAGGATCGATCTTGTATCCATGGACTTTGATTCCAGGCGAGATAGGAGCCGGTCGTAGGGTGGGAAGTATTTGAAGTTCTTCTGGCTCAACCACAGGCGGGTCCCCCATTAGTTTCATGATCTTTCTTAAGTGGGGAAACTTAATGCATTGGTGCCTAGTGGACATAACTGCCTTCATGTGATTCAACCAGCGACATCCTAAGATCAAGTAAAGGTCGCCGGGATATCCATGACGTAGAACTCTTCTGGTATTGAAACTAGGCCCGCTTGCACCAATAGTATGATCTTTCTGCCAATGGTTTTCTTGTTTCCGTCATACCCTGTCACCACGATCGGGGCTGGGGTTAGGCTTTTGCGGTTAGATTCATCGTCTTGTACGTTTTTAGCTGACAGATGTTCAAAGACGCCCTTATGTCCACCAGAGCACCAGACTTCCTTCCCAACCACCCTAACCGTGAGATGTAGGCGTGAGGTTCTTGCTTCAGGCGGTATTTTTTTTAGGGGTCGTTTGTCTACACCCATTTACATATGTAAATGGTGAATATGTGTAACATTTACGTATCGATCATGTTCGTCTATAATTATTTATGCATCTTGCGTGTAAATCAGATGTGTAAATGGTGTGAAAATGAGCCCATTTTCACACCAAAATTTGAATACCTGTTGAGGTGCACTTTCGAAGAATACCCATTGTTGGAGGCGGACGGTTTGGTGTTGGGGCATTTCCGTGAAATAGGTTCCAGGTTCGAAACCCCCTCCAATGTATTAGAAAAATAACAATTAAAAAGGTCTCAAAGTTTGGGCATTTCCATGAAAGAGGTTTTGGGTTTGAAACCCCCCCTCCAACACATTAGAACAAAATTATAAAAATAATAATAAAAGAGGTCTCAAAATGGATGATTTTAAGGGACAAGATTTGTAAGACAAAAAACATATTAGAAGATTAAAGTGGCTCCAATGATTTTAAGGGACAAAATCTGTAAGATAAAATACATATTAATAATAAAAATCTTAAGGGATAACTATAAGATAAATATCTCAATGATTTTTCTATATCAACTTTTAACTAGTTAATTACCTTATTATTTTAGATTGAGGATTTAACGGGAAAAACCCTCCTAAATAGGGTATTATTGCAATTGGCCCCAGTAAAAAACATCAGACAGATTGGGCCCTGAATCCACGTTTTTTTTTTTTTTTGTCTTTTAACGCTATAGTCGATATCGACTATCCCTGTGTATAATAAAGACCGAAACCCATTTCTTTCATGTTCGTCTTCTTCCCTTTCCACTTTTTCCCCCTTCTTCCCCTTTCATCTCTTCCTCTCTCTCTTGTTTCTCTCCTTGCTCTCTGCCAACTGATCTCAAATCACAATCTAAAATCACAATCTTTGAGAAGGAGAAGAATGAAAGAGAAAGCTGGTGGGTGTGAAAAGATGAGATGCACGGAGATGGAGGTGTGCGCAGGGGCTGTGAGGGCGGAGTGCAGCAGTGAAGGAGGGGGAAAAGAGAAAAGAAGATGAGGAAAGAAAAAGGAAAGAAAGGAAAGAGAGGGAGAAGGAAGGAAGAAAGAAAGGACTATGCATGGGCGTGGAGTACAGTGGGTGGCAAAGGGCAGTGCAGGGAGAAAGGAGAAGAAGAGGGAGAGAGGGGAAGGAAGGAAGAAAGAAAGGAACAGGCGAAGACCAGATCAGATTTGCAAGCCCAGATCCTCTGAGTTTCTCCTCTTCTTCGATCAAATCAGATTTATATGGTTCGTCTTCTGCACCGCAATCCAAGACTGAGGAATGGTCTTCTTCTCCATTCACGGTGGCCGAACCAGTCCTCTATTGCTTCTCTGATGTTACTGTATCCAATAGCCTCTTTGCAATATTCAAGGTTGGGGTGAACCCAGGTGAGGTGTTCATGGCTGATTTGAGGAAGCTTGATAGAGTGAACCCATGGGTTTGTTTAGGGGATGGTAGAAAGGGTAGCAATGGGAAGAAAGAGGGTTCTAATTCCAAGATTCAGAGCCATTGGAGGCGGGTTTTTTACAGCAAAGGTAGGGATTTAGAACTGTGGTCTGAGGTGGAAATGGGTTCCTATAGAAATGGTGAAGATGGGTTGGGAGAGAGGGTTTTTAGAAGGAATCTGATGGGGAGGTTGATGGATATTGGAGGTTGTAGGGTAACCCAGATGGCCTTTAGTGGAAATAAGATGGTCTTGGCCAGGAAGGATCAGCAGTTTGTTGAGGTGTGGCAGAGTTCTATTAGAATCTGAATTAGGCAGGGGAGGATTCTTAGTTGATTGTATTGTATTACTTCACATCTTTTGAGGTGTGGCAGAGATCCTTTGGGTACAGGGAAGTGTAGTTGATTGCATTGTATTACTTGAGACCAGAATTTTCTTCTGTTTCTCTGTTTGTTTTGATTCACTATAAATGAATGAGGTATCATTTGTTGTCTGTGCTTTATGTAAGCGGTGTTGTAAATGTGCATATCTCTTGTTGTAAGTAGTTTATTTGTTGTGAGAAGAAAGGTATGAGAAATGATAATTGAATTATTCTATAGCAGAATTGTCATTGAATTATTCAAGAGAAGTTGGCAAGTGAATGCTAATTTGATGTAATTTTCTTAGCTGGTTAGACGGAGAGGCCAAACATAGATACCTACTTTCTTTACTTCGTAATTGAAATTGTGGAACTTGTGGGCAGTGGTTGTGGAACTTCTATGGTTTTGGGCAGTTGGATTTATGTTGTGGAACTTCGTGTACCATTATTTGAAATTGAATGGTTTGTCAAAATGGTTTTGGATTGATTGTGTGAATGGAATGTACCAATATATTTAGAATAATGTTTAATACAATGGAATGGTTTGGAATGCTCTTAAAACCTTAGAGCCCATAATGGGGTTGAATGGATTCTTTGGACATGCTAGAGACAATTCTTTTGGATTCTTTGTTTACAATTGCAATAAAAATAGGCCATAAAACTAGCCTACTCATATATAGAACAATGTTTAGTACAATGGAATATACCATTGTCTAGTTTGTTTAACATGACCAATAGTCGATATCGACTATTTAACTGAAGCCTAAAAAACACAGTCATAGTCGATATCGACTATTTAGCTGAAACCTAAAAAACACAGTCATAGTCGATATCGACTATTGTCATGGTCGATATCGACTATTTAGCTGAAACATAAAAAACACAGTCATAGTCGATATCGACTATTTTCATGGTCGATATCGACTATTTAGCTGAAACATAAAAAACACAGTCATAGTTGATATCGACTATGTTATAATACTATAACTTACTAAGTGTAGCTCTAGAAAAAAATCTCTTCTATGTGGAGATTACATTGTACAGACGGGACCCGTGACTATAGCGGGTCCCTATTTTGTGGTCAACTTAGATGAGCCA
Source organism: Litsea cubeba (assembly GCA_012931725.1). Taxonomy (NCBI): domain Eukaryota; kingdom Viridiplantae; phylum Streptophyta; class Magnoliopsida; order Laurales; family Lauraceae; genus Litsea; species Litsea cubeba. Next base: position 22,516,453 of record CM022955.1, on the reverse strand, counting down.
ACAGTAGGCCCTACATGTGCGAGAGGCTCAACCTTTTTCTAACCAATCCATTAGAACATGATCAACCCTTTTATCTTCCCAATCCATTAGAACACATACATCTCCTCAATTGGTTTGAAATTCAAGCATTACCAATATCACACATAGCCAATTTTAACTAACTGACCAATCTAAAATCCCTTTCTTACTCCCCCATCATCATCCCATGATTCTCTCCCTCCATCTACTATCAACAGTAAATACAGATATACAACATGGGATGGGAGTCATGGGACCTATACTATGAACAGCATATTATTGCAATTGGGTTATATTGTTCTCAAACACATTCAAACACATTTCAATCACATTCCATTGTACTAAACATTGTTCTGAATATATTGGTACATTCCATTCACACATTCAATTAACAACCATACATTAACAAACCATTCAATTTCAAATAATGGTACATGAAGTTCCACAACATAAATCCAAGTGCCCAAAACATAGAAGTTCCACAACCACTGCCCACAAGTTTTACAATTTCAATTATGAAGTAAAGAAAGTAAGTATCTATGTTTGGCCTCTCCGTCTACTGCCCAGAAAATCTTCTAAAAACTTCCACTAACCAGCTAATAAAATTACATCAAACCGGTAGCTTCAACAACTCAGGAAGATTCAACCTATCAGCATTCAATTACAATTGTCTTGATAGCTCTCCTCCTTTTCCTTTCTTTCTTTCTTCCTTCCCCCTCTCCCCCTCTTCTTCTCCTTTCTCCCTGCACTGCGCTTTGCCAGCCACTGCACTCCACGCCAATGCACATGTCCTTTCTTTCTTTCTTCCTTCTCCCTCTCTGTCCTTTTTTACATACTTACATAGGATAAAACCCATTAGCCTTGAATATAACCCAAGCTTGAATCTTTGCTTGGTTCTCTCCAAAATCTACAAATCAAAAAAAAAAAAAAAAAAGAGTCAACAATCCTTTTGAAAGTGAGAACCCACACCATTTTCAGGTTACTTATGGCTCTTTAAATATGAAAGAACATTATTTTCACTATTTTGACTTCTTAATGACATGATTTCCTATTTTATTTTAGTTAAATGCATTTTATTTGATAGAACTCACCCTAACAAGAAAGAACCACAGAAATCCATGAAAGAAAAAGACCGAACTCAAATAAGTAAACAGAAAAATTGCATATCTAATTAAATAGATTTACCCCAAGAAAAACCAATGAGACCTATCTTTTCCTCTAAAAGAAGAAGACCAAAATCAAACAAGTAACCAGAACAATTGCATATGAATTTAATAGAATTTACCAAAACAAGAAAATCCAAAAGAACCTATCTTTTCTTATAAGATCGAATTCAAACAACTAAATAGAAATAATTGCACATGTACTTACTGAATTCAACCCCTACAAAAAGAAAATCAATGAAACCCAAGTTTTACTGTGAAAGAAGAAGATCCAATCCAAACAAGTAAACAACAATTTTGCACATACATATAATTGAATTCACCCAAACAAGATAATATTAATGAAACCCATGTTTTCCTGTGAAAAAAGAATATCCAATCCAAACAAGTAAACAGAGAATTTGCACATACAAATATACGAATTCACCCACACAGGATAGTATCAATGAAAGCCATCTCTTCTTTCAAACAAGGTGTAATAACTGCATATGTACTTGATTGAATTCATACAGACAAGAGAAGAAAAAAAAACCAAGAAAGCTATCAAAGAAAAAGATCGAATTCTGACAAACAATAAGAGATCTGAAGGATATGAGTCATTCTCAAAACACCCAAACTAGACAATGGTACATTCCACCTCTTCCTCGCATTGCACCATTACCTTCTCCTTCTTCATGTTTTTTCTTTCCCTTATCTTTTCTCCTCCTTCCTTCCTCCCAGCATACACCCACTGCATCTGGATCATCCCCATGAGATGGTGATGAGCGTGAGGGAGATGAAGATGCAGACGGCTGCCACGGTGGAGACCCTCACTTTCAAATGCAAAACCCGTGCCCACCTTCCTCTTTCTTCCACACCCAAAACCCATTTCTCCAATTCCAATCTCTTCTTCCCCAAAACCCCATTTCCCCTTTCAACCCATTCTCCCAGCTGACCCACCCCTTCTTGGGTTCTCAATCCAACAACCCCCATCGCCTCCACCAATGCATTATCATCAATTACAGAAGAGACGACGACGGCGGAATCGAGTCCCAAGTTAGCTCTGCTGCAAACCCCTTCTTCTTCTTCTTCGTAATCCAAATGGATATCAACATCTCCTCATGGATCTTTGAATTCCTTCTCCGCTAATCAATCGACGACTGTTTTCCATGCACTTTCATCTCACTCCTCCCTCAATCAAACTCCGATCTCCTCCTCAAGAAAACAATCCTCCTCCGAAGAATCTCCTTCCTCCTCTCCAAGACCTCCATCTCCGAATCCATCCTCAAAACCTTAGAAATCATGGAAGAGATCCACTGCATGTCCAGGACCGAAACCCACGATTCCATGAGAAGGGCCTACTCCGTCGCCGTCGAATGCGCCACCAAGTTCTTGAGAGAGGAACCCAAAGATTATTCCTCTTGAGAGAGGGTTTTCGGTCTTTAGTAGCAGGGATAGTTGATATCGACTATAGGGCTAAAAGACAAAAAAAAAAAAGAGAAACGTGGATTCAGGGCCCAATCTGTGGATGTTTTTAATTGGGGCTAATTGCAACAATAAGCTGTATAGGAGGGTTTATGCTGTTAAATCCCCTTTTAGTTTTCTTCCAATATCTCAATGATTTTTCTAAAGTCATTTATTATTGCAATACTTTAAAAATCTTTAAACATGTATATATGAATGTAAAGAGAAGAAATAATGTATTTTATATAGCATTATGGCATCATTCAAAAATAAATATTAGTATAAAGCCTTTGAGATGCGTGGGTTAAGTTTTATGCAAATTGAATAATGAATTAAGATCACTATTGAATTGAATATCAATTAATAAAAATATTAATAATAATGCTATTTGCTTAACCATCAAAATATAAATTTATATTTAATTAACCAGACATGTTGGAATGTGTTTTTGTGAAGGTGATCACTGATAGAAATGTATTTTTTTTAAAGTGTATTTCATGTTGAAAGACGTGCTCTTTTTTTTAATCTAAAATGCAAATAAAATTTTTGATATAAAATGGACCTTTTTTCTCCTTTTTTAAATCATTATATTAGAATTTAATTTAATGAATAATAAGTATCATTTACAAAATCTTGTAATAGATTTACACATCATTGAAACGAATATGATAAAATAAATCACATATGTAAATGATGCGAAAATAGTGTTATTAGACAAACGTTGTAAAAAAATGCATGTGTAAACGTTACATACTTAAAATTTGAATATTCATCATTTACATGTGTAAATTGTATTTACATATCCCATGTGTAAACGACAAACGACCCCTTAATTCCTCCTCGGTAAAATTGAGGGTTGGCAAGAAAGTCTCAGGGGATAAGGAGGCGATGGACGTCCTTAGTTGTTCCGGGGTTATATTTTCGTGAACCTGTAAATGGGTGATGGTTTCCATCAGCTGTTTTTTATGCATCAGGGAAGTATTGATTAGATCGAGGATTGACACTTTAGCAGGTATCTTTTTTAGATGCCCTAGGAGATCATACTCTATCCCAGTTTCCAATTGAACATGAGTTCTCTCTTCGACAATCTCCTCATTTTGCACGTTGGGAATTTGCAGGCCCGGATCTGGAGCATTTGAGATCGGAGGTAGCGCGGTGGGCGGATCCGTCTTGATCGGAGGTGTGCTTGTGATGGCTCTATGTCATAGGGGATGAGTCAACTGGGAGTAAGTGACGATCTGAGACCTCCCATGCGTGAAGTCATCATCAAAGTACACTTTGTAGAGGTCCGGGGATTTGACTATCGTGTCAGTTCTGAGGTTTTGAAGTCTGAGTTTAGTCTTCCCATCCTAATTGACATAATTCCAATAGTCATCATCTTCAGAAAAGTCATCATAGTAAAGCTGATTTTGACTAACGGTTGGCTGGATTAGGAAACCAGCTGATTGACGTGACATGGTAGCGATATTTGCCAATGCTCCTTGCAACTGTTGTGTTGAAGTTGACGCAGCATGTTGGGTGATCGGTCCCCAAGTGTAGGGTACGATTGTAGTAATAATCTGGTAAATCCAGGTCGATCCACAGGGAGCAATGCTTTTCAAGAAACCTTCCAACTTTGACCTATCCTAAATAAACACTAAATCTGGCCTAAATTAAATTAGATAACTAAATACAAAAAGCTTAATTACAATGCTTTCAAAAAAATAAAGGAACTATTGTAATAAAGGAAACCTAATCTAAGCAATCCTAAAATATCTAAAAACCTGCAAAAGAACACACAAATCAAACGACCAGTTTAATAAAAAAAAATCAAAACAAAACTTCCTAAATTAGATCCTACTTACCAAAATCAATTTTTATGCAAATATAAATGATCTATAATGCCCTAAATGCTAACAATGCAATTTTATGCAAGTTTCTAACTATATGATGCATGCTGTAAAAAAAATTTAAGTATGGAAACTGTTGCGCAGCCCTATTTTCACTGGACTATATGACATGACTAAGTTGGTGTGAACCTAAATCTAATGGATGGGATCAATAGCCTGATGATGCATGAACACAACAAAAAAAGAAAAAGCGAAAAAGGACTTAAAACAAAAAAGATATGATCACCTAAATATGCCTACTTGAACTGTTTTGTTGCTGAAATCTTAACGCAGGCTTACCAACTACCCCTGTTTGAGCCTCTGGTTGACATGGTTCCCGAGGTTATTTTTAGCTGAAATTTTGAGGTTTCAAAGTCCAATTACCATACTTTAAATCTGCTATTTTATGGACAAAAATATTAACGTTTACCTGGTTTTTAAATCTTGCACTTTTGTAACCAAGTTGGGTTAATTCTGCTGAAATGTGCAGGATTTTTCACTACTCACTTATCAGATCCGAATTTAGTGTGTCTAATCAGTTGATAATCTTGTGATTTCAGCAACAAAAACTTGTTCTAATGCAATTTCTAAATATGAAGTATACATAAAGACACTTTCTAACCATATATCATGCAAATAACAAGAATAGAAAGTTTCTACTAAACATAGAAAGATGCAAGTTGAGTTTTTAAATCTAGAATTTGTAAATAGAAAAAAAAATTAAGAATATTAACTTGAAAATAACAACAAAAAGGGTGGAAAGAAAATAAAAAGCGGAAAAGTAGTACCGAAGATCTAGAGTCTAGACAATGCTACAAATATTGACAATGCGATGATAATGTCCTCTCTTCTCAAAGTAGGAAAAAAAATTATGCAAGTGATTTTTTTGATGTTTCTCGACTTTTGATATTTTTATTTTATTTTCAAACCCTTGATCTAATCATGTGAAATATTGTCTCCAATCAAAACACATAAAAGAACTAAAATAAGAAAATTAAATCACTTACATAGAAAGTTGCAAAATCAATCCAAGTAGTGTCTTTTTTCCTTGATCTTGAAATACAAAAAAATTAAGATTCTTCTCTCTTCATCATTCTCTCAACATGATCTCTCAACCTATGTCTAAAGAATTAGGAGAAAAGAAGAAGAAGAAAGGGACTTAGAGAGAAAGGTCGATGGGAGTGGAATAGAGAGAGGAAGAGTCTCCTTGGTTGCTACCAAAAGCCTTGGACCAAGTGATCGCTTCAAACCCCTTTGGCTAGACCCTCTTTTATAATCTCTTATGTCCCTTTGTTTGGTAACACACCTCCTTCATCTTGGCTTAATATTCAAACTTCAATTGATTTCTTGTCCTTGTGATCCAATTTTTTCCATCTTGGGTTCCTCAAAAGATCTTTAAGATTGCTTCTTGATTTCCTTCTTGATTTTTGTCTCCTCCTTGATTAGATTTCTTCTTCCACAAGTTTGACTTTGTGGAGATCTCCTTCCAATGCAAAACTTGCCATCCACCCACGTTTTTTTTTCATATATGCCATAATATATAATTCCAAGTGGACTTAACTCCTTTGTATTAGGTGGAAGCTTCTTTAAAAACTCTTTCACAACCAAGACACATTCATCTAACCATCATGGTCCCACCAATCATGTAAATCTTCATGGGATAGGGTCCCATGTTGTTGATTTTTTTTCCTACAAATTGAAAGAAATTAATTAATCACATATAATAAAAATAAACATGAATTATGCATGGGATCCTACATGCCTAATGATGCACCCAAATGACAAACTTTCCCAAAAAAAAAATAGCACATGGTGCCAAAAATAACAAGTATGCATTGATGAAGCCAAAAAACTAATTTTGGGGTGATGAATGAGATGAAAAATCCTAATTTCACAAAAGTCATGCAATTCAATGAATTTTGACCAATTTTGACCATTTTCCCAAAAATATCCCCAAATATATGTAATCATGAAATTAAGTGCAATTCTATGCAATTAAACCTAATTAAGTCCACAAATGCTCATGAAATGATGACCTAATGACCTAATTTTGTGGACTTATCACACCCCTCAACCAGCTTTTTGCTAGTCCCTTAGCAAAATAAGCGACAAGGAATAAAACTCACTAAACTAATACTATGGAAAATAAATTAGAGCAGTTCTATTGGCACCACGAAAAGTTCTCTTCCCACCGCAGTTATTATGCTAATTTTGTTTTACAATAAAATTATTATGTGAAATGACTAAAATAGACATCTCATAAACCATGTTGAAAATGTCAATTTCTCTTCACACACATAACCCATCTCTACCCTCTTCACACAACACTCACGGTTTACATTCTCATTCCCCATTCCAACCCACATTTCCCTTCTTCTTTCACTCTCATTATTCCTCCCTTCAATCTCTTTACAACATTGCACCACTCACCCACAGTTCACCTTCTTCCTTGTTCCTTTTCTCCCTTGCTCTCACCAAACTATTTTATTGTAGTTGAATCAAACCAAATATTGCAATGGACAAGGAAATGAAAAAGGAAATCGTGTGTTTTAATCCTACTAGCAGCGAAAAGGTTAGTATGGTTGAGTATTTCAGTGTTTTTGTCAAATTTTTCAAGTTCTGTATTGTAGTTGTTCGCGATATGTCCGGACTGGTATGTCCGAACATTTCTGAAATGTTCGGACACACGATACCGAACATTCCCGAAATGTTCGAATACTTATATTCGAACATAACAACCTTGTTCGATACTTTATTTCCGAACATAAGTCAATTGTTCGGCACTTTATTTCCGAACATAAGTCAACTATTCGGATTTGCTTTTCCGAACGATACTGATACCACTTTTCCTTAGTGCAGCTTTCCACAGAAGAAAGCCAAGTTCAGTCAGCCTATGTAATGGACTTTACAGATGCGTTTACTACTGAAGAAGTAAGACATTATATTAAAATTTCAATATACATACTTATTGTGTATTACTAATGTCTGATTCAATGGTTATGTGTTTAGATATTTCAGAGCCGAGATGCATTAGTGAATTGGGCTCGTGATGTGGGTAAAAGAAATGGTTTTGTCATTGTCATAAAGGTGTCAAATGCTGCGAGGCCTGGAATAAAAGCTAGGGTTGTCCTAGCATGTGAGAGAAGTGGCCAATTCAAGCATTGTAAGACCAGAGACGAGGGACCTACTAAAAAGAAGATCAAGCAAACAGGATCGAAGAAATGTGGATGCCCTTTTACATTGAAGGGCAAGAAGCTTGAAACTTTTGATGATTGGATGTTGGAAGTTGCATGTGGTATACATAATCACTCTGCTGCAGAGTATCTAGAGGGTCATTCATTCGCAGGGAGACTAACAGAAGAGGAAACAAAATTGATGGTAGATATGTCTAAGAGCATGGTACGACCAAAAGATATTTTGGTTACATTAAAACAAAGAAGTGCCTTAAATGTGACTACAATGAAGACCATTTACAATGCACGTCATAGGCACAGAGTTGTTGAGCGGGGTGGGAGAACACAGATGCAACAACTGATGGGAAAGTTGACAGAGCATAAGTACATTGAATGTCACAGGAACAATGAGGACAGTGACGTTGTTACCGATTTGGTTTGGGCGCATCCAACAAGCATACAGTTGTTGCGGTCATTTCCTCATGTCTTAATAATGGATTGCACTTACAAGACAAACCGGTATCGCATGCCCTTACTGGAGATTGTAGGAGTGACCTCGACAGATATGACTTTCTCTGTGTGTTTTGCTTACATGGAAGCCGAACGTGAAGACAACTATACATGGGCTTTGGGTGTTTTACGTTCTCTCATTGGTGAGGACGCTTTTCCTGATGTTATTGTCACAGACAGAGAATTGGCACTACTAAAAGCCATCAACACCATATTCCCTACTGCAACGCATCTATTATGCAAATGGCACATAAATAAGAATGTCCTAGCAAGATGTAAGAAATTGTTCGAGACCAAGGAGAAGTGGGATAGATTTATATTGCATTGGAATATGCTGGTCCATGCCTCCACAGAAGAAGAGTATATTGATCATCTGCGTAAGCTAAACCAAGAGTTCACAACATATCCATCAGCACTTCAGTATGTCAAGGAGAGTTGGTTAAATGAATACAAGGAGAGATTTGTATCTGCGTGGGTTGATAAATGCATGCATTTTGGAAATACTACGTCAAACAGGTACGTCCTATACTTTAATTTGGATGAATTGATGCTTATGCTTATTTATATATAATGCATTATTAATTATTATGTTGTTTATATAGGGCTGAGTCTTCACATTCACATTTGAAGAGACAACTTGGATCATCTCAGGGTACTTTTGAGACAAATTGGGCAAAAACACACAGCTTGCTTGAACTACAGCATACAAGTATTAAAGCTTCGTTCGAGAAGAGCAAGACAATAGTGCAACACAGTTTCAAGCCCTCTGAATTTAAAGAGCTTCGTGGGAACATATCAAGAAATGCATTGGAAAAGATTTTGGCAGAAACTAAGAGATCAAATCTGGTTGGAATTGATAGGATTGCATGTGGTTGTATTATCCGTTCCACACATGGGTTACCATGCGCACATGAGATTGCTACATATGTTTCAGAAGGACGGCCAATTCCCCTACAGTGTATACATCCGCATTGGGTCAAGCTTGACATGAATCCGAGTACCGTTTCGAGCTACAATATGGAGTTGGACTGTAAGACGGAGTTACAATTACTTGAAAAGAGGTTCAATGAATTTGATCAAACAAGAAAACTGCAACTCTTAAAGAAGATGAGGGAGCTATCAAAGCCTGACAGTACATTCTTGTTAGAACCAGAAAAAAAGTCACGAACCCGTGGGCGACCACGTCGTAGGATTGATACATCTACCAAAAGGGAACCAAGTGCCTTTGAGTTGGTTCAATCTGCACAGGACAGTCACTCACCTTCATCTATTAAGGTTAAGGCACCATTGGAACAGCAGAAAAGAAAAAAAGATAAGCCTAAAATTGTGAGGACAAGATCCAAAAATGCCAGTTCGTATATTGCTCAGTTCCCAGAAGGATTAAGGCCTTTTATACGCCTTATCAAAGATGTTGCAGCCGATGGTAATTGTGGTTTTAGAGCGATTGCAGCGTTGATTGGTCATATTGAAGTTGGATGGAGACAGGTTCGGAGAGAACTCTTGCATGAGTTGTTGCACCATGTAGAACATTACAAGCAGTTATACGGCTTGGAAAATAGAGTTGAAGAACTGATTGAGACACTATCTTACTATGAGGATAATCCATCGTACAACCATTGGTTGACTATGCCTGACATAGGGCATCTTATCGCATCTCGTTACAATTTGGTCTTATTTCACTTTAGCATGGCACAGTGTTTAACCTTTCTTCCTCTAAGGTCACCACCATTGCCTGTATCTACTCGATTGGAGATAGCGATAGGTTTTGTTAACCAGTGCCATTTCGTTCAGGTATTGAAAACTAAAATTGTCTTCTTTTTATTTAATTACAATATGTGAACGTATTAACAAGTTTATTTATTGTGTAGGTTTTCATGAACCCAGATCATCCTGTCCCACCCATTGCCAATAAGTGGAAAGAATTCCGTGATCCTTGCGCTAGCCAATGGGAATTAGCATATGAAGATCGAATCAGGCGTTTTAAAGAGATTATAAGTCCAGATGTAGCAACCTGTGAGACTGTCTCATTGGATTGAGAAGATTGTATTTTTGTTTTCCATGTATTTCTCTAGTTTCATTGTTCAAAGAATTCATGTATTTCTCTAACAGAATATCCAAGATGAAAGGACAGCATTTTGTGATTACCGTGTTCCAAATGTAAACAACCGTGTTCCAAATATTGTGATTACACCCATGTTCTAACCCATAAAAATAAATTACACCATAATATTAACCAAAATTTAAAAAAATAAATGAGTTTCTTAAAGTAACTGGTCATCTTCCAAAAAGAAATCAGCTACTGTCCCTACGATGCCTGCGGGCATAAGAACGAGCAGTCATGCTGGGGTGTCGAACCGTGCGCTCCACCTCTTCAATGGTCATTCCACGTAGCACATGTGCGGCCTGCTCGACGTGAGTGTATATACCATGTGGGTCATCAATCCATCCATCTTGGCCCCTCTCTATGACTCTATCAAGGATGCGCAACGCACCCGCATTACGCTACAAGTAAGATGTTTAAATAATTAATTCACAATAAAAAACATATAAAAAAATTGTGAAATTTTGTTTAATTAACCATACCATCTCATAATCAATGTTTTCACTAGTTTGTGCATCTCGAGGATGTGGTCGATAAGCTGATTGTGAGTTAGGGTTTTGAAGCAACCTCCATGACACTCATGCATACCAAGCCATGTACTGTGGTACACAATCAGATGGACGTCGAACTGGAACGCTTCGATTCAACCCAGACAGTAGATGATCATTCCATCTTTCCCATACTTGATCAAAATATTGATATGCAATATGATATGCATTTGCAGTAGGGCCTCGTGTAGCACGGATTGGGATTAATGGGGGTGGAGGAATAGTCTGCACCCTACCAAACTGCCTCAGGATCCTATCTGGGTGATAGGGCTCAACAACGTCGATGGACTTAATGCACCCACAATAGAAGGCGACTTGATTAAATGGATGTTGCTGCCTAATATCGCGATAAGGATCCCATGTAACCTGCATGACCAAAACAATTAGCAGAAAATATAGATAATTTTCAGTAAGTCATGAATAAAGAATTTTTATTACCTCATCTACACTCATATAATCAAGCCGCTCTCGCAGTGCCTGCAGGGGAGCAGTAGTCTCCCTACAAGTGAGCCAGCGATACACTCGGGGTTGGCCGACTCCATATAAAATATTTGACGTTGGAGCGAAACACTCGAAATGCTCAAAAATCCACGCCTCTAGCAGCGTAAGATATCCAGCAATCTGTTTAACTTCCTTGCGAGTAGCTAATCCCAACTGTCGATACAAATAAGCTAGAGCAGCGGCACCCCATGCATATGTACGGACACTTGACAAGTCTGTCAACAATGTCAGATATATAATTGGCACACGTGTACCACTCTTGTCCGTGAATAATGTACAGCCTAATAAATACAGAAGATATGCTCTCACTACACAATCAATCATGTCATCTCCATCCTCATCAGTTATTAAAGAGAACCTCCCTTTTAGCCACTCCAATCTTACAGATTGGCCCCTAACTTGCTGCAGCTCATCATTTGCCTCATTTGGATGAACTCCCAGAGTGTCAACAAGGAGCGAATGAGCATCTTGAAATGACATTCTACCATTATAAGCAACGGAACGACCAGTCACCGGAATCCCAAGTATGGTGGCAACATCATCTAGACTTATGGACATTTCACCAAAAGGCATGTGGAAAGTGTTTGTTTCAGGTTGCCACCTTTCCACAAAACAAGAGACAAGAATCTTACTAACAGATCGGTATGATGCTGTGATGAGTGGACTCAAATTAGATCTATCCACTAACTCTCTGAACCTGTTGCTCTCATTCAATGGCCAGTGTGGTATTTTTTGTCCATGGCTCAAACACTTCAGCGGGGCCCGTTCCTGCATTCCAAAAATATTACATTATTAAAGAATGTAACAATTACGTTGAGTTTTATGTAACATAAAGAGGAAAACAAAAAAAAATACGTACCTGTGAATGCCAAATGTATGCAGCTATGTGCGTGTTGAAACTGGGCAGCAAAGAACGATCTTCTGGCCCCGCAGTTATTTCTTGTTCAACATCAGCTTCTTCTTCATGTTGTTCAACATGAGTTCCTTCTTCTTCATTGCCTCCTCCTGAATCATATTCCGGTTCCCTATATTCTTCTACAATCTCTTCATTTATTCGACGGCGCCTTCTATTGGAAGCCGTCGGCCTTACTCTAGAACTGCTTGGCCTATCCATTCCTGAAATATTATATGAAGAGTCATTAAATTTTTTTACAAGTGTTCGGCCCTGTGTGTTCGAACAAGTCAGAATTGTTCGGCCCTGTGTGTTCGAACAAGTCAGAATTGTTCGAAGTTTATGAGCCGAACAATTTTGAAATGTACGAACTTTATAATTCGAACATTCTTAAACTGTTCGGACTTTAATGTTCGAACATCTGTGTAATGTTCGAAGTTTCAGAACCGAACATATCGCGACAATGGAAAAAAAAATACTGAACAACTTGTCATTTTCGAGCTAATTAGACGTGTCATTATGTCCCTTTAGACATATTAAGATGCACACAATAGTTGCTACAATGACCTATTTGAGAAAATAAACACAATGGCAATGGAGAAGAAGGAAGGTGATACCTTGGACTAAAATGGAGGTCACTACAACAGTAGATTCTTCCTCTCTTCCTTATCTACTTTTATCCTTCACTAAGCCAATCTTCCAGCCAGAATGTAGGTCAAAATGGATAGAAGAATGTAGGTCTATGTTGAGTTTCAATAGAGAGGAGAGAAAGGGAGTGAGACGATGGTGAAGATGTGTGGGAAGAGAACCAGCCCAATGAGTTGTGTTGTAAGTGAAAGGGGTGATTTAGGTATATTGATGGGTGCAAAGAGAAAAAAAATTAAAAAACCTATTTTGTACATCGGTGTGAAGAGAAATGCGGTGAGAATAGCAAAAAACGTGGTGCCAACAGAACCAGTCAATAAATTAATGCAGAAAATAGAAATGAAAAAACGCCATTTTCGCTGGCACTCTCGACTGCATTTAGCGTATGCAGTAAGCCCTTAAACCCCTAGGTTCCCCTTAGTGGACGAGTTGTGCCTCATGAGGGTTTGAAGTGAATATACCCACAAAATTCTCTCTTTTTTTTGTTTTGTTTTTTTTTTTTTTTTTCAAAGTAGAAACCTAACGAAACCATGGGGACGTTTCCAAAAGAAAATTTACAAACACCGGATTTTCTCAATTCTTGGAATTTTTTTTTCAAAGGCAAATCTTAAATTAGGTTCAAAAATCTCATCTTTTGGTCAGAAATTCTCGAAATCATGCTGAATTGATTGTGCATGGTGATAAGTGCGTATACGAAAAAAAATAGGTTTCAAATGATCCACCAAAAAATTTCCGTGGAAACGATTTTTTATCCAAAATTATGGGCCACCTAACCTTAGCAAAGAAAAAAAAAACAGCTTTCCTCTCAAGGCGACCATGACGGCTTTCGCACTACTGTTTTTTTTTTTTTCAAAGGCCGCAATGTTTATGATTTTTTTTTTTTGCAAACACACACATGTGACTATGCAATGCCTAGGTCCCTTAAGCTTTCTAATTAACCCGTGTAACGAGCGTTAGGCCAATGACTCCCAAGTCAGATATCTTTAGGGCACTAGGTATGTAAATACCCCTACGGGTTTACTGGCTCGGGTTAAAAAGGCTACGAACCCAAACTAGTCACACAACTTTTTATTCTTTTCAAGACTTATAACTAGCACTTTTTTTTTTTACGGTCCCAAAACAATAGGCAGCCCTTTTCATGTGCCCGAATTAACTCAACGGTTTGTGGCTGATCAAACCACCCATATGAGCTAGGAAACTGTGAAAGTAAGGGTCGGTTTTCCATCATATTTTCAATCCAATCGTCAAAGAAAAACAGAAATCATAGCTTCACATTTGAAAACCTTGAAAACGTATACAGACTGTGTAAAAGTGAGGGATCAAATTTCAGCACTTTTCCAAAAATCCTTTCCTTAAACAAAACAATGAACCATTATATTTTTTCCTCGCCCAAAGCTTCAAAAATTCCAAAATTCAAGGTATCTTCGTTTTATAAAAATTCTCTTGAAATTCCCTTTTTTTTTTCAAAACCCTAAAAACGAACAAAACTAAATTTTTTTTTTAAATTAAAGAAAAAGGGTGTAAAACTTTTGTCTAAAGATGGACAAGTGTGCTTGTTCCTACTCCCCAACCTAACATGAACATCGTTCTCGATGTTTAAATGAATGAAATGCAATTAAACGTATGAAACATGAGGATGAAAACTATCGGAGGGTAAAGTGAAGAAGTCACCTGGGATACTGCAGATTTCCCGTGAATCTGTCCAAAATGAGGCAAAATACACAAAAACAAAGCAGGAAGATCTATTTACATATGTACACAAAGTTGAGCGCTGTCAGATCTAACGCTCGTCAGTCCTGATAATTAGGACTAATCAGAGGTAAAATAGTGTCCTCTGGATCAAATGGCTCCAAGAATGGTTTTAGACGTTGTCCATTCACTTTGAAAACTGAACCATCCTTGGGATTCTCCAACTCAACTGCCCCGTGTGGAAAAACATGCTTAACAATAAAGGGGCCACTCCATCGAGATCTCAACTTCCCAGGAAAGAGATGCAGACGAGAATTGTAAAGAAGGACTTTTTGTGATGGGTGAAAAGTTTTTCTAAGAATGTTTTTATCATGGAAAACCTTGGTCCTTTCTTTGTAAATACGAGAGTTTTGATAAGCCTCGTTGCGAATCTCTTCCAATTCATTCATTTGGAATTTCCTCTTAATTCCAGCTTTCTCCATATCAAAGTTTAGCTGCTTTAGTGCCCAATATGCTTTATGTTCCAATTCCACCGGAAGGTGGCAAGCTTTCCCATAAATCAGTCTGTATGGAGACATGCCTACTGGAGTTTTGAATGCAGTGCGGTAAGCCCATAACGCATCAGTTTAGCTCGAAGTGACCAATCTTTGCGAGTAGGGTTTACTGTGGTCTCCAATATACGTTTGATTTCCCGATTCGAGACCTCAACTTGCCCACTAGTCTGCGGATGATAGGGCGTAGCCACTTTGTGTGTAATTCCGTATGTTTTAAACAAAGCCTCAATTACACGATTACAGAAGTGGGTACCTCCATCACTAATGATGGCTCGTGGGGTCCCGAATCTAGAAAATATGTGCTCCTTCAGAAATTTCTTGACAACATTAGCATCATTTGTCCGACATGGTATAGCTTCAATCCACTTGGACACATAATCAACAGCTACTAAAATGTAGAGATAACCAAAACTCGGGGGAAACGGTCCCATGAAATCTATTCCCCATACATCAAACAACTCAATGATCAAAATTGGATTTAGGGGCATCATGTTCCTTCTTGAAACGGAACCCAATTTTTGACAGTTTTCACAAGACTTGCAATATTCATGAACATCTCTAAAAAGAGTGGGCTAGTAAAAACCGCATTGCAGAATCTTAAAGGCAGTTTTTTTAGAAGAGAAATGGCCCCCACAGGCCTGTGAATGACAAAAGGAGATGACACTGTTTTGCTCATCATCTGGCACACACCTCCTAATGATTTGGTCTGGGCAGTATTTAAACAAAAATGGGTCATCCCAGAAAAAATTTCGGACCTCAGAAAAGAATTTATTCCTATCTTGCCTTTTCCAATGCTCTGGGACTATGCCTGTAGCAAGATAGTTGGCAATGTCTGCATACCAGGGAAGTTGGGATACTGCGAACAGTTGTTCGTCAGGGAAGTTGTCCTGGATGGGTGTGGATTCCAAAGATTCAGAAATAACAAGTCGTGATAGATGATCCGCAACTACATTTTCTACTCCCTTTTTATCTCGGATTTCAATATCAAATTCTTGGAGTAGAAGGATCCAACGAATGAGACGCGGTTTTGCATCCTTCTTAGAAAGAAGGTATTTCAACGCTGAATGATTGGTGAACACAATGATCTTAGATCCTAGCAAGTACGAACGGAATTTGTCTAGCGCAAAGACCACGGCTAATAATTCTTTCTCTGTGGTGGAGTAATTGATTTGTGCGCTATTCAAAGTCCGGCTTGCATAATAAATCACGTAAGGTTTCTTTTCCTTACGTTGCCCCAACACAGCCCCAACCGCATAATCACTTGCATCACACATAAGTTCAATGGGCAGGCTCCAGTCAGGCGGTTGCATAATCGGAGCGGAAGTCAGCATGCCCTTTAACTTGGTGAAAGCTTCGTGGCATGCCTCAGTCCACTCAAATTGAGTATCTTTTAACAGAAGGTTGCACAGTGGTCTGGAGATAGCGCTGAAATCTTTTATAAACCTTCTGTAAAAGCCTGCATGCCCTAAGAACGATCTGATATCTCTAACGGTTTTTGGGATGGGCAAATTTGAGATCAGATCTATTTTTGACTTGTCAACGTCCATTCCCTTGGATGAAACAATATGGCCAAGGACTATTCCCTGGCGAACCATGAAGTGACACTTCTCCCAATTTAGCACTAGGTTATTCTCTTCACATCTGACAAGGACTTTTCCCAAATTACTTAAGCAGTCTTCGAAAGAATTACCGAAAATGGAGAAATCATCCATGAAGACCTCGAGGAAACGCTCCACCATGTCACTGAATATGCTCAGCATGCAGCGTTGGAAAGTAGCGGGAGCATTGCACAGTCCAAAGGGCATTCGCCGGTAGGCGAAAGTTCCGAAGGGACATGTGAATGTGGTTTTCTCTTGATCCTCAGGGGCGATTTCTATCTGATTGTGTCCTGAGTATCCATCCAAGAAGCAGTAGTATGGGTGGCCTGCTACCCTTTCCAAGATTTGGTCCAAAAAGGGTAGCGGAAAATGGTCCTTCCGTGTGACTGCATTGAGCTTTCTGTAGTCAATACATACTCTCCAACCTGTGGGTATCCGGGTAGGGATGAGTTCATCCCTAGCATTCTTAACTACAGTGACGCCGGCTTTCTTTGGTACGACCTGGGTAGGGCTGACCCACTGACTATCCGAGATCGGATAGATGATACCCACGTCTAGAAGTTTTAAGACTTCAGCCCTAACCACTTCCTGCATGGTGGGGTTAAGCCGGCGTTGCATTTGTCTAGAATGTTTTGCATTTTCTTCCAGGTAAATATGGTGCGTACACACGTAAGGATCAATGCCTTTAATATCAGCCACAGTCCATGCTATTGCACCCTTGTGCTGCTTAAGTATTTCCATTAATTGCTCCTCTTGGTCCTTGTTTAGGTGTGATGAAATTACAACTGGGAACGTTTCATCATCCCCAAGGTATGCATATTTGAGGTCAACTGGAAGGGGTTTCAACTCAGGTTTGGGTGGCCTCACCTGAGAGGGAAGAGACTTAGACCCCGATGGTACTAGCTCCTCAGCTTTTGGGTTCCACACACTACTGGCCATCTAAACAGTATCATCTTCAATGTCAAGAGAATGAGGCAAATCAGATTCAAAGGGACACAAGGAATTGCGGTCGGTGGACTCCGTAAGAGATTCTTGAATAATGGCCTCAATCATGTCAATCTCTTCGAAATCAGGACCATCATCCCACATTTGTTTGCACGCATTGAAAACATTGAGCTCAATGGTCATGTTTCCAAAAGAAAGCTTCATTACCCCGTTCCGGCAATTGATTAGTGCATTTGAAGTGGCTAGGAAGGGTCTACCCAATATTACCAGAATTTGAGCATTAGGATTTGCCACTGGTTGGGTATCCAAAACGATGAAGTCCACTGGAAAGTAGAACTTCTCGATTTGTACTAAAACATCCTCTACCATCCCCCTTGGTTTCTTTATTGATCTGTCAGCTAGCTGAAGAGTGACCTGAGTAGGTTTCAACTCGCCTAGCCCCAACTGTTGATAAACCGAGTAAGGAAGTAGATTGACACTCGCCCCCAAGTCGAGTAAAGCTTGTTCTATCCGGAAGTTTCCAATGATGCATGATACTGTGGGGCATCCCGGATCTTTATATTTAGGGAGAGCATCTTGTCTTAAAATCGAGCTTGCTTGCTCGGCCAAGAAAGCTTTCTTAGAAACATGCATCTTACGTTTGATTGTGCATAAATCTTTGAGGAACTTAGCGTAAGATGGAATCTGTTTGATGGCATCCAAAAGCGGGATATTAATCTTGACTTCTCTGAAGATATCCAAAATCTCCTCATTTGGGACCATCCTCTTTGGCGATCTCAGTCGTTGGGGGAATGGGGCCACAGGCTTGTACTCAAGAATTTCGGGTACCTTCCCTTTGTCATCACCAACCTTTTCTATGACTTCTTTAGATTCAGACTTATTTGAAGAAACTTTTTGATCCGAGGATGCAGGTGACTTTCCTTTTCTCGGATCATCTTTCAAAATTTCTTTACCACTCCGCAAAGTGGTCACAGCTTGCACCTGCTCCTTTGAGGTAGAGGGACCTGTATTGGCCACTTCGTATTGCCCTTTAGGGTTCGGGTGTGTTTGGGCTGGGAAAGCCCCCTTCTCCCTGTTTTGAAGGGTATTGCTGAGTTGGCCAATTGAGGTTCTCACCTCTTTTTGAAAGTCTAAAAAAGATTATTGATTGTTTTGAATGATGGAATTCTGAGTTTGAATTAAATTTGTCAGCAGATCCTCTAAAGACCTATTTTGAGACTGTGGAGGGGGTGGTGTGTATTGGGCTCCTTGTGTTGAGGGCCTAAAGTCACCACCTTGATGTGTAGGTCTTTGGGGGACCGACTCCTGATTAGCAGTAGGCCCATTCCTCCAACTGAAATTGGGATGGTTCCTCCAGGTGGGGTTGTACGAGTTACCAAGTTGATTGTTGAAAGGCCTCTGATAAGCAGTGGTTGCATTGGCCTGTTCCTATAACACCTCTTTGAAAGCAGGGATTGTTGGACAATCTTCCGAAGAGTGGGTGTCACAGTCACAAATACCACACACGGTGACGGGCTGTTTACTCCTCCCCATTTCTATGGCTTCAATTTTTCTAGTTAGGGATGCTACTTTTGCATTGAGTTCCATTTCATCATCCTGAAGTCGATATATTCCCCCTCCCTTAGGATTATTCGATTGCCTTGGATTATCAACTCCATCTGAAGTGTCCCAATTTTGGGCACTTTCTGCAAGAGAATCTAAGTATTCCCATGCTTCATCTGGGTTTTTGCTCAAAAATTCACCATTACACATCGTTTCAACGAATTGGCGCATTTCAGAAGTTAACCCATCATAAAACATACCAATTACACGCCATGATTCGAATCCATGATGTGGGCAGGCTTGTAAGAGCCCTTTGAAGCGTTCCCAACACTTGAAGAAAGAATCTTTTTCTTTTTGTTTGAAATTCATCATGTGTCTCCTCAAAGTGTTGGTTTTGTGAAGTGGAAAAAACTTTTTCAAGAATTCTCACACCATAACATTCCAAGTGGTAATCGAATTGGACCTAAGGGAATGCAACCATATTTTTGCCTTCTCCTTCAGTGAAAAAGGGAATAATCTAAATTTGACTATGTCCTCTCCAATATTATTGAAGTGTAAAGTGGCACATACTTCTTCAAATTCTCTTAAGTGCGAGTATGCACTTTCTGAATCAAGGCCATGGAACTTAGGGAGTAATTGTATCACGCCCGGCTTTATTTCAAAATTTCCCACATTAGGTGGGACGACCATGCAAGAAGGTGTGGTTGTCCGTGTGGGTTGAAGGTATTCTCGTAAACTCCTAGCCCTTTGGTTAACCGCCTCATTACCATCATTTTCATTCCGGTCGTTCTGGTCATCATTGTTGTTGCCACTACCGGACCCACTTGCCATTGGTGATGGTCTCAAAGAACTTGATAGAATTGGAGATTCAAAGTTTTCAATAATTCTCTTAATCGGAGACTCCTTCCTTCTTAATCTGTGCCCTGAATCTCTCTGCCAAATTGGCGGGGGCCTATCCTTCTTTTTGGGAATCGTGAATTTTTTTTTTTAAAATGGTGGAAATAAAGAAACTAACTTAGAACAGCAACTAACCTCACTAGAGGTCAAAAAGTTCACCTCAGCCCTTAGCTCGAACTTATGAAGTTAACTTGACCAGGTTAGCCCCCAGGTAAGTGGTGAGGCCACAACGGTCCCGCTTAAAAACCACTTGCCTCGAATAGCTTGACTATCTCCCCTTTTGGGACAAGGCTTTTCTTAGGCATCGAGTTTAACCAAAGAACGCAGCTTTAGGCCTTAGTTTCACTTTCCTTCCTTAAGGAGTTAACTGAAAAAAAAATTCCAAAAAATAAATTGGAAGATTTTGGTAACTTTTTGGAGTTTTCTAAAAATCAATGATGTGAATTGCTAACATTCCATGCACTTTCCTAATCCAAATTAGCGTAGTTTCAACATTTCATGCATGCACCCCTTATTTCTAGGAAGATGCCAAAAGTAATGTACAATTTAAATAAGAAAGATAGAAAGTTACCTTTACTGGCGCTCCCCGGCAACGGCGCCAAAAACTTGATCGGTCTCCAAGTGTAGGGTACGATTGTAGTAATAATCTGGTAAATCCAGGTCGATCCACAGGGAGCAATGCTTTTCAAGAAACCTTCCAACTTTGACCTATCCTAAATAAACACTAAATCTGGCCTAAATTAAATTAGATAACTAAATACAAAAAGCTTAATTACAATGCTTTCAAAAAAATAAAGGAACTATTGTAATAAAGGAAACCTAAAATATCTAAAAACCTGCAAAAGAACACACAAATCAAACGACCAATTTAATAAAAAAAATCAAAACAAAACTTCCTAAATTAGATCCTACTTACCAAAATCAATTTTTATGCAAATATAAATGATCTATAATGCCCTAAATGCTAACAATGCAATTTTATGCAAGTTTCTAACTATATGATGCATGCTGTAAAAAAATTTTAAGTATGGAAACTGTTGCGGAGCCCTGTTTTCACTGGACTGTATGACATGACTAAGTTGGTGTGAACCTAAATCTAATGGATGGGATCAATAGCTGATGATGCATGAACACAACAAAAAAAGAAAAACCGAAAAAGGACTTAAAACAAAAAAGATATGATCACCTAAATATGCCTACTTGAACTGTTTTGTTGCTGAAATCTTAACGCAGGCTTACCAACTACCCCTGTTTGAGCCTCTGGTTGACATGGTTCCCGAGGTTATTTTTGGCTGAAATTTTGGGGTTTCAAAGTCCAATTACCATACTTTAAATCTGCTATTTTATGGACAAAAATATTAACGTTTACCTGGTTTTTAAATCATGCACTTTTGTAACCAAGTTGGGTTAATTCTGCTGAAATGTGCAGGATTTTTCACTACTCACTTATCAGATCCGAGTTTAGTGTGTCTAATCAGTTGATAATCTTGTGATTTCAGCAACAAAAACTCATTCTAATGCAATTTCTAAATATGAAGTATACACAAAGACACTTTCTAACCATATATCATGCAAATAACAAGAATAGAAAGTTTCTACTAAACATAGAAAGATGCAAGTTGAGTTTTTAAATCTAGAATTTGTAAATAGAAAAAAAAATTAAGAATATTAACTTGAAAATAACAACAAAAAGGGTGGAAAGAAAATAAAAAGCGGAAAAGTAGTATCGAAGATCTAGAGTCTAGACAATCCTACAAATATTGACAATGCGATGATAATGTCCTCTCTTCTCAAAGTAGGAAAAAAAATTATGCAAGTGATTTTTTTGATGTCTCTCGACTTTTGATATTTTTATTTTATTTTCAAACCCTTGATCTAATCATGTGAAATATTGTCTCCAATCAAAACACATAAAAGAACTAAAATAAGAAAATTAAATCACTTACATAGAAAGTTGCAAAATCAATCCAAGTAGTGTCTTTTTTCCTTGATCTTGAAATACAAAAAAATTAAGATTCTTCTCTCTTCATCATTCTCTCAACATGATCTCTCAACCTATGTCTAAAGAATTAGGAGGAAAGAAGAAGAAGAAAGGGACTTAGAGAGAAAGGTGGATGGAAGTGGAATAGAGAGAGGAAGAGTCTCCTTGGTTGCTACCAAAAGCCTTGGACCAAGTGATCGCTTCAAACCCCTTTGGCTAGACCCTCTTTTATAATCTCTTATATCCCTTTGTTTGGTAACACACCTCCTTCATCTTGGCTTAATATTCAAACTTCAATTGATTTCTTGTCCTTGTGATCCAATTTTTTTCATCTTGGGTTCCTCAAAAGATCTTTAAGATTGCTTCTTGATTTCCTTCTTGATTTTTGTCTCCTCCTTGATTAGATTTCTTCTTCCACAAGTTTGACTTTGTGGAGATCTCCTTCCAATGCAAAACTTGCCATCCACCCACGTTTTTTTTCATATATGCCATAATATATAATTCCAAGTGGACTTAACTCCTTTGTATTAGGTACTGGAAGCTTCTTTAAAAACTCTTTCACAACCAAGACACATTCATCTAACCATCATGGTCCCACCAATCATGTAAGTCTTCATGGGATAGGGTCCCATGTTGTTGATTTTTTTTCCCTACAAATTGAAAGAAATTAATTAATCACATATAATAAAAATAAACATGAATTATGCATGGGATCCTACATGCCTAATGATGCACCCAAATGACAAACTTTCCCAAAAAAAAAATAGCACATGGTGCCAAAAATAACAAGTATGCATTGATGAAGCCAAAAAACTAATTTTGGGGTGATGAATGAGATGAAAAATCCTAATTTCACAAAAGTCATGCAATTCAATGAATTTTGACCAATTCTGACCATTTTCCCAAAAATATCCCCAAATACATGTAATCATGAAATTAAGTGCAATTCTATGCAATTAAACCTAATTAAGTCCACAAATGCTCATGAAATGATGACCTAATGACCTAATTTTGTGGACTTATCATTGGGGCAACGGGTTTGTGTAGGTTTGCATATTCGGCGTTCGCTGCGTCATATTGACAAGTGGAGCTTGAGTTTGGTGTGTTCTCTATTGACCATGGACTCCCATGGGTCTGATGCTATTCCAATCAATCGCCCCCTCCTCGTTGAGGTCGTAGATCAAGTCTCTGGTAGGGTAGCAATGGGTTAAATCATGTCCCGGTATTCTGTGATAAGCATAGAACCTTGTTCGATCAGTGTGGTTTGGCCGTTGTTGCTGTCTTTCCGGTGGAAGTTGGATAGCATTTTGTCCTAGAAGCAACCAGAAAACGGTAGTCCAAGGTTGAGGGAGAGGAGGGTAATTATCCCTCTTTGGTCCAGACCTTCTCTTGTTCCCTTCACCTATTTGGCCTGAATTATTATTGTAATTGTACGGGATGGCATCATAATTTGGCCGAGGATTTGTGCCCTGATTCAAATTTTGGGGTATCACTGGCTGATTCACAGGTGGTCGTACCAGATTTAAGTTTTGACTTGGATTCACAGGTCCTCCTTGGTCCTGTGGTTGTTGGTTGTAACCTTGATCATTTCGAGGAGGTTTCCGTTAGTTCTGATCATTCCTGAAGTTTTGATTATTCCTTTGAAAATTAGCATCTCGGTTTTGCCCTTGATTTTGGTGTTGATTGAAATTCATTTCCTGACCATGATTGTACGGGCGATAAACCACCTCCTGGGTCGAGTTCACTTCCGGGTTCGCGAGGTTTTTCACTTGATTGGTCACACGACGGGCAATCCTTTTTTGATCGAAGATGCCTAGGTTATTCAGTATTCCATCATCTAGGTTCTGTTTCATTCTTGATAACCTATGATGTAGGCCGCTCCAATTCATGACTTCCACGATCGTCATCAACGGCTTCATCGGTTCAAAATGACCATCCTGACTTGCTCCTCTTCTTTCATATTGCAATCGGACCTCGTGAATTGACTTAGCCATCTTGCTGCGAATTCTTCATAATCTTCATTGTACTTTTGCTTTAAGTTGGCCCAAGTCATGCCACAAGCGTTTGGTTTTAGTCAGATGTCGGTGTCACACTAGAAACTTTTCTATCACATCCTCGAATGTGTTGATTTCGTGTGAAGGCACAGATGTGTACCTGGTTAGTGCATCTCCGGCTGACGATTCTTGAAAATAATTAATGAGGATGGGGTCATCGTCAGTGATCATACGACATTTGCTGCAAAAGGATACCAAATGGTGTTGAGGGCCTGTAGTCCCATCATAAGTTATGAACTTCGGGGCTTTAGCGGGGAAGGGTGATTTTTTGATTTCCTCTTTCTTTGTGAAGTCATAGAACCCTAACATTTTGCTGTGTCGCGACGGGGATTTCTTTCTAACCTCACCCTTTAGCCCTTCAATTTCCTTCTGCATTTCCCTAATTGTCTGAGAGTCAGGGTATTGATCTTCGCGTGTCGGGCCACGTCTCGGGGCCTCAACTGGGACTTGATAGTAAGTTGGTTCTACAAAATCATATTGAAGGTCCGGTTGAGGTCCCGGAGGCGCATATTGATAACTCTCCCCAACCTGTGTTCTCCCAGGGGCTTGAGTTTGAGCTTGATTCTGAGTTCTAACCGGGTCAAGTGATAATCTTGGCCGCTGACTCACATAAGTCAGTTGATGGGATGGCTCGTAGATTGGTCGATTCAATTGATGCTCTTCATAAAGCTCGTGAGGATCTGTGGCATTCACAACTTCATCATAATAGAGCGGAGGATTCTACTTCTTATTTAATACTTCGTAAGTCAGAGTCAACTGATTTTGATATGTCGGAGGTGACCTCTCATATCCCGTTGGTTGGCAATGGGTTAACCTAATCCCAGACGGATGTGGAGTTGAGCGGCTCCTAGGGACAGTCGGAGGGGTCATCACTTGGAGTTGAGGTTGGACAACCTCACGTTGGTATTGATGGTGGACTCTCGGTATGTCTTGGGTATCAGCATAAACAATAGGACTTTGCCGCGGAACCCTTGGTCTGAGTGCTCAAGCCGGGCCCACTTGTTCTTGCCTAGCCTGGAAATGCCTATTCTCATATGGAATTGGGATTGGTTGCTGCCTCGATTATCTAGTGGTGGTCATAATGGATGCATCAATAAGCATTCTATAGTGGGGGACCGTTGAGGTGACCGGTTCAGTCCGGGTAACCATAGTTGAATATGGGATGACCTGTGAGACTACAGGTTGAATCACACGGCGGGCCCGTGTTGTGATGTTGCGTAGGTCCGATGTCTCGTCTCTGCTTATTCGATCCAACCAGATCCTTGTACGTGACTTACAAGTCGGCAAAGTACTAATCCCTCCTTATCGGAGTTGGAGGACTGGAGTGACTCTTCCTCGCGACTATTGAGTTCATCAGGGAAGGGACCCGTTCAACGATCGGTGGGCCCAATATGCGTGGGAATAGCGCGGTCCGGATAACAAGGTGTCGAGAGCTCTAGAAACCTCAGCATCCAATGGGGGGAGATAAGTAAACAGGAGAATTTCGGGCATTCCCTACGGGTGATTTGACATTGGTAAGAAAGGTAGGGATGAGAAAAGAAAGACTTTAGAAAAGATGAGAAGGGAAAGAACTTAGGAAAGAAGAGAACGTTTTATGAAATTAACGCGAGTGATGGAAGGGGAAAGACTAATGGGGTTGTGCTCTTATGTTGTAGTGGGGAGAGCTTCGGTGGGCGGTTATGCAGACCCTAGTTCACATTTAACTTATATCCATAATGACCTTTAAATAAATGGGACACGGACATCTGATCATTGATCAGATATTCGTGTCCTAGAACAAAAGTTTTAGAAGACCCAAATTCATGACAAGACAACAAAAGAGGTCCTATCACGATCACCAGGCTGTCGGATGTGGATTTTGATTCCCACGCGTGGAGGGAAATTGTCATTCAACTATATGAGATATTAAACAATTTACATCGAAAATGAGGATGTCGACTACCCTCAAAATCGATGGATCATGATCGCCAGCTACGGATACGGCCATAACACAATCCTTCGACGAAAGTCGAAAGAAAGCGAGAGAAAATGGGATGGGTTCTTCCTCTTGTATAATGTGCTGCCGGCAACACACGATGGTTGTCTTGTCACTTAATTTGGGTTTTTCAATTTGGGTCAAATCACGGGTCTCAAAGTAGGGTCATAATGTAGATAGGGGAGATCTACATTTATGGACATACAAGCTAATTGAAATTAAATCCAACTATTCTAAAAATAAATGAAATAAAATAGGAAAATAAGGGGGAAAGTGCCAAATATTTAGAAGAGGATCAGCCCCATTCTAGGGTACCCTCTTCAATGTCCCTTGACAACCTAGAGTTTAAAGGCTGGTTTTCAAATACAAAGAACGATGCAATCGAGATTCCGAGTTGTGATGTCTGTGGGTTTGTGTGCGATACACAAGTGATAAAATTGCATGGCCGATGATGGGCCGGAAGTAAATAAAAATGGCCGATGATGGGCCGGGATTGATTGAGAGAGTGGCCGATGATGGGCCGAAAGAAAAAAAAAATGATATTGGGGTGTGTGAAATCACTTGTCTCGTCTCGTTATTCTAATTAATTCGGATCCTCGGAATCAGACTTCATCCCCTTTAATCTTTGAGTTTAAATGAATATTTGGCACCAAAGGTGGAGGAAAAGAGAAGAAAATGTTTTTGGGTTTGATTTGTTGGTTTTATGGTTTTTTTTTTTTTTTGGGATTTAAATAATTGGGGCTAGAAGGGCCTAATTAGGGGATTTTCTACTTGGATTTAACTTAACTAATCCATTTCCCTAATGGATCTCTACCCTAGTCTAGGGTCCTAACCACCCTCATCCGCTCTCCCGATCCCTTAGCGGGGACTGGAGAGAGAGTAGGACCTAACTTATTAAAATGAAAGAAGCTAAAGGTGGTCTAACCTGGCTAGGGGGAGACCTAGATCTATGTCCGGGGTTTGACCTGGTCAGCCCAAACCACTATTTAGTTTCTAACTTTATTTTATTTTTAGATTTTTAATATCTTTTACTTTGTTTTTGGTCTTATTATTTTTATTTTGTTTTTGGTTTTATTTATAAAGCCTAAATTCTCCTAAACTTATTTTTTCTAATCCTAGTGAAAAGAGAGGAGGAGGAGGACATAAGTTGCTAATTTTTATTTAATAATCAACTTAACTGATTTAGAATTTCCTAAATAAAATTCCCTAATCCTAATGAAAAGGGGGAGGAAAAGGAACTTAATTATTAAACCTAACCTAATTGTTTTAATTGATCTAACACTTAGGATTCTATTTTTGTTCTTTTCTATTTTTCTTCTTTCTTTTTTTTGTTTTTTGGGTGAGTTAAACTAACTTTTTGTTTTTGAATTATGCATTCTAAATTTTATCTAAAAAAGAAATAAAAATGTAATTAAGTTATATGATGCACGGGGCATGTTGAATGCATGGGCAGGTTTGATGCACAATTAAAGACAATTCAAACAAGTAATGGCCTAAAATACTAATTTAAATGCACATGGCATATTGGGATGCATGAACTGGGGATGGATTGAAATAATTAATGATATAAAACACTATCCTAGATGCATGAGCATATGTGATGAAAATGAAATAACATAAAATAAAAATGATTGGGATTCAACGCTGAAAAGAAAATGACAGTGAACTATGCATGCATAGACTTTGGTGGAGTGGGTCTAGTTTTCTCTCTCTTTTTTTATGCATAGACTTTGGTGGACCGTCACGCTTGGGCTAATGGGTTAGTGCAGATGAGTGGGTCCAACAAGTAGGCGCGTGCAAGGGGTATGTGGCACGGTAGTTGGGCGGTGAAGTGGTCGTAGGGAAGGAGTGTCCACTGGAGATGAGTGTAGGGAGGCAACGAGGGTATGCAGCAGGTGGGGTGTAGTATAGGTGAGACGCACAGAGATGGAGGTGTGCGCAGGGGAGGAGAAAAAGAAGAGAAGAAGGGAAGAAAAGAAAACGGAAAAGAAAGAGAAAGAAGGTGATGGAGTGGTGTGTGCTGCTAGGTGGACGTGTGCACATGTGTCGGTGGGGGAGAAGAGGAAAGAGAGGAGGAAAAAGAGAAAAAAAAGAAAAAGAAAAGAGGGGAAGAAGAAGGTGGGGGCGTGCAGGTGGTGTGTGCGGGTGAGATGGGCAGTGGTGCAGGGTGACGCGCAGGTGGGGTGCAGGGAGAGAGGACAATGAAGGGAAGAAAAGAAAAAAGAAAAAGAAAGAGAAAGGAAAAGATAGGGAGGTGATGGTGGCGGTTGGTGCATCTGAATGAGATAGAGAGAAGAGACGGGGTTTATGGGGGTTTGAGAGAGATCGGGATAAGGACCGGAGTTTGAGATTGAGAGGGAGATAGAGATATCAAGGGGGAGGGGAGAGTCCAAATCTCGTGGACTCTCTATCCCTCATCCAGCGATGGGCCATGCAGCCCGGGTTAGGTCAGTGGGCTTGGGTTAGGCTGGGTCGGGGTGAGCTTGTGCCAGTTTGATGGGTTCTGGTGGAGTTTGGTCGGGTTATCGTCGCTGGGGCCCAGGCTTCGTAGATTTTGATCCGCTCGCCGAATCTAGAAGTTCTATATATGGACGGAAAGCCCTCGACGAGCAGATCGCAATAAGCCAATTCCCAGGGCGATCAGAGGTCCGAAAATGATAGGTGATCTTTGACTCGGGACCTAATCAGGACATCGTTAAATAGGGTGAACCGAATTACCCCTCATAGGGTGCCATGATGAGGTGTCTACAAAGGGCTACCAGAACCTTTTTTTTTTGTTTTTTTTTTTTTTTTTTGCAGTTTCTATCATGTATTTTATGTAATTTTTGTTCTTCTTGTTTAGTTTGAAACCATCTGAGGCAAGATGGAGGGGTTGTAAAAAGTGAAATTATAAACAACCTACGTCCACGAGGCTTGAAATATGAACCCATGTAATACAAATTGGAAGAATGAGTATTAAGCTTCTACTATTTTTTGTGTTAGAGTTTTGTGATCACCCAAAATTTTTTTCTTAATCTTCTGCCATCAATTTCATGTGTGAATTAAAAGTTATGATTGGTTTTCGACTTTCAATGCGACAAATGGAAGGTTTTATGATTTCATGTAAAAATGTGATTTTTCAATGGATTTTAAGTTGAATTCAAACTTTTATGAATCAAAACATAAAATCATGAATTTCTAATGAAATGAAGCAAGTTATGATTAATAAGTCCTTAAACACTCATAAAATGATGATAAAAATATGCATATTTAAAGACTTATCAGGGAGCCATGTCCGACTAGATCCAATTGATGGAACATGGACTCCCAAAGACAGTTATTAGCAATTTTCTCATGTTTTATTGTTGTATTTTATATTTTTTTTCAGTTTTAAGATCATCGAAGGCTAGATGGAGGAGTTGCAAATTGAATTAAACAACTTGCATCAACAAGGCCAGAGCATGAACCCATGTAATATAAATTCGAGGAATGAATGTAGATCACAATTTTATTCAATAGTTATTTCTCATATTTTTTTTGTACTTGGTTATTATAAATTAGACACCCTACTTTCACAATTTACACACTACAATTGGGTATCACAACCAAAGCAAAGCGAATAGGAACTACCCACACATGTGGTTTCCCCAAACATAACTATAACCACAAGCTGAATAGTCCCCCATACCCCTCCACTAGCCCAAAGCACCTTCTAATGAACCACACACTAATAAGCCATCTCTCATGTGATGCTAACCAGAGTTGGGCCCCAAAGTTCATAAATCCATATCAAGTCTATTACACATAAAACAAGTAAGATAAGATTGATGGGAAGGATCGATACATGCACACATCATATAATATACATAAACACTATCCTATCCATGATTCATGAATCAAGGGGGTATATGTAGGGTGAAAATTGTGAAATAATATGTTGATTTCACAACAATCAAAGTACACAAAATATGAGAAACACTCATTACACAAAACTATGTTTTTTCATTTCTTTCTCAAATTTATATTACATGGGTTCATGCTCCGGACTGATGGATGCAAGTTATTTACAAATTTCGCATCACAACTCCTTTATCTGCCCTTAGATGGTCTTAAAACTAAACAAAAATGAAAATACAACTAAAGAAATGAAAGAAAGCTGCAAAAAAAAAAAAAAAAATCAGTTTTTGTGAGCCCATGACCTGCCAAACAAGACTTGGTTGGACTCACTTGGACATAGCCCACTGTTTGCATGTTTATGCTTCCTTTTTCTACCCAATCTAGTGGTGCATCTGGTATGATAGGTTGTATTTCCATCGTATCGTTCTGAACGAAGTCATTTGGAATACCAATTCTAATCATTTCAATCGGCACATGAATAGGTATTTGATGTTCTTCAAATACCACATTTCGTGGTGCATTGCTCCCACTAATGTCATCATTTTCTATAAATCTTGCATTTCCGGTTTCAACAATTTTAGTGGCATGAGTAGGACAATAATATCTAAAACCTTTGGACCTTTCAGGATATCCAATAAAATACCCACTGATAGTCCTAGGGTCCAATTTCCTCTCTTGTGGGTTATAAATTCTAGCTTCTGTTGGGCAACCCCAAACATGCAGATATCCTAAACTTGGCTTCTTAACTGTCCATAACTAGTAAGGAGTTTTAGGAACAGCCTTAGTGGGTACGCGGTTTAAGATATATGCAACTGTTTTTAGGGCTTCTCCCCACATAGAGTCGGGTAATTTAAAATTACTTAACATACTCTGTACCATTTCCATAAGCGTTCTATTACGTCTTTCAGCCATACCATTTTGATGTGTGGAGCCAGGCAATGTATATTCAACACGAATGCCATGACTTTCCAGGAATTTAGCAAATGTGCCATGATTTTGGCCCGATTCATCATACCTCCCATAATACTCTCCACCCCTATCAGATCTCACAACCTTTATTTTTCTATCCATAATACTCTCCACCCCTATCAGATCTCACAACCTTTATTTTTCTATCTAACTGTTTTTCAACTTCAGCCTAATAGATTTCAAAGGCTTTCAAAGATTCTGATTTCTCATATAACAGGTAGACATATCCATATCTAGTGAAATCATCAATAAAGGTGATAAAGTATTTTTTACC
This sequence comes from Litsea cubeba, assembly GCA_012931725.1. Classification (NCBI taxonomy): domain Eukaryota; kingdom Viridiplantae; phylum Streptophyta; class Magnoliopsida; order Laurales; family Lauraceae; genus Litsea; species Litsea cubeba. The sequence goes on along the minus strand of CM022955.1, from coordinate 22,485,237 downwards.
ACTATAACATGGCATAGGAAAATAACCACAAATATCTGTGTGGATTAACTCAAGTGATTCTAAATGTCTTGTTGCTTTATTTTTATTAACATGTTTGGTCTGCTTGCCTTTTATGCAGTCGATACAGACACCAAAATCGGTAAAATCTAGGGCTCGTAATACCCCATCATTTACTAATCTTTTTAATCTCTCTTGAGAGATATGTCCTAGCCTTTTATGCCACAAAATCGAGGAATTCTCATTCAATATTCCTCTCTTAACACCAACATTCATAACATTATTCTCATGTAAGGTAAGTAAGGAATTAGCAAAACATGGATCCGGATTTATTTTACAAAGACCGTCACATAAAATACCACCACCAATTAAAACTTTATTCTTATAAATACTCAAAGTACTTTGTCCAAAAGAGAAGGTATAACCTTCCAAATCAAGTTTAGATAAAGAAATTAAATTTCTACTTATTGTAGGAACATAAAAGGTGGTATTTAGGTCCAACTAGAATCCGGAATCAAGAATCAGTTTGCAAGTCCCCACAGCTTTCACATCAGCCTCTAGCTGGTTGCCCATCAAAATTTTTCTTTGTTCATTACTTGGACTCCGGCTTGAGTGAAAGCCCTGCATGGAATTTGCCATATGAACAGTGGCACGAGAATCAATCCACCAAGTATTTGAAGGAACATCTAACAGATTTATTTCATAACAAACAAAAGAATTATATATGCCTCTAGATTCAAACCATTTATGTCTCTTCAAGCAGTCTTTCTTTAGATGTCCCATTTTGCGGCAGAAGAAGTACCTTGGTTCACTACCTTTCTTCCCGACTTGATCAGTGGAAGCATGTTTCTTGCCTTTCTTTTTCAAACTTTTCTTACCCTTGGGATATGGTTTCTTGTTCGAAGGGGTGTTAGAGATCAAATTTACTTTGTGCAACTGTCCTTCTTGCCTAAGTCTGCCCTCTTCTTGGACACACATTGAGACCAACTCATTCGTAGTCCATTTCTCCTTATGAGTATTATATGAAATTTTGAAAGGTCCAAATTGAGGGGGCAAGGAGTTCAAAATAAATTGGACTATATAATTCTCGGAAATTATCATTTCTAGAGAGTTGAGTTGGGCAGTTATATCCCTCATCTCCATGATATGTTCCCTGATACCGCCGGATCCATCATATTCCATTGAAGATAATTTGGTAATCAAAGTGGCTGCCAAAGCCTTATCAAATGCTTGAAATTGCTGCTCCACAGATTCGAGATAGGCCTTTGCATTTTCATTATCCGGGATTGAACCACGGATATGTTTAGCTATGGGTATTTTGATCATCATGAGACTTAGACGGTTGGCCTTGATCCATTTTTCATAAGATGCTCTCGCAGCTTGAGAGCTATTTTCAGTAAGATCAGCGGGTTTGGGTTCCGTAATTGCAGTGTCCAAGTTTAAGCAGCCCAAGGTTAATAAAAGTTCATCTTTCCAATCTGTAAAACTCGAGCCATTCAACACTGGTATGCTCGAGAGATGTCCATTCAAGGCAGCGGGAGTCAATGCTGGAATATAAAGGGAAATGCTCAATTACTTTAATGCTTTGAGTTCATGCTAAAACACTAATCCAGAATAATTCGTTGCATAAATGAAGCATATCTGGTGAGTGATTTCGTTCATTATCGTAGTCCCTCCTTTGGGTCGAGACTACAATATGTAATAGGATCGGTCGTGGAGGAATCCAATCCATCCATAGGGCTAATGAGATAGTATGAACGCAATTCGATAGGCTTTATACCTTTGGGTATAGGAACTGATTCCAATTAGGTACATATATCAAATTATCCTATTCCGGTCTTATAATTATTTGAGTGGCGATCGTACCTTTGGGCCGATCCTCACTCTCATAATTTAGGATCGCAAGTCTAATTCTTAAATTTCAATTGATACCTATAAGTTTTTCATAATTAGGCCACTTTGGTGACAACCACACTATTTAAAACTATGGCTCTCAATTGAATTAATAGCATTTATAAAATGACATAAAGGGGTCTAATCTAAGCAATAAATAATCAAACCCACAAAAAACAAAATTGTATTAATAAAAGCACAGTAAAAATACAGCATACAAATTTAATAATCACATGATGGCTACTGTAATCCATAATAATTATATGATAATCGTCGGACGAAGACTCCAACCATTCAGATTGATAGATTTGATAACAAGGAAGATATGGTATTTGCATGACTTCAAGATCATAAGGGAGGTTTTAGTTACTAAAATGACCGATTTGGTCAGCCTGGGTACTATTCACTTATAAAATTATTAAGTCATGACTTAAATAGCAAGAGTTGTTCCCCTATATCACACATGGGCACAGGCCTAAATGGGTGCACAAAGAGCTTCTGTTTGGATGATTGTTCTGTAGTAAATCAGGTAACCTGAAGAAAGAACAACGGGTAATGCCGAACATGTCCTGCCAAAATCAATCCAACTTGGCTTGATTTGAATTATATAATCCTCAATTGGAATAAAAACTGAACAAGGCACAATATTGGATTTGACAAACCCAACTGTACCTACATTTGGGAAATAAATATGTATATATATATATATATATAAAAATGTCAATACCATGGTTCAAAATCTCGGTATCGGTCGCGGTATCGGCCGGGCCGAAAAACCGATACGTCGCGGATATCGTCGCGGATATCGGTCCGTCGCGGTCGTCGCGGTGTGAATTTTTTTTTTAATCCAAAAAATTTCGCAAAAATATTCGAAAAATCCAGAATATTAGAAAATGCTGGAAAACAATATTTTTTTCCATTAGTAACAACAATAAATCAAAATCTCGGTCACCTTAAGTTATGAGTCCTGCCTGTGTCGCTGTTCGCTTTATTCTCCAGTATTTTATATAATGCAACCATTGCTTATGCTCATGATCAATTTATTAGTGTAAAATATAAGAAAATAAAGATAAGTAGATAACAAACATATCAATTATCATTTAATACTAACTCAATCATCAAATAAGTTGTGAAATTCATGACCATGAAGATAACATATTAAAATCTGAAATATGATAGTCATATAGATAAATGACATAAAGCACTTGAGCATCAAAAGGTTCATGGTTTACCTGAAATTAGAGGGGACTAGAGAGTAGAAATTAGAGAGAGATTGATGAGTATGAGTGTATGATAGTTGATAGATTGACAACCTAATACCAAGTGGAGTGTCGCCCAGGCTCAATATCATCATCATCATTTCTTCGGTTTTGGTTAAAAAGATATGCTCCATACTGTTGTGCAGCACTACCATACCCATGACCATATTCAGATTGTTGTTGATAAGATGATGAAGATGAACTACCTTGATCCCCTGTAGATTGTTCTTGGTAATTGTGCACAAATGGTATGTAAAAGCCATGAGGGGTATATAAAGGTCGTTGGGGATCATGTGGTGGTGGGGGAAGCCTCCCTTGCTCAATTAATAGCTGTTCGATAGACATTATCGGTGTTGGTGAAGGGGGTACCCAATTAGGGTCATATGAATAATTCATATGCTGTCCATACATGGCACCCTGTTGGCCAACATAACCCCCTTGATGACCATGAGTACCTTCCCCCACTCCTTGCCCAGCAGCGTCACCACTACTCCCTGTCTGTCCAACATGTCTGACATAGCCACGGCGAGGATCTAACTCGGTAGCAGCAGGAAAATGCTCAACTGTCTCATAAGTGACATGCTCATCATCTCTATAATGACCCTCATCCCCGGGAGAGTCAGGTGGGATTCCTGCTGATGATGAAGAAGTAGAAATACTTGACTCACTCTCCTCGTCCACGTCCTGTCCCCTTGGCTCACTTGTATCAGGCGCGCGCCCCTGTTGCATTGTCAAGTTTATTTCTTCCAACCTTTCTGAGGCCCTCACTGGCTCAGGCCTATCCCCAGTCAAGTCCTCCATCAACCCCTCTAACTCTGGGTCTTGGTCTAACACCGATTGTTCTTGTTCCTCCAGCCATTGACCTAACACAGTATCCTCTTCTGAAAAGATATAGTCCAAATTAATTGGACAAAAATAATCCCGGTGATCCTCAAACTTTCTTCTCCTTCTATTTCTACTCCGGAGCCTGAGGTTGTAGTGGATGTAGACCAATTTATTTAGCTTCTGCATTGTTAATCTATTTCTTGGTCTTGTGTGGATAAAGGAGAAGGTGCTCCAGTTTCTTTCACAATTGGAAGACGATGTTGTTTGACTAAGGACTTTAATAGCAATCATCCTTAGTGCAGGAGCACTCTCTCCATAATTCAACCACCATTCAGCTGAAAAAAAAAATAGAAATGATATTAGAGTCAATAAAATAATAATAAGTCCTTAAATAATATATAAATGACATTACAAATTTACAATCAATACCGGGATTGGTCTGTGTGATAGCTCTCCGCGCAGTCGTCGTTCCAAAGCTTCCAGCACGTACATTGTATATATCAACCTGAAGACATTAACATAATAAAATAAATTGGAGAAATGACAATGTTATACTTTTTCCCTTAATTAGCCTACTGCCTACCTGATTAGTAGCCCAAATGGCTTCATCTGTATTCGCTGCCAGTCTTTCAATTACATTTTTTAATCCCAAACGGATTTCATCAGATATACGTCCATCCGAAAATTGTGGATTAAAAAAGTATCCTGTAAAAGTACCAATGAATTTTAGTCAATGATAAATTAATATAGTGAGGCAAAATTGAATGCAACAATTCAAATATTAAAGGAAACAGCCTTTACTTACCAGCAGTGTGTAAATCATGTTTCAATTGTCGTCCCCATCGATCGTCGATGATCTTCCAATACTTTTTGTAATATCTACAATCTGCTTGAATAGCCAGCTTTGATCTCTCCATGGCCTCATGTAAGAAGCCCATTGTTGGCTTATCATCGCCATCAACCAATCGAAGAACCTTTATTAGGGGATCAAAAACATTCAAAACACCCTTCACATGAGGCCAAAATTTATTGGACTCAATTGTTTTACACACTTCTATTGTAATGGGACTTGGTCTCTTTCCCCATTTTGAATTCATGAACTCTTGTGATTTTATTAATTGCAGAAGTCCATCTCTATACTTGTAAACACTTTCGATAGCAATAAAGTGGGTGGCAAATCTAGTGATGCCAGGGCGCAGTAGTTCATGGTTGTCTGTATGTGTTTTCATCATGGAAATGAGTCTATATGACTGATAAAAAAAATTGGTGATCTGCTTTATCTTACCAATCACTTGCTTCATGACTTTTCCTTTTGCAATATCTTCAAGCATTAAATCCAGGCAATGTGCTGCACATGGAGACCAAAAAATCCTTGGCCTTTGTTTCATAAGCATCATTCCTGCAGCCTTCATGTTTGCAGCATTGTCGGTAACCACCTGAACTATACAATCTGCCCCAACTTCTTCAATCACATCATTCAATAACCTATTAATATATCTTGCATCTTGGATGTGATCAGTTGCATCAACTGATTTGATAAACACCGTGCCCATAGATGAGTAGATTAGAAAATTCAAGAGATGACGATGTGTGATCGTCGTCCACCCATCGCACATTAGTGTGCAACCTCTTTCCTTCCATACCCATTTGAAAGTTTCCACCCAAGCCTGCAACTCATCATACTCTTTCTCAACACATACATGCCCAATCTCATAAGGGGTGGGTGCCTTTATACCTGGACCATGTTCTGCAGCTGCATCTAACATAGTGGTGAAATAAGGAGAAGATGCCTTGTTGGGTGGAATGCCTCCATCCAAAAAAAACTTCCCAGTAGCTCTCACTAGATTATCTCTTGCTTTACCAAACTTGCCCTTTAGTGCTTTTATGATGCCTGGCTGCTTTGATGTTGGTTTTCTATAAGCAAATGGGTCAGTTGGCCCCACCACATCTGGCCTACGAGGTGCCTGTGTAGGAGGTCTTTCAACCTCCTCAATGTCTGGATCTTGACGGGGTTGTTTATGACTAAATGCCCGACGCAAACTCGCCCCCCCTGATCCGGATGAACCACCCTGCTCATATTGGCTACCTCTAGCTGCTGCTTCATATTGCATTCTTCTCCTTTCTTCATCCTCCTGAAGTGCCCTTACACTTTCCCTCCTAGCCCTTGTCATTTCCGGGTCTTCATCGTCATCATCAGAGGAACCAAAAACCTCTTCTCTGCATGCTTCAAATTCCTCGGTTCTTCTTCTTTCTTGTACTACTTTTTTTTGTGTAAGTGTCTTAAGGAGCCCCTGCATTTCAGCTCTCACATTTGGTGGCACTTTCGGACATTTTATCACCTGTCCTGATACATGTGCCAAATGTTGTTTCAATCGGGTAATTCCCCCATTGAGAACCTTTTCACAATAATTACATTTTATTTTGCTTCTACTTCCTACAGCTTCACCGTGACTCCATGCCGGATCTATGTCACGCACCATTGTTCCTATAAAATAAGACACTCATATAATAGTAATACTCTAACAACAATTATAGATTTAATAAAATCATTTTCAAAGTCCTAAGCCTTTGGTAGTTAATGTATCATAAATATTAAATACACTTAAACAATTATTTTTAGAAAAAATTAAAGATTTAATAAAATCATTTTCAAAGTCCTAAATATATAGATCTAGCATAAAAGTATGTAAATCAATCATTTACATGCCACACAATGATCATGAATCATTAAAAGAACATATTTATGATGAAATCCCAAAAAAATGATATATTATAATTCAAAAATTATAAAATCCGAAAATAAATTAAATAAAATAAAAATCTAAATGATGTTTATGACAATGAATAGATGTAGATCTATCATCTACACACTATTAATAAGCATTTAGTACCATAAATACTCTAACAATTAACAACAATTGTTTTTAGAAAAAATAAAAATTTAATAAAATCATTTTCAAAATCCTAAATATGTAGATCTAGCATAAAAGTATGTAAATTAATCATTTAAACATCATACAATGATCATGAATCATTAAAAGAACATATTTATGATGAAATCCCAAAAAAATGATATATTATAATTCAAAGATTAGAAAATCCGAAAATAAAATAATTAAAATAAAAATCTAAATGATGTTTATGACAATGAGTAGATGTAGATCTATTATCTACACACCATTAATAAGCATTTAGTATCACAAATACTCTAACAATTAACAACAATTGTTTTTTAAAAAAAATAAAGATTTTATAAAATCATTTTCAAAATCCTAAATATGTAGATCTAGCATAAAAGTATGTAGATCAATCATTTACATACCATTATATGATCATGAATCATTAAAAGAACATATTTGTGATGAAATTTCAAAAAAATGATATATTTTTATTCAAATATTAAAAAATCCGAAAATAAAAAAATTAAAAAAAAATCCAAAATCATGTGTATGAGTAGATCTAGCAAGAAAGTATATGGATCTAACTTAGTTCAAGTGAAGAACACAACACAAGTGACATTCTCATGATTTCTAATTTTTCATGCTTCATCTAAAAAAAAAAAAAAAAACACATAAATGCATAATACCATGCTTTAAGTTGATTTTCTCTTACCTTAATAATATTTTCTTGAAGAAAATATGCAAGATGGGTAAGCAAATGAGTGGCTGCTGCTCTTAGAAGTTTGGATAGGAGAGGAGTGGGGAAGAATATGAGAAATGGGAAAAAATTAGGGTTTTAGGGCTTTTAAGGGGTCTCGGCCGATATTTTGAAAATATCGGCCGATATATCGCCACGGCCGATATTTTCAAAATATCGGCCGATATGTAGCGATTTTTTTGGCGATTTTTTCCCTCGTCTCGCCGCTACCGATTTCTCGCCGATATATCGTCTCGGTACCGGCCGGTACCGGTACACAGTTTCCATTGCTAACGTAGCCACTAGCCAAGATTAATACAACCCATCTCCCGGCCATGTGATAACCATCACTATAATTCCATCCGGCCCGCCATGAATTAAGTAGTTAAAAGAATTTATGAAAATGGTTTTAAAAAAAATAAAAATAAATAAATAACCAGAATCAAATCAAATATTTATCATGGTTTGGATGGATTCCAGCGATTCCATATGCTATAGATGACTGCCACTTCGGTAATAAGAGGCGGCAGAGTGCTAAAGATGGCATGTCATTATGACAACACATCATGTAAAGTGTCTGCGAGGCGTACTCGCAAGAACCATGACACCCTCCTTACACATTGTTAATAACTTGCTACAGAAGTCATGTTCAAAAGAAAAGAAAAAATCACTAATCCAGAGAATCATACAGATATGTGTGCACTCATATTCTTTTGATCCATAACGTGATCCAACGATCACTGTGTTATTATCGAGCCCATCAGTTTATGATTCCAGCAGAACGAGATAAGCAAAAAGCTTAAAAAATATGCAAATATAAATTGAATCAAATACACATAAAGCAAACTCGATCGGGCGACCATTATAAAAAAATGTTGATCGATATTCATGATCGAAGATCCACACTAATTCGAATCATAACTAATCAAAAATATATATATTATCCAACTAAAAGATTGTTGAATGCATAAATCAGAAACTGGAGCTCTGATACCACTTGTAAGATATGATATGGTTTGCAATACAAATCAAACATATGGATCTTGATTTACGCATTAACAATGGATAATCTAAAATACTAAAAGCGTACATTGCGCCATGATCTTAATGATGAGCAGATCTCCTTTTGCGAATAGGGTTTTCTCCTATCTCCCTTATCACTGTCGACACCAAAAATATCACTTTGCCTCTTCAAGATCCAAAAAGCTACATGAAGTCACAACCTGCCATAAATAGGCATGCTACTTCCAAAAAATCAAATCTTGTCAGAATCAAACAAAAACTGCAAGATCCTTCAAGAAAGCCAAAAGAGGAGTACACAAGAAGTTTCGGGCTATTTCAAAATCATTTGGCCTAACTTCGCTTCTCCAGCAGTTGAAAAGGAGCTCCTTGCGGCGAAAGCATCGGAGACACCAAATCTTCGATCAGAGCCGATGGATGGTCTCAAAATACATCCAAAAGGCTCCACGTCAAGTTCCGAGTCAAACCGACAACGTTTGACCCTACATAAACCCTCGAACAGCTAAATCAAGCCTCTCGGCGGTGAGAATCACCGAGGCCATCACTCATCAGATAGAGCACATGGAGGGCTTCAAAATGCTTACAAAGGGCTACACGTCAAATTTCAGGTCATTTCGACAACATTTGACCATACTTTGACACTCGGAAGCCAAATCAGGCCTCTCGGCGGCGAAGCTCCCCGGGACCATGGTTTCCAAGACAGAGCCTATGGATCATCTTAAAATGACTCCAATAGGTTCCCTGTCAAATTTCAAGTCAATCGGACATCGGTTGACCGCACATCAAGCCGCGACATCTTCATCGCGACAAAAGCAAGTCTACTAGTGATAGGACCCCAAACGGCTTCAAAACTCAAATAAAAGCCTATGGTTGGTCTTATTTATTGCTCAGCAGGCTTCACCCCAAATTTCAGGTCAGTCCGACATCGTTTGGCCCAGTTTCAGCTTCTGAAGGAAAATCGGCAGCTCTGCGAGACAAAGTCTTCGGCTTTCTCAGAAAATTGGAAGCTTTGCAAAATAAAATGCAAGGATTCTCATCAGGTTTTCTACAGGGAAATCAGGCCAATAAATGATCAAAATGTCAAGGAAAAATACAGGAGAAAAAAGAATAAAAAAACAGAAAAAACGAACACAAAACGGGACAAAAGGGGGAAAAAAACCCCAGGGTCGCCGGCGACCCTGGGGCCCGGGATCGCCGGGAGGGCCCCGAATACCCCGTTTTTCGCCATTTTTTCGCGATTCGAAGCGTCCGGCCTTTGGTATTTTCCAAAATTCATACTTTTGAGACACCAAATCCTCTGACATCCGTCAAAATCACGGGTCAATCATCAAGAGTGTCAAAATCAACATTGATCGCCAACCGGTCAACCAAAAAAAGTGTGCTTTCTACCCGACCGATCGAGAAATCGACAGGACAGATGGCACCGACCCGCTGTTGGCAACTAATACCTGAAGTTACATGGGCATCTGATGCCGATCTACATGAAGATCCATCATTGATCATCGCCAAAAGAATCCCAAAAGACACAGCACGGCCCGCGACTCTTCAACTGCTCGGCGACCACTTAAAGCGATTAATTGACAAGCTTTATTACAGTCATTAATCTATTTATTTGGACGGCCTAATCAGAAGCAAGCATCCGGGAGTTACAAGTCAAGAGATTCATGGCATTTAACCTATGAAACTCCTCCCATCATGGCGATTAAATGCGATTAAATGCCCTCAATCTTCTCCTGCCAATCAGAATCCAAGAAAAAATAGTTACAAAATAAAGGAATTAAATCCTGTAACTCCTCCCATTATGCGGCTTAATGACAATAAAAGCCCATAAACCCTCCTAAATGGCTACCTAAAAGCCTATAAATAGGAGAGCATTCCAAAGAATTCCAGATCGGAAAAACAAGACAGATCCCAGATCAGAAAAAAGCACAGAAATTCAGAGAAAGAAAGAGAAAACTCTGCGGAAGTTCTACACTGACCACCGCTACAAGGTGACAAAAGTCCCTTGGGGGGTACCCCCCCAAGGTCCTTGCCTTCTCCTTCTGCCTCCAATGGCTTAGACGTGGCTTTTCAGCCCGTCTACTTGGCTTTTTATTGGACATAGGGTCTCCTCTTGGTCTTTGTCCTCTAAAAACCTGAGGTTATAGCCAAGCCAAGCGAATCAATAGCATCCTCTGTTCTCATCTGCATGGATGATGGCGAAGTCCACACATGGCTTGCGACCGTCAATGTGAACGAGTCCCCCACAATCTCCTGAGAAGTTAGATCCTCCTTTTCTTGCTTTTCATTGCAGTTTGTATTTTTTTTAAAGAGACAAAAATCACAACTCTTGTCTTTCATTATTGATAAGATTTGTAAATCGGCTATAAACGCCAAAATCGGCTATAAATGCCAAAAAAATCGCCTTTCACGGCAAATCAAGAAAATGTCTCTTTTCTTAAATATATGTGCAATGGAAAACTTGAAAGAAGTTGATTTCCTTTTTATTTGCGAAGGTTGATCTCCGGATCACCACTTGCAATTCCAAGTAAAATAGAAAATCTGGCACACCCACACAAAAGAAATGTTGATGCACGCTTCTGCCCCCCGGTTACGAAAGGGTCGGACCCAAACGGACTCCCACGTCCGCCGACCTCGGTAGAACCGAGCAGAATGCGCTGGTCCATCAAGCTGGCACACCCGGTGGGACTCGTTCATTTGAGAACATGATGCTAGAAATGAAATACTTGCATATCATATATATTGCTCTATGCTTGTACTTCTTTTCTTGATTCCTTGGCTACTTTCTAATTGGTGGCTTATGTATTGGATTCCGCATCTAAAAAAAATGAGATGAGATTTTTTGGAAATTTCTAATTCTTTGAATTTATTTCCACTCTTTCTCTTTTAAAAAAAAATCGGATTTTTGGATTCAAAATTGAGAAACCTTGATCCTTTCCTATCGTTCATCGTGCTTGCAGAAATGTTGAGCCTGTTCGACTAAGGTTTTGGGCCATCGTTTCTCTTCGATGAGTTCATTAGAAAAAAAAAACAAAAAAAATCAAAAAAAAATCAAAAATTTCATTTTGGATTCAAAATTGAGAAACCTTGATCCTTTCCTATCGTTCATCGTGCTTGCAGAAATGTTGAGCCTGTTCGACTAAGGTTTTGGGCCATCATTTCTCTTCGATGAGTTCATTAGAAAAAAAAAACAAAAAATCAGATTTTTCATTTTGGATTCAAAATTGAGAAACCTTGGTCCTTTCCTATCGTTCATCGTGCTTGCAGAAATGTTGAGCCTGTTCGACTAAGGTTTTGGGCCATCGTTTCTCTTCGATGAGTTCATTAGAAAAAAAAACAAAAAAAAAATCGGATTTTTCATTTTGGATTCAAAATTGAGAAACCTTGATCCTTTCTTATCGTTCATCGTGCTTGCAGAAATGTTGAGCCTGTTCAACTAAGGTTTTGGCCCATCGTTTCTCTTCGATGAGTTCATTAGAAAAAAAAAAACAAAAATCGGATTTTTGGATTCAAAATTGAGAAACCTTGATCCTTTCCTATCGTTCATCGTGCTTGCAGAAATGTTGAGCCTGTTCGACTAAGGTTTTGGGCCATCGTTTCTCTTCGATGAGTTCATTAGAAAAAAAAAACAAAAAAACAAAAAATCGAATTTTTCATTTTGGATTCAAAATTGAGAAACCTTGATCCTTTCCTATCGTTCATCGTGCTTGCAGAAATGTTGAGCCTGTTCGACTAAGGTTTTAGGCCATTGTTTCTCTTCGATGAGTTCATTAGAAAAAAAAACAAAAAAACAAAAAATCAAATATTTCATTTTGGATTCAAAATTGAGAAACCTTGATCATTTCCTATCGTTCATCGTGCTTGCAGAAATGTTGAGCCTGTTCGACTAAGGTTTTGGGCCATCGTTTCTCTTCGATGAGTTCATTAAAGATCTAAATATATATATATAAAGAGACAAAGACCAGTAAGGCTAAACCAACTGCGTTATTTGATCACGGTTGATTCAAGAAAAGCCTTGTCCAGCGTGTGGAGACAGCTTAACTGTTCTAGGCAAAGGTCCTCCAAACGGGTTCGTTAAGTAATCATACTCTTACCTGGGAGCAATTCTATCAATCGAGATTTCATAAGACCGGGTTAGGTGGCCTATGTGTACTCTCTCGTCTTTTAAATAAGAATTTTTCAAAATAAAATATTTAAAAAATCAAAATTTTAAAATAAAAAATAAAAATAAAAATTTTCAAAAAGAAAATCTTAAAAAAAATAAAAAAATATTTTTTAAAAAAAAATCTTGAAAAAAAAATCTTAAAAAAAATAAATAAAAAATAAATAAAAATTAAAAAAAGATTTTTTTAAAAAAAATCTTCAAAAAAAAAAAACTTCCGTCATTTTGAGTTTAGATTGGAGAAATCTTGGTCTTCTCCTTTCTGAGCACTGGCGCTCGCGGAAATCGCTGAGCCTGTGTTCAGATTGGAGTGCCTTTTTGCTCTCTTTGATGAACCCGATATTGGCATTTCAAAAAAAAAAAAAAACTCGTCAATTTTGGATTCAGATCCGAAAAATTGTGGTTCATTTCCTTCTGAATACTGGCGCTCGCGGAAATCGCTGAGACCGTATTTGGATCGGAATATCATCTGCTATCTTTGATGAATCCAATCTTGACCTTTCAAAATAGGGAATCTCATCTCATGGATGTGGTCTCCAAACATTTGTGTCTAGCGGTACTAGTACGCCCTTTCAGGGTCTACTGTATTCCGCGACCGGCACATTTGTAACTCCAACTTTATATTCTTCTTACCTCGAGCAAGCTCTGCTTCTCGATAAGTCGAATTTAAGTTCACAATTGCTTCTAGCAGTCACTGGGACGCTCATTCTGGGCTTACCATACCTGCGATCAGAACAATTGTACACTCTATGGCTTTCTGCCTTCTTCATATTGCTTGGGTCATCTCCCTCGAGCAATTTGAAAAGACAAAACCATAGAACTTCCCATTTATGATCATTATATTCTTGTGATTACTAATGGATGTGGTCTTGTTTCAAAATTTTTTCGAAAACTAACAATGGCAGCTTCACTAACCATTACCTTCGACGAGAACAAGCACCAACTCATGCTTCAACAGAAGCAAACTACGTGCACCTACAAGCGCCCCATCAGCTGCTGAAGCGTCAACTCCCTCGGCAACTCTCTGAACTCCGGGTCGACCTCGACTCCCCGGACTATCGTCTTTGGGACGCTGGGACCATTCCCACTTCCTGAGGAACAAACTGCTCCTTCCAAGAAGCAGAAACTCGCCTCTCAACGTGTCACTACCGTGACACCAAAGGCGAGCACCAGAAGGCCCGAAGCCCGTGGCAGCCCCACGAAGCCTCAACCCTCAACCGACCAGGTCTATCCCAAGACTTGGTCCCCAAGACCTTCACCAAAACAAAGAAGGTCCCAAACATCCACCAAGCCAGCATTCCTGGCCCCACTCAAGGAGAACCAGTTCTACCCTCTTGCCTACATGAAAGAGGAGAGACCCATCTCCAATCTGACTCTCAAGTCAACCTAGCATGAACCGGCTTGTTCCTACAAGCCCAAAATCAAGTCATGCATCACAAGGCCTCTGCAGACACCTGCTAAGGCCTACAAACCTGTAGTTCGACCCTTCATCTCTATAGGGGCCGAACTTGGAAAACTCAAAGCTTCGCTGCAACAGGCGAATGACCGGGTTCGCATCCTGTCCTTGTCCAGCTACAAAGAAGATAGGCTCGGCTGCTGCGCCCAAGGGAGCACATCCTTCATCGTCAAAGCCTAGCCAGAGCTGACCGAAGCTCAAATTGCTCGTCGCATACGCCGCCTCGCATCTTATCGACAAAAGAGACTAGAGAAGCAAAGGACCCAGCCTCCTACACTTCAAGTCTCTCCCAAATGGGTCCAAAAAGAAAGACCCAACCAAGTTGCTGCCGTCCATATGGTTGGAAAAACCAGAAGGCGCCAAAAGTCAGCAACAAAAATCCATGTCCGACGTTCGATGACCCGCAGAGTCTCCAGGACAAGAAGACATTCAGAAGAATCCCCTGCTCCTTCAAGCAAAGGACGGCAGAGTGATCCTTCCTCAAGCTCTTCTTCAAAAAGAATGAGCCCCAGCTCAGTCACCAGGACAGTTTCCTCATTCGAATCCCGAAGGATGAACGTCCTGGCTACAAATTCTGAGCCACCACCCCGCAATCCACCTCAAGATGATGCGCTCACACGCATCCAGCAGTTGGAACAAGGCCAGCAGAGGATTGAGACTCTGATGGAAAACCTTCTCCTCGCCTTCCAAAATCAGGCGAACAATGAACCTCCTCCGAATCATCAAGACGATGAGGTAAATAGAGAAGAAAATGAGTCACGCGCCCTTACCAAAAAGGACGTAGACAGTATCCTCGCCAAAGCAAAAGAAAAGGATATACTCAAGGAGCATGGGATCAAGCCACCATATCCCTTATGGATGGACTCGGTCCCGTTCCCCACAAAATTCAAGCATCCTACTCTCCAAACATAAACGGGGAAAGGATCAGTCAGACAGCACGTCATCCACTTCAAGATCCTGACAGGAGCTATCACGGATCAAGATGCACTCAAGATCCGCCTCTTTGCAAGTACCCTAAAAGGTACAGCCTTCGATTGGTACTCCACTCTGCCGCAGGACTCCATCCAAAACTGGGCCATGCTAGAGACACGCTTCTTGACTCACTTCAAAGGTGAGGATCATCCCGCTACTATAGCTCAGCTGTGCAGCCTAAAATAGGGGGAGAATGAGTCAACATATGACTTCATTCATAAGTGAAAAGCAATGGCATACAAATGCTCCGATGTATTACCACAAGCGTCGCTAGTCGACATCTGCCGAAACAACATGAGAGCTAGAATACGCTCCATGATCATCGGCAACAAATCAAAAAACCTGGGAGAACTCCTAGAAGCTTCCATGGAAGCTAAAACGGTGATTAAAGACCTCAACAGTCAGAAATCATCAAGAAAAGAGCCAACCGCCATTGCAACCTCAAAACCAAAGAAAAAAGAGGTCCTCAATGTGCAGACCAAGTCAGCTCCTCAGCCACCAAAGAAAGCTTAAAACAAAGCTGCTGGTAAGAGACCTGAACTCTCAGATGCCTTCAAAGAACGAGTAGAGAAGAAATACCCATTTGATGAAGATGTTGATGAAATCTTCGGGGCTCTTGTGGCAAACGATAAGCTCACCTTGCCTGAACCAAAAAGACCGGGTGATGTTGGCAAAACCAACGATCCTCGGTACTGTCCATACCATTAGATGATCTCGCATCCTCTCAATCATTGCTTCGTTGTGAGGGAGAAAATAAACGAGATGTGGAAAAACGGAGTGATCACCTTTGACAAAAACTATGGGTCTGCCTCCGTCAACATGGTGACATGTGGACAAACATCAAAATCACCGAAGAAGAAGATCACTACTTCCTTCAAGGTGATAAACTCAATCCAAGCGTACGAGGAACTGGTTCCTTACCCGACACCAGACGGACAACCCATATGGGTACATCCCGATCTCTTGGAAGATGAAAATTAGGAGGTCGTGAAAACAAAGCCTACAGCTCAACAGCGAAGGCAGGCTAGGAAATATCTCCTCAAGCTCAAATGGCAAGAGAAGACTAGCCAAAATAAGAAGTCAAAGAAAAGGCAGAGGCTTCCTCTACCGCTTCACTGGAGGCAACAAAAACATCCCTTCCAGAGACTTCAAAGGGGGTAAGAAAATTCACTCTCAGTGATTTCATGCCGCCTCAATTCAAAGAAGCCACGCAGGAGGCATCGTACTCTTGCAATTCGGTAGTTGGATTCTCCATTGATGGATACGAGTCTAGCGACACCGATGATGGATTCGAATCCAACTACACAGACGAGTGGGAGGAGTCCCTTGAAACAGGAGAATACCTCTCTGATAAAGAATGGGTTCCTGTGAATCATCTTATGCCAGTAATCTGGTATCACCCCCTACAGCCACAAAGATCCTGGTCTGATGATGAAGAAGATCAAGACGCTGTATAAGAAAATGCTGCTGACCCAGCACCCCTCATTACTCCAGTGGAAATCAACAATGTTGAGCCACAAATAGTTGATGAAGAAGAAGATTTGGCTCCCATGCCGATCTTGAAGAATATGCAAGGATCTTGCAGCGTCTCGCTCTAGAACAAGAGCAAGACCGCGTCAACGAGCCTCCTCGCAATCCAGAGCCTGAAGTCCCTGAAGACCATCAGGTACATCCTCCCTTAACTCCTGAAAATGGAGAAGATTGCTGGATAGACGATCCTCTTACATCCGAGGATGAGTCTGACTCCGATCAGGCAACGTCTCCTGTCAGAGCTTCCTGTAATGTGATAATTCGGGAATATAGCTCTTCCGAAGCATCGTCTGATGAGATCACTTACACTCCGGCGACGCCTAGCAATGTATCTTCTGGAGCCACCTCATCTCACGTGACTTTCACTGAGATGACACCCTCTCAGGTTCTTCTCCTGAGACTGTGACTTCAAAGTTCACACCCTTCCTGACTGAAGAATTCCCAGCTATTGATGCTTGGGACGATGAATTGGTTACGAAGAGAAAGGTTGCTGGATGCTGTTCAGGACTTGTTCCCGAAAAATGCTCCGTGCAACACAATCACTGAGGATGGCAACTCAGCTGCTGATACATCCTCAGCAAATGAAAAACGAGAGCCTCTTGATCCTGAAGACAATCTTCCAAATGAAGACCCTTCTCAAGAAGCTCTCGAAGTTGGTAGAGGCACCCGCTCTGGCCGGGACTACCACAAAAATTACAACCAATCTTCCTTTACATATGTAAATCCTTCGGGAAAAGATGTTGTAAGCGCCCCTAGTGGCAACAATGATGAACATGCAGGCCCTAAGGAGGCTTTCAAGTATGACTTGATTGAACACTTCAAGCACATACCTGCACGTTTGCACATCCTAGATTTGTTGCGAATGTCTCCGCACACTCGTGATAATCTCATTTCAGAATTACAAAAGCTGAATGAGGATGTCGACAAACATGCCCCGCAAGTCCTCCAAATTGAAATGGATTACCGGGTCAAAAACTCAGAAGCTTCCTCAAAGAGAGAAAAAAAGAAAACTGAGGGATCATGCATTGAATGCCTCTCGGTTAAAAAAGCAGCCAGTGCAACCATCGCCTTCACAAAGGACGACCTCCTACTTGGCGAAACCAGGCACAACCGACCCCTGTACTTCACAGTGTACATCAAGGAAATGCCTATGCACAGAGTTCAGATCGACCCAGGTTCTGCACTCAGCCTCATCTCCACATCGGCTCTCGAAGAGTTGGGCATCCCACCCAGCAAGCTGAGCCACACATCTGTATCTATCTTTGGATACGATGGGAGTACTCAAAGGCCTATCGGCCAAAATTAGGTTCAAGTTACAGATCGGTGGTCTTATCTCTGAGGTCACAGTGTGTGCAATAAAAACCCCTTCATGCTATAACATCCTTCTCGGATGCCCTTGGATCCTTGAGAATGGTGTTGCCCCTTCAACTTTACATCAATGCATCAAGTTTGTTGGCGACGACGGCATGATACATCGAGTCTTTGTGGACAGAAAACCCTTCAAAGGTAAAGAAGTCCACTTTGCAGACTCACAAATGTATGAAGGTGAAAAAGAAGAAGAGAAGAAGCACACAGCACCCTTTTGCCGAAAATCTCCAGAAAGATAAAGGCAAGGCTCCTCAACAATCACCGGAAGAAAACAACCCATCTGGTAAATCCGAAGAGAGCATTCAAACTCCCTTGATCATCTCCCTCAAACCTTCAAAGCCTTTGGTCATCACAACTAAAGTGAAGAAGGCAAAGCAAAAGCCTGGGGGCAAATTTGTTGTCTCTTTCGTATCTATCATGCAAGACACGGATTCGAATTCAGAGCCAGAAGACGACACATCATCAAGCCAAGCTAACACTCAGCAAGTTCAGCCTACTCTTACTCCAATGGAGACAACTTCTGACATAGAAGATCCTACGTCAGCTTCCTTCGTTGTTCTAGCAACTTCAGCAAAGGAAAAGTCGGTCTTCTTCCATAGATCGGATGCTTCTTCATCAAACTCCATGCTTGAACCTTTCCAAAATGAAGGTATGCCTCAACTATCCTTATATAGTTCTATGGCACAAGCTATTATGAAGAAAATGGGCTATGACGCTCAAAACCCAGTCGGTTTGGGAGAAGGCCACGGTATTCTCACGCCATTGGGGCCCGTCTTGACCAAAAGCCAGCTGAAAGATTGGAGACTCTACGGCCATGTAGAAAAGTCTTCACACGGGTTAGGGTATGATCCCGACACTCCCCTAAGACAGTTGACACAAAGGCTTAAAAGTCAATATACTGACTAAGCCTCAACATCTCAAGTCCATGAAGACATCGATCTCCCTGGATATCTCTTTGATGAGTCGCCTGACAAAGATCCAGGAAGCTCATCCAATTGGCACGATTTCTCTGAGAATGAAGAGGAGTTGTCCGATGGCACAAACATGTGGTCTTCTGACCCAGAAGAACCCTCATCTCCAAAAGAAGTAGCCTACTTCGACCCGGTTTCAACAGGCGATTGGGATCATCTCATAGCAAGCCTTGGGAAAATTGCCGATCAAGAAGACCCGTGGAAAGGAACAAAACCTTGGTCTGGAAATGCCCTTGAAACCCCAGAAGGTTTTGTTGAGCTGGAAGCCTCCGAAAATATTGTGGAGGAACCACCTTCGAACCTTCCAACAGAAGATCCTGTTCAAAAGATAGACTTGGGAACATCAGATAACCCATGTCCTGTATTCATAAGCAAGAATATAAAGGATGATGAGTTACCTGAGTATATCGCCTTTCTTCGTGAGTTCGTTGATTGTTTTGCATGGTCTTACGCTGAAATGCTGGCTTAGACCCCAAAATAGCGGTCCACAAACTCAATCTTCAAGAAGACAACAAGCCTGTCAAGCAAGGCCAAAGAAGATTCTGTCCAGATGTGATGGATAAAATTGAATAAGAAGTTCAAAAACTCAAAAGCGTCGGCTTCATCCGTGAGGAACAACATCCTGAATGGTTGGCCAACATTGTCCCCGTGACAAAGAAAAATGGGCAGATCAGGGTCTGTATTGACTATAGAGACCTGAATGGCGCATGCCCAAAAGATGAATTTCTGCTCCCCATAGCAGAGGTAATGATTGATAATAACTGTGGATTCGAGCGAATGACATTCATGGATGGTTTCTCTGGCTATAATCAGATAAAGATGCATCCCGAGGATGAAAAACATACATCCTTTCGGACCCCATTTGGCGTGTATTGCTACACTGTCATGCCATTTGGTCTAAAAAATGCTGGTGCCACATATCAAAGGGCGATGATGAAGATATTCCAAGATATGTAGCACAAGATGGTTGAATGTTACGTTGATGACCTCGCCGTCAAAAGCAAAAGAAAAGAAGATCATCTCGAAGAACCTTCGAGAGAAGTCTTCCTTCCGGCTTCGCAAACACAAACTGCGAATGAATCCTCATGAAATTTTTCTTCGGCGTCTCGTCGGGTAAGTTCCTTAGATTCCTAGTTCGGAAAGCTGAATAGAGCTTGACCCCCATAAAAAGTCAAAGGGCTTCTCCGCAAACTCAAAGGGCTTCAAGGGAGATTGGCCTACATCAGACGGTTCATCTCCAATCTTTCGGGGAAATGCCGTCCATTCTCCTGGTTGATGAAAAAAGGTGTGAACTTTGTCTGGGATGCTGACTGTGAAGCTGCTTTCCAAGATATCAAGTCATACCTGACAAAACCTCCAGTGTTAGCTGCTCCTACCACTGGAAAACCATTCAACTTGTACACAAGACCCTTGATCACTCTCTGGTCGCTCTGCATGCACAAGAAATGATGAAAGAAAAGAAGCTGCTCTATATTACCTCAGCCGCATGCTAGTAGGTGCAGAGCATCGCTACTCTCCAGTCGAAAAAGAATGTCCTGCAGTGATGTTCGCCGTACAAAAGCTGCGTCACTCCTTGCTTTCCAACAAAGTCTACCTGGTCTCGAGGGTCAACCTCTTGAAGGTCCTTGTCACAAAGGCAGGTTCTCTCAATGTCCGACTGGCAAAATGGTCCATCCTTCTGTCACAATTTGATATTAGGTATGTACCACAAAAGGCAATCAAAGGGCAAGCTTTAGTGGACTTTCTTGCAGAGCATCCATTGCTAAAGATTCTACACTCAAGATGATCTTCCAGACGAACCAGTCTACAATGTGGAGACTTTCTCACAAAATGCTTCCTGGGACCATGTACTTTGACAGTGCAACCAGGACAAATGAAAAAAAGACAGCTGATCTCGGAGTTGGCATCCTCTTTGTTAGCCCCGAAAAATATATGATTCCACACGCTTTTCTCGGCTACTGGAACCATGCACACACAATGCAGCTGAATATCAAGCTCTGATCCTAGGATTGGAACTCGCCATCGAATCCGGTATCACCATGCTGGAAGTCTTTGGAGACTCTAAACTGGATCGTCAACCAGATGAATCAGTAAAATTTGGAAGTCAGATCAGAAAAGCCATTATTTAGCTGGCCTTACTACCAAACAAGGAACAACGCTTCTGTAAAATTTTGAACATCTGTCACATTCAACCACATTCGTAGAGGTGAAAACATATGTGCAGATGCCCTGGCTGGACTTGCCACATCTATGGCAATTCAGGAAGGGGAAAACATGCAAATCACAGTGTGCGAAAGAAGAATCCTTCCTCCTCTTAACACACATCAAGCAGTTGCTGAATGCCACCAAGTGGTTGGAAGTCGGATTTCAATGCTTCAAACTTCAATGGTGACTGGAGGGATCCGTTCATTGATTACATTATGTTCGGAATCCTACCTGAAGATCCAAAAGAACGGGTAAGCATCCAAAGGCGAACCCCAAGCTTTCATTTGGATATTCCTTCAAAAATCCTTTACAGGAAATCCTTCAACGGAGTACTTTACGCTGCTTGTCACAACAAGAGGCTGAAGAAACACTCAAAGAAGTTGATGCTGGTCTTTGCGGAGCTCATCAGGCTGGTCCCAAGCTCTATGATCAGATAAAAAGGTTAGGTTTACTGGCCTACCATGGTAGCTGACGCAATGCAATTTGCTAAGCGCTGCCAACAATGCCAAGTTATGGAGATTACATTACATGCCTCCAGAATGGCTACATCCTACAGCGATTTCATGGCCTTTCGAAGCCTGGGTATGGACATCATAGGTCCTATTTCTCCCCCTTCGAGCAAAGGTCATCACTTCGTCTTCGCCGCTACGGATTATTTCTCCAAGTGGTCAGAAGCATTTGCGTTCAACAAATGAAGACCTCATCAGTCCTTCAGTTCCTGCGCACCAACATCATTTGTCGTTTCGGCATACCCAAAAGATTCATCCATGATAACGGACCACAATTCCGGGATCATCGATTCTACAGGTTCTGCGACAAATACAAAATCCAAAGCTGTCCTTCGACTCCATACAATCCGGCAGCAAACGGATTAGCAGAAGCTTTCAACAAGACACTCTGCAAATCCTCAAAAAAATGGTCTTGTCACAAAAGAGACTGGAGCGACAAACTGTCTGAAGCTTTGTGCGGGCCTATCGAACCACCGTTCGAGGACCAACCCATAGCACACCATTCTCCTTGGTCTATGGATGCGAAGCTGTCGTGCCCTTGGAAGTACAAATTCCTTCCTTGAGGGTATCCTTGCAAAATGACATGACTCAAGAAAGCAATGTCAAATTGCGACTGAAGACTGGACAATCTCGATGAGAGACTGCTCGAAGCTCAACAAAGCATTGAACTTTACCAAGCACGCATGGCAGGATCTTTCGACAAAAAGGTCAGGCAACCGCCTACAAAAAGGGTGACTTGGTTCTTGCGGTAAAAAGACCAATGGTCTTCGCTCACAACTCCAAAGGCAAATTTGAGCCAAAATGGGAGGGACCTACGTCATCGAAGGTTTTCTCCAACGGCGCATACGCACTCCTAAACATGGAAGGTGACAGATATATGCTGCCCATCAACGACAAGTTCTTAAAGCGGTACTACCCTTGAAGACTTACCCAACTGGGTAAGAGCAATGCCTGTACGGCCAAAACCTGTTTCCAGTACACGCTCGCTAAACCCACCTTTTTTAGAATTTTCATGTTGAAATTTCTAGAAATCTAAACAATGCTTACTTTCATTGTTCAAAAATCCAAGTTTAGGAACCTTTCCCTAACTTGACCAAAATTTTCAACCCTTGAACCCAAAATTCATGGTTTGAAACAAATCCGGATTCAGGGATTTCCACCCTAGTCCACCCTACCTTTTACCGCCTAAATGGTTTTAGGTCAAAACTTATGACCCTCGTGTCTTTAAACAAAAAAAAAATGGTTTTCACAAAAAAAGGGGGGAAGCGACGCTTAGTCGATACTCACACAAATAGGAAGCATGCGAACCACATTCGACACTTCCAAATAGCAGGGAAGCGACATTTCGTCGATACTTGTAAAATCCAAAACCGTGGAGATGCAACATTTCAGTTGATATCCATGACCCAAAGGTTCGAGAAAACCACAAATTTCAAAAATCGTGGAAACGACATCAAGTCAGTACCCGCAAAACCAAATTTTTGAAAAGCAAGGATGCGACATTCCATCGATACTTGCACCCAAATCCGCGAGGATGCGACATTCCATCGATACTCGCAATCGAATGAACAAGGATGCGACATTCCATCGATACTTGCAAGAACATTCAGCAGGGAGGCGACTTTTAGTCGATACTTGCATTTTTGAAAACCAAAACGGCTATAGATGCCACCAAAACAAACCGGCTATAGATGCCACCAAAACAAAACCGGCTATCAATGCCACCAAAACCGGCTATCAATGCCACAACCAAAAAGTTTCGCTTTCAAAAAAACCCGGCTATCAATGCCACAAACTCGGCTATCAATGCCACCAAAACCGGCTATCAATGCCACAAAAAAACCGGCTATCAATGCCACAAATCGGCTATTAATGCCACAAACAAAATTGACTCCCAAGCCAAAACAATCATTTGACAAAAGATTTTCACAAAATGACATTTTGATCAAATCCCATTTAGCAATTACTTTCATCACAAAAAGATTTAAGTGAGCGTAGGGAAAAAAAAAACATCCCATTTAGCAATTACTTTCATCACAAAAAGATTTAAGTGAGCGTAGGGAAAACAAAACAAAAAAAAAAGAGTACCAAAAAATACATGCGGTACCAAAAAAAGAAGTTTCCAAGCACTACAAAAAAAAGAGTACTAAAAAAATACATGTGGTACCAAAAAAAAAAGAAAAGGGAGAGAAGGATAGTTTCTGTTACAAAAAAAAAAAAAAAAAAAAAAAAAAAAAAAAAAAAAAAAAAAAAAAAAAAAAAACAAGAGCTCAACAAAAAATGGTCTCCAGCCAAGATTTCAGCTCCTCAAGCAAACTTTTGGCCTCAGCCGTCAGGGATTCCAAGGCACGCTTCTTCAGGAACTTACCATGAGATGCTGGAGAATGCCGCAATCCTTCTTTCACACCGGGAAGCTTTCCCGAGCAGTTTGCCATTGTTTGTTCTCTTGAGACCTCCTTTCAAGAACTCGATCGGCATCTGTAACCCCAGCGAATCAGAGCACTCTCCCTATCGCGAGCCTCTGTTATTGCAGCCCACTTGGC